>WHVD01000175.1:0-164673 GCA_015178975.1 Hysterangium stoloniferum
GATAGGAGGTGTCACTATCCTCCAAGTCTGAAGAAGAGTTGGTGGGGCCGATCTGAAACCGTTTCTGTGCTGGTCCCTGAGGAGGGTTGGTCCCTGAGGGTGGTTCCTTTTCATCTCCTCGGGTCAGTCTGATACTTCGGAGTTTAATCCGTCTGACCAATTCCCAATCATAAAAGGTAGTACCATCCTTCCCTTTCCGGCTTTTAGTTCCAGCGGCGCGTATGCAGGGTGTCCCATTATCACTCTCCTCGGTTTCTACAAAATCCGCCCATTTCTTCCCCGGGGGAGGGAGAATTGGTGTGATTGGGGCGTAGCCCCCCTGAATCCTGCTCTCTCTTCTTTGGGCCTTGGAGGGTACTCCTTCCATTCCTCCCCTGGCTATCCAATCTTGCACGAACTTCTCCCTCCTATTTCTTTTAAGTTCTTTGAGCTCCTGTTGGTTTTGGGCGCAATGCTCCTCCTTTTCACGATGTTTCCAGGCTACTTCCTCAGGTGGGGGGGATGGGGAGGTTTGAACAGGGGGTCCATCCCAAGGGAGGTCCTGTAGGTCCCAACATCCTGAGGAAGGGGCCTGATTACAAGGAGTGGGTGTCTCGACCATTACGGTGCCAGGTGCCCCTTGAGAATCGTGAATGACCCTCGAGATAGTCTCTGCTGATCCCCAGGCGCGAGTGGAGGGTCCTTCCAAAGGGATGTCCTTTTGGTTCCAATATCTGGAGGGAGGGGCCTGGTTAAAAGAAGTGGTGTCCTGACCAATTCGGTGCGAGGTGACCATTGAGAATCGTGAATGACTCTCGAGGTAGTCTCTGCTGGTCCCCAGTGCATCGAGGAATAGCTCGAGGGATTAGAGGTGGAGGCCTCGTGGTAAGGGAAAGGGCGCTCGACTATTTCAGTGCAAGGTGGTCCCGAGGAGGTGGTGGCAGGGTTCCAGAGATGCTCGGTGGCAGGCGTTTTTGGGATCCTTTTGAACTTGGGGAATTTGGACTTCGAGAGAGGCGGTTGGGACATGGTATGATTACGGGTCGTACGAATGTTGTGTGATGGTAGTGGTTGAAGGTAAAGAAAGGTCGGAGATTCTTAAGCAATTTTACGTCTTTTGTATCCTTAGAAATTAAAACTCCGCTCGGTTATTGGCACGAGGTGAAGAGGTGAAGGGCTAGAGGTTGGTGGTCATGGAGTGAAGGCAAGGTGACTGAAGTTGATTTTTGGAAAAGGAAATAAAAGTTAAAATTAGAGTTGATTGTCAAGTAGAGTAAGGAAAATTACACTGTGTATTCTCGGGAGGAAAGTGATTCCGGGTTCTCGGTGAGACTGCATATACCCATCATCAAATCCGATGCAGCGTCTTGTACGCTCTAAGTAGAGCTGGGGTATTTCGGAGGTCAGTGCTGTTTAGCCAGGAGTCCTCCTCAGGTCCATAGCCTTTCCACCTGATTCGAAAAAACAGGCGATTTCGAAGTTTCATGTGGCCAGTAATGGCCTCAACTTCATATTCTTCCTCATTTGAACTTAGCTCTCTGGGGTTCTTGAGCAGCTCCCTAGGGCCAAACACTTCCGGGGACGAGTGATACTTCTTAAGGTGGGCTCGGTTAATGACAGGGTGCATTTGATACTCCGGGGGTATTCTGAGTCTGAAGACTTGGGGGTTAATTTTTTCCAGGACCTGAAATGGTCCGATGCATCTTTGGATTAGTTTTCTTCCGCTACCCTTAATTTCTAGCACTTCTAAGGAATGGGGGTTGACTAATACTAGATCCCCCTCCGAGATTTCTTCTACCGGCTTTCGATGCTTGTTGTACGATCGAGCTTGGGTTTCTTGTGCTCGGGTGATTGAGTCCCTAGCCATTTGTCTGTGACTTTCCAATTCCATGATCCATGAGTCCGCCATAGGACTTTCAGACAGTTCCCTGGGGACTACAGGATCGTCTCCCCCTAGTACTCTAGACATTCCCCTCGGTAGATATCCCATTAAGAGGAAGGCGGGAGCGTAGTTAGTCGAACTATGAATGGTGGAGTTGTAAGTGTTGGCTACTATTCCAATCCAGTTAGACCATTCTTCCTTGGTGGATGAGCAGTAAGCCCTCAGCATTTGTTTGAGGGTGGCATTCATGTTCTCTGTCTGCCCGTCCATCTGAGGGTGGTGAGAAGAGGAGACGGCTAAAGCGGTTCCATATATCTTGCAAACTTCCCTCCAGAACCTACAGGTCCACCTTTTGTCTCTATCACAGATAATCCTGGAGGGTAGTCCAAAAGGAGATGCCACTCGGTTTACGAAGATCTGTGCAAATCCTTCGGCAGACAAGTTAGAAAAGATGCATTCAGAGATAACAAAGCGTGTTAGCTTGTCGACCACCACGAGAATGGCCGAGTAAGAGTCACTGCCAGAAGTTGGTAATCCGGTTATGAGATCCATGGAGACCACTTCAAATGGCTTAGAAGGTACATCAGCCGGTCTGAGGGCTCCCTGTGGTGCAGAGTGATCAATTTTTGTTTTCTGACAGGTGTCACAACTGTGAGCATATGCCACGCAATCCTGTAACATTCTAGGCCAGAAGAAGCAGTCTTTCATGAGCAGGAAGAGTCTATGCCCTGCAGCGTGAGCTCCTTCGAAGGGATTATCGTGTATTAGCTTTAGAATCGTGGTTGTCATATTGTTAGGAACGCAGATCCGACTTTTCCAGTCCGAATCGTGAAAATACAACAACCTTTTTTCTCCAATGAAGAAATGTGAAGGGGTGGCTACGGCATTTGGGGATTTCAGTTCCTCAACGTAGTAGCTTCTGAAGGCCGGGTCTTTCCGATACCCTTCTGAGAACTCTTTCAGGAATTTTTCGTCAATGCTTACGAGCAGTTGAGGGTTTAGTGAATGGAATAATGATTCGTCCTCTTCATTGTCTCTGGGAAGGTTATACAAATCCCATTCGGTTTGTGGGGTGTCCTCTGGGGTTCCGATGGGTTCTACGAGTTCTCGTTGTGTGGCAAAGATGGCTCTCCTCACGGGATTAGCTTCTTGTGGTTTCTCCTCCATTCCTTTCCTGAGTGAGCTTGACACAATCGTCGGAATATCATCTCCAGCTGGACTCACTGAGTGGGGTACTCGTGGTAGTCTAGATAAGGGGTCGATGTTACTGTGTACTCGTCCAGCACGATGTAGTATCTCGAGGCCTGGGTACGCTGCATACACTGCCCCCCATGCAGCCAGTTGTCGATTGGTGTTCTCGTATGACCTAACCCATTGTAAAGCGGCATGATCTGTGATGAGGAGTACGTGCTCCCCTTCCACGAATGGTTGGAAATGAACTAAACCTTCCTTAGCAGCTAATGCTTCCCTTTCTGTGGCTGAGTAGTTGCGTTCCGGTTTCTTGAGGGTACGACTCCAGTATGTGATGACTCGCTCTACTGTAACACAAGTATCCTCGAATGTCTTCACCCAAGAGTCAGTCCAAGTGATCTCGGGGACCTTGGTCTTAAAGTGGGTGACAAATGTTGGTACCGGTTTTGACTGCTCGAATGCTGATTCCGCTTGGGTATAGATCTTCATGTTCTTTAGGTCCCGTAGAGTCATTTTTTGTACTTGCTGTAGACAGCAACCTAGGACGAAGTCAGAGGCGTCCGTATAGAGACGGTAAGGCATCCCGATCACGGGATGTGCTAAAACTGGAGAAGAGCTCAGGGCCGCTTTGACGTCGTTAAAGGCTCGTTCCTGATCTACTCCCCAAGATCATCGCATGCCCTTTTTGAGTAACAAGAAAAGCAGGGATACAGTCCATGCATAGAAAGGTATGTAAGCCGAGAATATAAAACCATACCCAGAAAACGTTGAAGTTTGGACATTTTAGCTGGGGTTGCTAGTTCCAATATGGCTCGTACTTTTTCCTGATGGGTCGAAAAGCCTAGCCACGACACCTTGTGTCCAAGAAGGAGAATAGAGTTGTAGCCTACATAGCATTTTTTGGGAGAAAGAGTGATGCCAGCCGAGATTATTGCTTGTAATACTTGGTCCAGGTGCTCAATATGATCTTCCCAGGTCTTAGAAAAGATTACTATATCATCTACGTAGACTAGACAGAATATCCACAGATAGGGTGCTAGCGTGTTTTGCATGATTCGCTGGAAAATGGAAGGTCCGTTCCTTAATCCAAAAGGCATCCTTCTAAATTGCCATAGTCCTCGATGTGATCGAAAGGCCGTTTTGTGTCGGTCTTCCTCCAGCATTTCTAGCTGGGTAAAACCAGCTAGAGCATCAAACGAGGAGAGAACGTTGGATCCTGAGTGCTTGCATAATTTCTGATTGTCGGGGCAACGGGAACTCGTCCGGGATAGTAAGGCTGTTCAGTTTTCAATAATCAATGACCACGTGAGGCTTATTATTACGATAGACTACGAAGGCAGGCGCTCCCCAAGGGCTTTTCAAAGGTTCAATGACTCCTTGTTGGAACCAGGTATCCATTGGCTCATCTATGACCTTCCTGTTGGCAGGGGAAGTTTGAAACATCGGTACAGACACTGGTTGCGCATCAATTTTCAGCAGGATAGTGGCCTTACTGTCTACTTGGCCCAGTCTTCCGTCAACTCCAAATGCTTGCACGTTCTTACTCAATATTGAGCTAAGGCGTGGCATAACATCAGGAGGGACGTCAGGTCCTAAATTGACCAATTTATGCAGATCTTCTGAGGAGAGCTTTTCCAAGGAAGGAACTTCCGAAGTCTTAGGGCCTGCGGGATCAAAGTCATCTACTGCCTCGTTCCCTAGGGATACCATAGATGGTTGAGGACTGGAGGTATTGTCTTCTTCCAGCTTGGAGATGCTTTCTATGAAGTGGGCGATCTTCGAGCTTGCGACTCACATCGATTCCTCTTCTGCTTGGGAACGAGGCTTTTGGGCCCAGGCTCGGGCGTCGTGAATTAGACCTACGATCTCTCCTCTTCTAATAGTTTGAGGAGGTAAGGTCGGATTAGCCAGTGGCACCATACTCCTTTCTTTAGAGATAGCAGTTGTGGGAGCAGCAAGGATAGTCCCATCTTCATTCTGTAGAACTATACCCTCCACAATCCATTCCCTGTCCTCTAGGTCCCTGGTAAAGATGGGTATTAACCTAACCGACTCAGGCTCTATTGTGCAATCCTCTAGGGCTCTCGTGACTTTCTCAGCACGCATGCCCTTATCGGGTTTGGACATTAAATTAGTCGGCAGGATTCGCTCGTCTTCCAGCGAGATCTTGTTAACTGAAAAGGCTAACGGGACAGGTTCGTTGGAGGAGCTGGCGGGAATGAATCCTGTTCTCCCAGGGAGGATTAGTCGTGATCCCAGGGGTTGATCTCGCAACATTCCTATCTCATAGTTGATATGGAAGTCTTCTCCTAAGAGGATAGGTACGGTCATCCCTCATACTACATAGGTTTCCGCATTAAATCGCAACAGGGTTCCTTTGTCGTCCTTAAGGTAGACGGGAACGTTAATATAGCCCAGTACTCGGGCACTCCCAGTCAGCTGTATTAATCGTAGTTTAAGTCCTTGCTTCAGTTTAGGCTGATCCTTCAGTTCCCAGTAGAATTCCTCTGACATGAGGGACAAGTCGGCTCCGGTATCCAGTCTAATTTTAATGGGTTCCTCCCAATCGGGACTTCCTACTCCTCTGAGTGTATGTAGTGCTGAAACGCCAACACTATAATATCCTCCGGGTGGTTCCCTCTTTCGGTATATGATTGAGGCATCTTCTTTCATTAGCTTACTGGATCTGGGATATTGTATTCTAGGTCGTTTCACCTCTTTTCTAAGGGCTAATTCAGCATCCCGACAGAGTCGTCTGTTCGAGACAGTCACACCTGCTTCTTCCCCCTCAGAGTCCGATTCGTCACCAATCAAGAGGTCGGGAGGAAGTCCGGGGTCGAAAGGAAAGGTTTCCTCCTCCATATTGTTTCTTATGTCCTCTATCAGATGTTGCTCGTTAAGGCAGGCAACCCGATCAATGAACATTTCCTCATCCGTGATTTCTTCGATCGATGGTGGCACGTTGTTGGAAGAGTTCTTATTTCCTGACAGACCTTCGCGGTGCTGACAGTGCGCTTCCAGACAATCTCCCTTTTCAACAAAATCCTCATGAGATATAGAAATGTATACTTCCCTATGCTGAGGTTCCTCGTCTCCGGGTGGTCTATTAATCATTCCATGATTTTCAGGGGTAGCATTATAAGCGGGAATGAAAATTGATTCACTTTGGACATTATATACTTGTGTTCCTGTACTTAGTCCATAAACCGCCTCATATAGTCTTTGCTCCTCCGCTTCCTCCAAAGGATTCTGCCCGGAGCATAGATTTAATAAGACGTAGTGAGCCATTTTACCTGAGTGAGGACAGTCAATTTTGAAATGCTCTGCACTCCCACAAATCCAACACTCCTTGGAGGGTCTAGTGCTACTCCTTTTGTCACTCCTCTCGAAGAAGAGCTTCCCATGTCGTTTCCCTCACGTAGGGTCGGTCCTTCCTGCTCTGGGAGTCTTTGTCATGCCCTTGTCGTCTACTTCGCTGGCGAGGACCTGATGAGGATGGATGGAATTGGGGGAAGTTGGAGTATGTTCCGGAGCTTCTAATTCTAACTCGTTTTTTTCCGCGACCATGACCCGAGGTCTAATGGGGCAAAATCTATCTCTATGTGTTTGATTCCAAGCATTAATTAGAGCTTCCTGTAAGTTATTGGCGTGTGCTTGGAGGCTCATGACGTCCTCGATGGCTTGCCCTTGTATTAAGTATAACCATTCCGTGGGCAGGGTAAGTATTAACCGGTGAGTCTCCTCTTCCTTTTCTTGGTAGAATCCGTACAGAAATCTATAGAGCTTAACTCTTCTTTGAATATATTGCACGGGGGTTTCGCGGTCGTGGTGGGGTTGGTGAAACCTCATTTCTTCCCATTCTAAGGACAATGATTCACGCCATCGTGTACCCAATAACCCTTCGACTATGCTCCAAAGGAAGGACCTGTGCGATCGACTGAATTCAGTGCGATGCTCATGATCCAAAGTAGTCCACCAGATTTTCGCATTTCCTTTGAGTCGTCTGGGAAGAGCAATGCCTAGGATCATTGTCATGGATTCTGAGATTTCCGACAAACTCATAACATCCATTATATAGTCCAGCACCTTTGATTGTGAGCCGTCGTATTCTGGGAGATCTGACCATTTGATTTTGAGATCGTTAGGGTTCAAGGTCAACTTCCCCGTGTCGGTCTCAAGAGCAGCGCTCCTAGTGTTCTTATTAGCACCTGTCGGGCCTCCTGGGTTTCTCGGGTTTCACTTTCTCTCATCCCAGTCTCTTCCGTGATCTGAATCGCTGGATCCATCAGAAGAATCCCCAGGCAGTCCTCCTGGGGGAAAGAAGGGGGCCCACAAAATTGGCAAAGGTGGAAGAATGTTGTTCGGGTAAGAAGAAGTTCCCCTCCCCGGTATTTGTCCAGTGATTCCTTCGAGGAAGGTGGTGGCGAAGGAAGAACGGTTTCGATTTGCGACCGATCTAATAGGGACGTTGGAGTGACTAACCATCGTAAAGGGGGAAGCTACTTCAGATCCGAAAGCGACTCGACGGCGGGGGGTATTTGGCTCTTCTCTCCTTCATGGTCTGTCTGAAGTTCCTGGTCCGCAGTGGTCCTGGGGTGACACACTGAGAGTCTTGCTTCCGCTGGCCAGAAGGACGGGTGCAATAGATTTCTCTTGGAGTCTTCCCAAGATCTCCTCCCTTGTATCCAGGGGAAAACTCTCAAGGATAGATTTACAGTTTAGAGAGCGCAGAAAGCTAGTGCCAGGGGATCCTTGGAGATCTCGAATGAAGGTTTCGGACATGTGAGCCGGGGAAGCGGGTACTTGGGTACTATCGTCATACGAGTGGAGAACTTCCATGAGCAACTTGTCTCGTTTCTCACGGCAGCAAATGAGCCTATGTCGCAGGCTGTGGTAGGCGAATGGGAGGTTTGGGGAGGCTTCGTATAGGGATCTTTCCAGTGTACACATATAAAGATACCGGTAATCCACCTTAGGTACTGTTCCACCCTGGAGGGTGTTTATAATTACTATAATCTCAAATATTTACTAATAAAAGTCTTATTTTTACAAAACTCCATCTTTAAATAGTGATATCTATTCTGAAACAATTATATCATCAAAAAACAACCATCAGAAATAGTTCTCCATATTACATCTTATACAACCCATAGTTATTTAACAAATTCTATTGTATATAATTTCCTTCCTTTTACAGATGTCTACTAATACTTTTATTAGTACTTTGTCTTTTAAAAGCTGTAATGTAGTTATTTCCTAGTAAAATATATGAGATGTCATTGGAAATTTTTCATCCTATGGCCTTCTTTATTAAGTGAAATTACCTATATATTCTGGGTATGTTGAATCAAGTAGAAATCTGTTCAGATTGACAGATCCATTCCAAAGTAATACATATGTATTTAGAGGTGCCAATGATATACATATGCATGGAATGGACTATCTAAAGGTATCTACTTTTTAAAAGTATTAGTGTTTCAAACTACTAATTTTTTTTATTGTCTACTCGTGTCCAGAAAGATTCTTTAGTTTGTAATGTATGAGAGAGTTTAAAACTTTTTGAAAGTTTTAAAAACCAAATTATGTTTGAATCACATCCCAGATGTTTAAATGACCTTTAGAGTATATTAGAATTTGGTATACTTAATAGTTTTCAGATATCCTCCCCTGATCTAGGATCACATGTAAGATCTGTAACGTGTCATCATGCATGGCCACTAGGTTAAGAATCCGTTCAAATAACGCTAGCCTTATACATCCCCTTCCGGCGATGTCAATGGTGACTAGTTCCTCAGACCACTCGGGGAGTTGCTCCGCCAGTTGATCTAGAGTACCTGTTTGGGAAAAGAAGGAATCGGTGATCATGATGCTATTCAACCTGCTTAGCCAGACGGATACTTCCTTAGGCATGTTGGGGTATCTATCTACATGTAAGTAGTCCGCAGCTACTGCGTCAATTTCCTTCTCTTCGATTTTTTCCGAGTAGTATTTGTCCCACTTGTCATTTGCTGGCTCAGTGAAATATACCTGACCCCTAAAGGGATTCTGTAGCATAACTTGAGGTGGTGGAAATTTTAAACCGGTGTCGTTTCTGTTCGCTCGAGTGGTAAGGAGTCCGAGGGTTTCCGACAACTTAAAATAAGAGTTATCTTTGCTCGTTCCAGCAGGATTACTCGCGGGAAGCCCGTGTTCACCTTGTGAAGGTTCCAAAATGGTATCGGCCTCTTGAGTCATTAGAGATGACTTTCGTGTCGTGACATTACTGGATAGCCCTAAGCCCGGATATTCCTTTCTAGTCCGAGGGGCACCTATGGGCGTAGGGATTCGGGTGGTTCCACCACTGGTTAAGGTCATAATACTACTAGCTGATTGTTCACGCAGATCGCAGTGAATGAGGGTCCGGCTCGGATCACCACTGTAAAGGGTTGAGTAGTTTACCACTCAATGTACGATTGTTATCGACTAACGATAGTACGAAATACAATCGACTAGTAGTTAAGATGTAGATTGTGATCAACCTTTAAGGTACGATTGGCAGATAATTACAAGGTCGGATCGACCTTACAGTATGATTCGATTGTTTAGCTAGTTGGGCTGAAGGCCGAATAGACAAGAGAAAGTACGTAGTGCGCGAAAGAGAGAGAATATCCTAAGAAAGTTAGTTACAATGGATATTCTTACCGTGCTAGTCAAGAGCTTGAAGTTGAGTCGAATAGTAATAACAGATTTCGACTGTTTCAGTATGAAATGTAATTACTATAACTCAATGAAGAGAGATAAGTAGAAGTTTGTTTTAGACAAGACCCCAAACCAGTACTTGCATGTGCAGGTGATGGTTGTTGGGGTTGAAAAGTGTCTAAAATTTAGTCGTGTGACTACTACTGTGACATACGCATACTTCTTGTGGGTGAGAGCGCCCACAAGCATACATGGGCTCTCGAACTATAAAGCATATTTATGAATGATAAAGAGAGAATAAAAAGGAATAAAAAATATAAAACAAAATGAAATAATTGTATTATAAAGTGGCTTAAGGTCTAGGCTTAGAGCCTTTAGTCACACTTCCTATATGACCTATCCTTCACACTGGGAATTTCAAATTGGGAGATGTCTTGCTGTCTAAAAGTGTTCTAATGAAATCATTGATTTGTGTGCAGGGCATAATTTTCCTATGATCAAGGATTAGAAAATGGAAACAGTCCAAATGCCCATGCACTCACGGTAATAACTGGTGAAAATTCGTCACATAGTCATCATCCAATGACTGCAAGAAAAGAAAATATTAAATCTAGATCTAAGTTACAAAAAGCACGAATACTCACTCTTAATAAAAACTCTGCAGAGGATGCGAACCAAAAACAGTTTCCAGCCACATTGGTGACGTGAGCCCTGGCCTGTAATCGGACAGAGTACCATATTATACCGCTGTGCATCTTGTAGTTTTCATCTCCAATCGGAAGATGGTCTCCAGAATTTGAAATTTCCTGATTTAATAATACCATGTTTGATTCCTGCTCATCACCGTCAAGGATGTTCTCGGCCATATCGTCTATGGAAGAGAGGAAGTCCTGGACTACATCTTTTTGATTAACATTGTCAGACCCTAGATACATCTCCTCTGTGAAGATGTCAACTCTGCTACTTTTCTTGTAACTTTGACTATGGGGATGTTCATGCAATTGGACATTCTGAGGAATAGGGTCACCAGAATTTGCCCAGAGTATACGGTCCGTAAAAAGCATCAAGAAGAGCCAAGTGGTGGAATGACCTTTGGGGAAAGAGGTGCACACTTTAAAAGAGCCAAGTCCAGCCTTACTCCTGAATTTACGATTAAATCTCAGGTCATCTTCAATTTTAACGATCACTTCTTCTGTAGAAAGAACCAAGGAGTTCCTCTTTCCCCTCACATGCAGGTTGAAATGTGGCTGTCTGTGGGCTCGAAATGCTATAGTCTGACAGCTTTGCAACTCTATCACTAATCCCAATTCCGGAACGTATATGGCTCCCCCCTCCCAAGGTCTTTCTTCCTGACTAGGTCCAAATGGTATGGTAAGTGAGATTAGCAATTTCACATCCATTTTATCCTCATGGCATGTCATCACACACCCAAAATTCACCACAGCTCCAGTAAATGGCCAACCAAAAAGAACATGTCCTCCTGGTATTCTGTTGGCAGATTCCATCAGGATTTTCCATTCGTCCGGGAAATATTCTTTGACCTGATTGGCTCTCAGTTCAATTCTACTCGACTCCTACCCATTAATTTTTACACACACCTCCTCCAGTACTGGTGCCCAAAAATTTATCCATGATCGGTTTTAATTCAGACATTATAGCCTTGCTTACAATGCCTCTCAACTGGGGTATGGCAGTCTTTGAGCGACTGATGCCTTATTTCCACATGTTTTTGTTTTTGTTTTCATCAGAAGCTCCCCTGGAATTCCAGCTGGAGCCCCATCTCCCTACAGATTCATGCAGTGTGAACAGCTGGGATAGAGATTAATAAAAGACTGAATAAAACAAATGCGAGATTACCCTGATTTTGAACCAGGTGTGAATGTTACTGGGGCGACTTTGGTTGGTGTCCCAGATCCAGGGGAATAAAAAAGATACGAGGTGTACCATGCAACATGACATCATATGGTGCCTGTAAGCTAAGCGGGGGAGCGCCAGGCCTATATGTATGACATCACTGCAGTTTGGACCGCTGTGATAGATATTAAGACTGAATAAAACAAATGCGAGCTTACCGAGATTGTGTAACAGGGTGAATATGAGATGGATGCAGTGACGCTTGAATGGGAAAACAGGCCCACTAGTGTTGAGGTGGGGAGTAACTACAAAAGGAAAGATTACATAAAGTCATAGAATTTGCAAGCAAAAAGGACAAAATGGGACTCACATTCAAAAATGGCCTTCATGTTAAAATACGAACATGACTCAAGCCACTTGGTTTGGTGTCCCAGATCCAGGGGAATAAAAAAGATATTACCATGACTTCATAAGCTAAGTGGGGGAGCGCTGGGCCCATATGACATCACTGCAGGGTGAACAGCTGTGATAGAGATTAATAAAAGAATGAATAAAGTCAAAGCGAGCATACTGTGAATTTTCACCAAGAATAAAAATGAGGTGGATGCAGTCATGCATGAATGGGAAGAAAGGCTCCCTAGTGTTGAGGTGGGGAGTAACTACAGAATGAATTAAAGTCATAGTTAGCATAGGAATTCATAAGCAAAAAGGACAAAATGGGACTGATGTTCCAAAATGGTAAGATACGAACATCACTCAGGTTATTTGGTTTGGTAACCCAGATGCAGTGGAATAAAAAATATATGAGGTATACCCCTCACCATGATGTCATATGGTCCCTGTGAGCTAAGTGGGGGAGCGCCGGGCCCATATGACATCAGTGAACGGCTGTGATAGAGATTAATAAAACGAATGAATAAAACGAATGGGAGCTTACCGTGATTTTGCACCAGGGATGAAAATGAGATAAATGCAGTCATGCATGAATGGGAAGACCGGCCAACTAGTGTTGAGGTGGGGAGTAACTACGGAAAGAAAGATCAAAGTCATAGTTAGCACAGGAATTCGCAAGCAAAAAGAACAAGATGGGATTCACGTTCCACAATGGCCTTCATGGTAAGATATGAATGTCACTCAGGCTACTTGGTTTGGTGTCCCACATCCAGGGGAATAAAAAAGATATGAGATGTACCACTCAACATGATGTCATATGGTCCCTGTAAGCTAAGCAGGGGAGTGCCGGGCCTATATGACGTCAGTGAACAGCTGTGATAGAGATTAATAAAACAAATGAATAAAACAAATGCAAGCTTACCATGATTGTGCACCAGGGGTGAAAATGAGATGGATGCAGTCAAGCAAGAATGGGAAGAATGGCCTGCTAGTGTTGCAGTGGGAAGTAACTACGGAAAGAATTAAAGTCATAGTTAGCATAGGAGTTCGTAGGCAAAAAGGGCAGAATGGGATTCCGTTCCAAACTGGCCTTCATGGTAAGAGATGAGTGTTATTGGAGTGACTTTGGTTGGTGTCCCACATCCAGGGGAATAAAAACGATACGAGGTGTACCACTCAACATGACGTCATATGGTCCCTGTAAACTAAGCGGGGGAGCACCAGGCCCATATGACGTCACTGCAGGGTGAACGGCTGTGATAGAGATTAATAAAAGAATGAATAAAGTCAAAGCGAGCTTACCGTGATTTTCCACCAGGAATGAAAATGAGGTGGATGCAGTCATGCATGAACAGGAAGAAAGGCCCATTAGTGTTGAGGCAGGGAGTAACTACAGAAAGAATTAAAGTCATAGTTAGCATAGGAATTCGTAGGCAAAACGGACAAAATGGGACTCACACTCCAAACTGGCCTTCACAGTAAGAGATGAATGTTATTGGAGTGACTTGGTTTGGTGTCCCACATCCAGGGGAATAAAAAAGATACGAGGTGTGGCCTTGGGATTCGATTCCTCATGTTCCGTGATCATGACTCTGCGTTTTTGAAATCTGTAATGTTCTCGGTGCATCTGATTCCAAGCATTGACAAAGGCTTCCAGCAAGTTGATGGCGTAGGTCTGTAATCTTAGGCAAGGGACGGCAAGCTTCGTCTGGGTCCAGCAATTGAGGGAGAATAGGACGGGAGGCAATGGCCCAGTGGTGGCATTAGACCGCCAAAAAGGTACAGTGGTCAGTACAGCGGGAATTGGAGATGGGGATAATGGGTTGAATTTACGTTCTTGTAAAAATCCTTCATGTTCTCCATCCCTTTTCTTTATTCCTGACCTCAACTCTAACCAAAAGACTATTCATGTGCTCTTTGGTCGTCCTGTAAAGAGGACAAAGCGAAGTGATGCGTTAGTCTACCTAATTAAAGCCAAGGATGAAAAAGAAGGCATCAATTGATTCTATCCACCTGCTCATAGGCATAGCCATCAAACTCAACGTCTTTCCCGTAGAATTCATCTTCTCGACAGCTTTCTCACCACAATTTTCTTTGGTCACAGATGCCCTTTTCCCACTCATCGAGCCATTGATTGGTGTGCACCGGACTGTTGTTGTGGCCTGTTCGCCACTGGAATGAAAAGAGAGTATGGGTCCCACTTACTATGTGCAGTCAAAACCAGCTCATCAGGCTCTTGGCCAACAAGGCACAAATACTGGGTCTGATGGAGGAGACAAAAGGAAAAGGTGTAGAAGTAGATTCAAAACAGCAGGAAGGTAGAGTAGGCAGCGCAGCAGTCCAGAAAGAGACAAAGGTTTGATTTCCAGTTCTTGGACCCGGGTCGTAGTCAAACAATATTGTTGCGCCACCTTTTGTTGTACTGTAAACAAAAAGAAGAGAAGAAGCGAAGTATTAGTTGACCCAATCAAAGCCAAACCATGAGGACAAAACACCTATTGACTTGACAGACTTACTTGTAACCTCTGAAATCAACCTCGGTGTCTTCCACTTTGACTTCATTTCCTTCCCATCCACATTCAATGACCTGTCTCTTCTCACGCTCGTCACATTGTTGATAGGTTCCATATCAGACAATGTCATCCCACTCTCCCACTCTCTCAATCTCGCCAAACCCACACTTGGCCGTTCAAAGTCCGCGATGATGTCTATGTCCATGAACCTTGTCGGGGAATTGCAGACCCAGTATTGTTCGCTAGCTAACTGATCGAGCTTGAACGTGGAAGAAATACAACAGGGTGGATTGGTTGTAACAGGGTACGTGGTGGCGGCATGAACAATGCCTGGAATGTCAATGAGACTAATTGCTTTGGCGTTTCAGGGCAGGGTGCAGGATCCTGCTGCAGAGGCTTATGATCCCGTTGAGTGGAAGTGGCGAGTGAGAGAGCTTCTGGGTGTCAACATTCATGGGCAGTTGCGGCAACAGTGATCTTTGTACCTTTCTGCTTCCTTTCTCTCATTCTCTGGGCCTTTGGGGGATGTGTGGTGCCATGGCAGTGAAACCTTTCCTGACGCTGGTCCTGTGGACATGCTATCCCTTCGACGAATGCAGTCGAAAAAGACAGTTGACCTTTATTGGCATTCGGCTTGTTGAGATTCGGGTGGGAGTCGTCAAAGGGATGTTAGAGGCGGGTCAAAGGTTACTCAGGCACAAGGAGTTTCCACTTTGGGAGCTGTTCATCATTCCCTCGAAACTTCCCTTTCCAGCTCAGCCATGCTAAGGTGACACGGTTGTGGTTGGTGAAGGGAAGTTTGACGATGCCCCAGTCACTTAGAGGACACTAAAAGGGTGTCTGTGATTACGGGTAAAAGCATCTGAGTTCCAACTATGCGCGCTAATGTACAGTATGTGCACCCATAAAGGGAGCTGTCACCATGATGTCATATGGTCCCTGTAAGCTACGCGGGTGAGTGCTGGGCCCATATGACATCACTGCATTGTGTGAGAGCCGCAGGAGAAAATGGAAACAATTTGCCGTGGGTTAAAGATAATACTCTAATATATTATCCCCTATGGCTGACAATGCCTGTTCCATTTCTGTACATCTCTGAAGCAGTTTTATTAGTTATTAGAGTGTATTTCCAACTAATGAAATATTAGTAATGTATGGAAAGTATTGTTCCTAATATACTTTTTTGGATGACTGATGTGATTCTAATCATACAATTATGAAAATAAAAAACTGAGTCTAAATAAGTATTTTGTCATGTCATCCTGAATGCTAATGAAAATGACTTTGGAAAGCGATCAACAGGAAAGCAAGATAACAAAGAGCACAGCAGAAAATGTAGACCAAGTGAACGCTACCACAGCAATTAGCCCGGCTCTCTAGCGATGATACAAAATAACATGACCTCCAACCCTCAACGAGGATTCAATGAATTCCGGGAAAGTTTCAGCAAAAGACGGGAGTGTTACTTTTCGAGGCTCGTCGACAGCCTGAGGTCTTGTCAGAGGGCTGGTGAAGGGTAAGCTCCATTGGAGTGGCTGGGAGCCCAATGCTGTGCCAAGGTCATGGTGGAAAGTGTCACCAAAATAAGGATGGCAGGCGAGTGGGTCCATACTTGAGGTCGTGGAGTGAGACGACAAGGCGGTAGGGTTGGTTTGGGGGGGATGAGATAAGGAGGAGGACATGGTTGACGCTTCATTTAGGGAATTATTGAATGACAAAAAGAAAAAGACTTTCTTGAACAGTAAAATACACACCTTGGGGATGCGAATGCATCCTTAATGGGCTGAGAATTATTTCTTCCACATTCAAGCTCGATCAGTTAGCTCGCAAACAATACCGGGTCTGCAATTCCCCGACAAGGTTCGTGGACATAGACATTGTCGCAGACTTTGAACGGAGAAGTGTGGGTTTGGCGAGATTGAGAGAGTGGGAGAGTGGGACGACGTTGTCTGATATGGAACCTATCAACAATGCGACGAGCGTGAGAAGAGACAGGTCATTGAATGTGGATGTGAAGGAAATGAAGTCAACGTGGAAGACACTGAGGTTGATTTCAGAGGTTACAAGTAAGTCCATCAAGTTAATTAGTTAAAAATTATAAATGCTATTATTTATGCGAAGTTAAAAGGAATAAGGCCTATTTTTCACAATAAACATAGTAAAAATACAATAAAAATTCGAGAAAATATTAAGTAATTCAAAGAAAATTAAGAGAACATTATGAGATAATGTTGATACCTCACAACCTGGCAATGTCCATGACATCCGGATTGGTTCCATGCTGACTAATGACATGACTAAGCTGATGGTACCTTTTACCTGCCTTCTAAGGGAATTCAGGCACTCCGTGCCCTCACACAGCACCCAAAAATGCCCACAGACCCAACATGCTCCTTTCACTTATTGGACAAGCCTGGGAACCCTTGCTACGCTGCAGACTCCAGCGTGTTGGGGGGCTTTGCCCCCCAAACCCCTCCACGTCCACAACTCTTAAGTATTTCTGAGACTCATTGTCAGAGACCAAGAAAATTGCTTTCAAACGTAAAGTCTCGTAGAACGTAAAGTCTCGTAGAACGTAAAGTCTCGTAGAACGTAAAGTCTCGTAGAACGTAAAGTCTCGTAGAACGTAAAGTCTCGTAGAACGTAAAGTCTCGTAGAACGTAAAGTCTCGTAGAACGTAAAGTCTCGTAGAACGTAAAGTCTCGTAGAACGTAAAGTCTCGTAGAACGTAAAGTCTCGTAGAACGTAAAGTCTCGTAGAACGTAAAGTCTCGTAGAACGTAAAGTCTCGTAGAACGTAAAGTCTCGTAGAACGTAAAGTCTCGTAGAACGTAAAGTCTCGTAGAACGTAAAGTCTCGTAGAACGTAAAGTCTCGTAGAACGTAAAGTCTCGTAGAACGTAAAGTCTCGTAGAACGTAAAGCAGCAGTTACAATGGAAGCAATGGGTACAAAGGGAAACCCCCACATCAACAAATTTTAACTTACCTGAGGCTCATTGTTGTTTGAGAGAGGAAATTGTTTAAAAGTAGAAAGTCTTCAAAGAATGGAAAGCCTTCAAAGAATGGAAAGCCTTGTTAGAACAGAAATTGTGTTAGAACAAAAATTGTGTTAGAACAGAAATTGTGTTAGAACAAAAATTGTGTTAGAACAGAAATTGTGTTAGAACAGAAATTGTGTTAGAACAGACATTGTGTTGGAATGGAACCCATTTTAAAGAATGGAAATTGTCTCAGAAAGGAAACCATTTAAACAGAGGAAACTATTTAAACAAAGGAAACCATTTAAAGAATTGAAACAATGGTCCCAAAGGGAAACAATGGTCCCAAAGGGAAACAATGGTCCCAAAGGGAAACAATGGTCCCAAAGGGAAACAATGGTCCCAAAGGGAAACAATGGTCCCAAAGGGAAACAATGGTCCCAAAGGGAAACAATGGTCCCAAAGGGAAACAATGGTCCCAAAGGGAAACAATGGTCCCAAAGGGAAACAATGGTCCCAAAGGGAAACAATGGTCACAAAGGGAAACAATGGTCCCAAAGGGAAACAATGGTCCCAAAGGGAAACAATGGTCCCAAAGGGAAACAATGGTCCCAAAGGGAAACAATGGTCACAAAGGGAAACAACAGCGACAACTCTTTCTGTATTTCTGAGACTCATTGTCAGAGAACACACAAATTGTGTTAGAAAGAAAAGCATTTAACAGAAAGTCTTTAAAGGACAGAAAGTTTTAAAGGAAGGAAAACTGTTCAGAGCACAGAAACAGTTACAAAGGTAACAAAGATAACAACCATTACAAATGGAAACAACGGTGACAAATGGAAACAACGGTGACAAATGGAAACAACGGTGACAAATGGAAACAACGGTGACAAATGGAAACAACGGTGACAAATGGAAACAACGGTGACAAATGGAAACAACGGTGACAAATGGAAACAACGGTGACAAATGGAAACAACGGTGACAAATGGAAACAACGGTGACAAATGGAAACAACGGTGACAAATGGAAACAACGGTGACAAATGGAAACAACGGTGACAAATGGAAACAACGGTGACAAATGGAAACAACGGTGACAAATGGAAACAACGGTGACAAATGGAAACAACGGTGACAAATGGAAACAACGGTGACAAATGGAAACAACGGTGACAAATGGAAACAACGGTGACAAATGGAAACAACGGTGACAAATGGAAACAACGGTGACAAATGGAAACAACGGTGACAAATGGAAACAACGGTGACAAATGGAAACAACGGTGACAAATGGAAACAACGGTGACAAATGGAAACAACGGTGACAAATGGAAACAACGGTGACAAATGGAAACAACGGTGACAAATGGAAACAACGGTGACAAATGGAAACAACGGTGACAAATGGAAACAACGGTGACAAATGGAAACAACGGTGACAAATGGAAACAACGGTGACAAATGGAAACAACGGTGACAAATGGAAACAACGGTGACAAATGGAAACAACGGTGACAAATGGAAACAACGGTGACAAATGGAAACAACGGTGACAAATGGAAACAACGGTGACAAATGGACATGACAGCTACAAAAGGTGCAACAGTTACAAAAGGTGCAATAGTTTCAAAGGCAGCAATGGTTTCAATCAAACATTGAGTTGATCTTACTGTCATGTATTGTAGTTTATTTTAATTTATGTAATTTATTTTAGTTTATTACATTTTAATTTAATTTATTGTACTTCATTTGGATTTAGTGTTATTTATTGTATTTTATTTTATTTTATTTTATTTTATTTTGTTGTGTTTTATTTTGTTTTATTTTGATTTATTGTATTTGATTTTGATTTATTTTATTTTATCCTGGTTTATTGTATTCTATTTTGATTTATTACATTTTGCTTTAGTTTACTCTATTTTATTCAATTTTTAACCATTTTACTTTTATTTTTTGTATTTATTTCAATTTATCCTATTTTATTTTATTTTTCAATATTTTATTTGTATTTTATCTTGATTTATCCTATGTTATTTTGATTTATTGTATTTTATTTTAATTAACCCGGAAAACCATGTAGACCTCCTCCGGGGATTTACCATCCTTCTCTGGGGAAATGGCTTCAGAGGGGTGTGGGAAATAGTTCTGCGAAATGTGTGGAAAATGCCCCTGTGAGGGGTGTGGGAAATAGTTCAGCAAAAAGTATGGAAAATCCCTCATGTAATAATACTTCCATGCATGTGACAAAATACTCCCGCACCTGTAACAATACTCCCGCAGCATCGGAAAATACCTCCCACATCTGTAACAATATTCTGGCACGTCATGAAATACCTCCGCGCAAGTGACAAAATACTCCTGCACATCACAAAATACTTCCACACCTGTCACAAAATACTCCCACGGCATTACAAATACTCCCACACAGTCACAGAATACTCCTGCAGCACCCAAAATGCTTCTGCAAATGCAGAAATACTCCCATGCTGACTAATTGCGACATTCGGGCACTAATGTGCCCTCATTTCTGGGTGGCCTAATCAGGGAAGCCTTTGGGCACTCTGTGCCCTCACAAATTGGGGAAGAATTCAGGCACTCCGTGCCCTCACGCATTAGGGTGCCTTTGGCACCTAAAAGTGCCCACCACCCACCGTACAACTTTACTTTCTTTGATTTTTGATATTTTTGCAATTTTATCCTCTGAGTTATTAAGGATATACATCTGAAGTACCAAACATTGGAAGGGTTTTTTGACTCATTGTAAATGCTACGGTTGCACTCATTTGGCACTTGTGGATTTCTGAGCCCAAGCAAGCCCTAAACAACCTTGCATTTGGCAAAATTTGTATTCATGGAAGTGGATTCTGTCACAAAAAACAGTAAAATTTCTGGTCATAACTTTCCCAGACAGTTGAAGCATAAGAAACAAAAATGAAATACACTCACATACTTCGGAACCAAAAATGATTGTCAGATATTCACTTGTTCTATAATCTGCATCACTCCGAGCATCAAGCTTATCTATAGGTAATTGCCTTTGTCTAAATGTTGTCCCCAGGTATTCCACTGACCTCCCATTTTGCCTATGGTAGGGACAAGCTTATGTTGCAGTTAATTACTTTGTGTGTTCACATTCGACGCAGGTAAACAACATGGATCATCTCATGCGGTATCAGCCCTTCAGGGGATAATTTATTAGGCTTCGCATATTGTGATCAACATTCGCTTCTAGAAAAATAGTCGGACCGTAGGTAACTACTCTCCCAAAATGCGACGACTTGTCCGATATTTCATTTATACATCTGTAACTTTGTTGTTGATACAGGTCATAGCCACCAGAAAATCTTCAAAAGTGGTGAATTATACCTGTGTTCAAGGATGTTATTTTCATATGCGTGATTGAGGAGAGGGAGTCGAGTCTACACTATCGTGTACATCAGATAAAGTCTAAATTTGAGGCTGTTTCAGCCAAACATAGAGCAGTTGAACATAATATGAAGGTTTCATTACCATCTGTGTGATAGCGTTCGGGTTGTGAAACCACGTGTTGACGCCTAATACGACACTGCTAAAGTTTGTACGGCCGGTAGTGGTCAAGGCATTTGAATCTTTACAATTATCTCGCGCCGCTTTTCGGAGATTGACTAAAATTCGTGCAGTGAATATTGCATGGAAGATGCGGTGTATACTGTTGTAGCAATGAGACTGAAGTTCGAATGACGCGGAAAACGACAGAGATGCACGGACACTATGAGGCTGGGCTTGGGGTGGGGCTAAGTAAGTGAAACTTAGAGTATGTAGGCTGAAGGAGTATTGGTGGCATACGTCAATGACAAAAATGATGATGTTCATAATTGATATGCCTTCCCGGTGGTAAAGTTACAATATGATCGTCAAGTCTATGACATATCTACGCACCGGTGAGGTACATATAGTACAGTACACCTATCCTCGCAGGAGAGGTCAGCTGACATCTTACGAGTTAGGTGAGAAACATACCATCTCGATATAATATAACAATTAGACGTGATTTACTTATTCTGACTGCGAGGAAGTCCCGAAACAATTTAAAATGTGTTGATAACGTGTACCAAGACTAGGCAGTACTCACGGTGTTGAAGGCACTTGAGGATGGTCAATATTAAAATGACTGGACAGAGCGAATAAGCAGATGAAGATCACCAGTGATAGCATGGCAAATACTTGTTTCGAATATCACAAGCAAGATGTAGTCGAGAAATATTATGTTGCCAGCAGGTGTTACGATCCAGCAAACGTAGTCTACGCCGATTGGACTTGGTCCGACTGCATGGCTCGTAATGGTAAGATATTTGAATCATGCCGATCGAACAATGAGTGGTTTACATGTGGTGAGCGAGAAACTGTGGTGGGCGAAATATCCACTCAGAGCCGCCATTAATAGTCCTACACAAAGGAGCGATATTCCTACTTTGCTGTTCTTCCCCCAAACGGCCCAGGTTCTGAAGACCAGAACAACTGCAACAAACGTTGATTTATTTGGTTGAAACTCGGCTTCTGAAAGGGTACATACATTCCGCAACAATTATCCCAGCTATCACCATTGCTGGCAGACATGATAAGCAGGTCTTCAGAATGCTACCGTTTTAATCATAACGGGTGCTTCATACCTCCAGCTAGTTTGAATAGAAACTCACAGGTGCTTGGCGTTGTACCAAATGGTGCGAACTGGACTGGTCAGGGGGAATTTTTCAAATCGTTTTGAAGTGCCAGATCAATTTTTACTTCACGTACTATAGAGAGAAAATGCACCATCCAGAAATGCGGGGTATTTCGCAGCATAATATAGAATCTTTCCAACGTTCCAAGGAGTGGTCCAAATGTGATCAATTTCTTCCCCTAAGTTCAAGAAGTGGTCGTACAACTGCCTCCGACGAGCTTCAACCTCGATCTACATTTATGTTAAGTATTCTTAACGCACCAATAAGGCATAGCCAGCTACTATGAAACGGTTAGTATGGACAGATCAATAATTGAAAAATGGTAGAGAATGCATACTATCAGAATACTAGAAAATAATGCAGATAATCCGTACATAATTGAACCTGTAGAACGCTGAAGGCTTACCGCCGTAGCACGGTGGGTCTCTAAAACCAACGGCAGGGCCTGAATGTTGATAATGTGCGATGAAGACATCATGTCATATACTGGTTTGGCTAAAATGTAGATTAAATGGAATGTGAAGGAATACGTTAGCAATGGTGAAGAAAGCCGTCTTTTGTAGACTGGATGCGTAAGTTTCGGCACCACAGCCTGGAGGGTTGGCTCAATGTATCATAGAAGCGTGTCTCCAGTAAGACAAAGGAAGCCATCAAAGGTATTGTATATATGCCGAAATTGAGCACCAGAAGGAATCATAACCATGATCTCCGATCAATCTGTGCTGTTGATATCCTTGTGATGTGCGTAATCAATGCGGTTGAAGCCATGGGCACACTGATGGTGATCATGCACCCGCGCCAGAGTTTGAAATTTTGTATGGATGTGCGTAGGTTTGTGATCTAGAGTTAGGTGTGAATACCACCAATACATAGCCTCACCGTTGACATCGAAGTATTCATGCCGATGCTTCTTCCATGGAAACGATGCCCGTGAGGGAGCTTACACGCACATCAGTTTCATAATGGGAGTTACTTCAGGTATAAATGAGGTGAAATAGCGAGCACTTTCTATATATCCTGTGTGATCGAGCTCATAAATGACCTCATATTCCTCTAGTCCTATCGCAACCTCATCCACGTTTTCTTTTCGGTGCTCTTATCAATAGAAAGACTCAATTCCTTTAGAATATTACTGCAACAAAAGGTCAAACTCATCTGAATATTTATATTTGTATTCATTGATTAGTAATTACCATAATACGTGCCAGAACAAGTTATGGATTATTTGCTCTATTCATACCGCAGCATTAGGTTTCACGTCAAATGAATATACTATATCACATTCTTGGGCTCATAATCACATTTTGATATCCCACTCGATAACAGGAGCGCTTCACACAGTACATGCATAACATGAAAAACCATTCACACTAGGAGAGGCTCCTGCTGATGAAACAACCAAATTAGTTTATCCCTATTAGGAAAGATGGGCACGAAGGTCAGCTCAACCTGCCAATTACCCATCGCCACTTCCTTTACACCCCTTCCAAGTCTACAGCTTTTCAGCATACTTTTCATTATCATCAAACATGGGTTAGCGTCGGGTCGTTCTGAATAGCTTGGCTCACATCCATCAATCTTCAAAAAACTCAAGTTGTTGGTTAGAATATTTAGTGTTCACAGATTCCTCATCTCAAGGTCATGATTCTGCGTGTATTAGTCTCGAGCCATACTTATTTTGCCTCCTTAGGTATTCCTAACACACCAATAAAGTAGAGCTGGCAACCATGTGAGGGTTAGTTAGTCCGGACAAATCAGTGGTTGATAAACGGCAAAGCACGCATACGGTCAGAATACTAGAAGATAATGCGCCATTGTTCACACATAATCGAACTCTTACACCGCCAAGGGCTTACCGCTGTGGTACGTTAAGTCAATAAATCCGATGACAGAGTCGGAGTATCGATGGTCTGCAATGAAGACATTATGTTATATGCTAGTTTGGCTAAAATTCCGGAGAACCGGTACGCGAAGAAATACAGGCATGAGAATCGTAAAGGAAATACTAGCAAGACAGCTATCTCTAATATACTAGTACGGACCCAGGATCTCAGGGGTCAATTCGATGTACCATAGAAACACGTGTCTTTTCGGCCAATGACGAAACACCACCACTCTATTGCATGTTTGCCGAAGATTTCAATGTTGCGAGGTTTCGAGTAGCTGGCGAGTTGACAGTTCTGACTGCCGAACTGCTACGGTGGATTTCTGATCTCAAGCAAGCACTAAACTACCTCTTCCCAGACAAAATTTGTATTTATGTGCGTGGATCCTATCAAAAAAACAGTCATAATTCTGTTCATAACTTCCAGCAAACATTCGAAACATAACTGACAAAATACCGCAAACTCTAGAGGATTTCCACTTTCGCAGAGATGCTTGAACAACCTCCACAAATCTTCAGTTTCTTACTGAGTTGTGTTTCGCTTATTTTAATGATGTTATGCAAGTATACCTCTGCACATAGTATTTATATGTTCGGCCCACCCACAGGCACCTCAGTCGTTTTCGCCCTTCTTAGGCAGCGGCTGAGTTGCGTTCGTTTATTCAGATTCTCTTTCCTAAGCTGATGTACAATAGCTTCGGGCAACCTCTGCTCTCATATAGGTAAATCAGTCATTTTCACCCATCTTAGGCAGCGGCTGAGTTTCAGGCAACCTCTGCCCTCATATCGATTCTGTCAATAACAAACAAAAATGCAATACACTAACGTGCTTCGGAACAAAGATGACTCGTCAGATACTCACTTGTTCTATAATCTGTATCACTCCGAGCATCAAGCTCATCTGTAGGTAATTACCTTAGGTGTCGAAATTCGGTCTCCAGGTATTCCACTGATCTTCCATTCTGCCTATGGTAGGAACAAGCTTATATTGCAGTTAATTACTTTATGTGTCCACATTTGATGCTGTAGGTAAACACTATAGATCTCCTCATGCAGTATCAGCTCTTCAGAAGACAATCTATCAAGCTTAAATAAAAGTACTTATGTCTCAATCAAGTGTCAGTTAGTGTATCACCTCCTGACAGAGTAGGCTGGGGACTGGTTTAGGTGTAATGTGGTTCTGTCATGCACTAACCTCCATTTGCATGGTCCACAATTAGCATCTCCCTATGAAAAGTTGAAGAAATGGGTGAACTGCCCCTATAAAGAGGTTCAATTTCATCATCATTTCCAACACATTCTTTGCCTCCTAGAAAAGTTCTAAAATAGGCAGACTACAGATAGCTAGCTTCTCTTAAAATACTATGAGTGCCATATTAGAATGAGAAAGGGAGGTGGATGTGAAGCGAGCTCAGACACAAACACAGATGCAGATGAGTGAATGCAAATTGCAGTATGGCACAATGGAACATATTGTGCCAGGTCACTGTTAGAACTCATTGTATTGCAAGCTGTTCTATATTCGACGTAGTTGATTTCGACACTCAGCTAAGTTGTACTTTACAGTAGCTTAGTCATATGAACTTAACTTCGTCCATTTTTGCTATATCATCAACATTGTACAGTCACTAAATCGAACATGCCACCCAAAATGGATCAGTCTAAGTTGCAACCAAAAGGTTTTTAATTATTCAAAACTGATGAGACGACTTCCCCGATATTTCCTTTATACATCTGTAGCTTTGTTATTGTTCCAGGTCACAGCCACCGGAAAATGTTTAAAAGTGGTGAACGGCACCTGCGTTCAAAGATGTTGTTTCATATGCGTGATACAGGAGGGAAGGGGGAGTCTACACTATCATATACATCAGATAAAGTCTAAAGTTGAGTTCTGTTTCAGCCAAATATAGAACAGTTGAAGACAATATGAAGGTTTCATTACCATCTGTGTGGTTGTGGAACCACCTAATAAGACACTGCTAAAGTTTCTACGGCCACGGCCGGTAGTGGTCAAGGCATTAGAATCTTTACAATTTCCACACGCCGCTTTTCGGAGATTGACTAAAATCCGTGCAGTGAATATTGCATGGAAGATGCGCTGTGTACTTTGTAGCAATGAGATTGTGAATTTCGAATGACGCGGAAAACGAAAGAGATGCACGGACAGTACGAGGCTGGGCGCGGGCTTGGGCTAGGTAAAGTGAAGCTTAGAGTATGGTGTAGGAGTATTGGTGGCATACATCAATGACAAAAAGGATGATGTTCATAATTGATATGCCTTCCCAGTGGTAAGGTTACAACATGATCGTTAAGTCTATGGCATATCTACGCACCGATGAGGTATCCATAGTACAGTACACCTTACCCCAGGAAAATCAGTTGATGTCTTACGAGTTACCTGAGAAACTTACCGTCTTGATATAATGTAACAATTAGACGGAATCTGTTTATTCTGGCTGCGAGAAAGTCCCGGAGCGATTTTAAATGTGTTGTTGACTTGTGCCAAGACCAAGCAGCACTCACGGTGTTGAAAGCACTTAAGGATGGTCAGTACTGAGAGGACTAAAAAGGGCAAACAAGGAGGCGAATACTGTCATCTACAGAATGGCAAATACTTGTTTCAAATACTGCAACCAAGATGTAGTTGAGAAATATTATGTTGCCAGTAGGTATTACGATCCGGCAACCGTAGTCTACACCGCTTGGACTTGGTCCGACTGCATGGCCCGTAATGGTAAGATATTTGAATCATGCCGATCGAAAAATGAGTGGTTTACATGTGGTGAGCGAGAGACTGTGGTAGACGAAATATCCACTCGGAGCCGCCATTAATAGTCCTGCACAAAAAAGGGATATTCCTACTTTGCTGTTCTTCCCCCAAACGGCCCAGGTTCTGAAGACTAGAACAACTGCAACAAACGTTGATTTATTTGGCTGAAACTCGGGTTCTGAAAAAACACATACATTCCGCAACGATTATCCCAGCTATCATCATTACTGGCAGACATGATAAGCAGGTCTTCAGAATGATACCGTTTTAATCATGATGGGTGCTTCATACCTCCAGGTAGTTTGTATAGAACATCACATGTACCTGGCGTTGTACCAGTGGCGCGAATTGGTCTAGTCAGGGGGGATTTTTTAGATCGTGTGTTGAAGTGCCAGATCAATTTCTACTTCACATACAATAGAGAAGAAATGCACCATCCAGAAATGCGGGGTATTTCGCAGCATAATATAGAATCTTTCCAACGTTCCAAGGAGTGGACCAAATAAGATCAATTTCTTCCCCTAAGTTCAAGAAGTGGTCGTACAACTGCCTCCGACAAGTTTCAACCTCGATCTACATTTATGTTAAGTATTCTTAACGCACCAATAAGGCATAGCCGGCTACTATGAAACGGTTGGTATGGACAGATCAATGATCGACAAATGGTAGACAATACTATCAGAATACTAGAAGATAATGCAGATAATCTGGACATAATTGAACCTGTAAAACGCTGAAAGCTTACCGTTGTAGCACGATGGTTCTCTAAAAGCAATGACAAGGCCTGAATGTTGATGGTGTGCAATGAAGACATCATGTCATACCCTGGTTTGGCTAAAATGTAGATTAAATGGATGAAGGAATACGTTAGCCATGGTGAAGAAAGCCGTCTTTAGTAGACTGGGTCTGTAAGTTTCGGGACCACAGCCTACAGGTGTCCCAAAAATCCAAAACCTCGATAAGCAACACGAACCACTGAATAGGCCTGGTCCGGTCGCTCAAGTGTCGATCAGGTGGTTGATCAGGGCCGACCAGACCTATTCGGCGGCTTGTGTCGCTTATCAGGTACATTCAGTTTTTGGATCTTTGTGACAGGGTTGGCTCAATGTATCATGAAACCGAAATTAAGCCAGAAGACATCATGATCTCCGATCAATGTGTACTGTTGATATCCTTGTGATGTGCATAATAAATGCACTTGAATTCATAGGCACACTGATAGTGATCATGCACCGTGCCGCAGTTTGAAATTTTGTATGGATGTGCGTAGGCTTGTGATCTAGGTGTGAATAGAACCCTCAGCATTGACATCGAAAATGGTGTCCGGAAGGATCGCTCCAATAACAATAGCTTGAAACCCTTGCTAAGATTATAAGCATTCATGGCGATGCTTCTTCCATGGAAGCGATGCCAGTGGGGAGTTGTCACTATGTGTGATGTCATCTGCCTTGATACCAAATAGTTCAGCTCGATCGACTTACACGCACAACAGTTACATAATGGGAGTTACTTCAGGTGTAAATTAGGTGAAATAGCCAGCACTTTCTATATAATCCTGTGTACTCGAGCTCATTAAATAACGACCTCCTAATCAAATCTTCATATATTCCTCTAGTCCTATTGCAACCTCAGCGACGTTTTCTTTTTGGTGCTTTTATCAATACAAGGACCCAATCTTTTTGGGATATTACTGCAAAAAAAGGCCAAATTCATCTGAAAATGATCCTTGTATTCATTGGTTACCATAATACATGCCAGAACAAGTTATGCATAATTTGTTCTATTCAGGCCGCAATATTAGGTTCCACTCCAAATGCATGTACCATTTCACATGCTTGGGCTCATACTCATACTTGATATCCACTCGATAACAGGAGCTCTTCACGCGGCACATACTATGCCATGACAAACCGCTCGCACAAGGAGAGGCTTCTGCTGATGAACCAACCAAATTAGTTTAGGGTCCCTGTTCTGGGCGCCAAAATGAACGCTCACGAAAGTGGGGATGGTTACAGTAGTCGTCTCTGGGTCAATTTGAAATTGGGGGCGTCTACTGGTAGTCGAAAACTGAACAGTTAGATTGTCAGCCTTGATCTGCCTGGATCGGAAAGTGGTTATTCACAATCAAGGTAGGTCTGACACTCCGAATAGTCATGCATAGATTTGATAGGTACTGCTGTTCACGGTCTCTGTAGTGTTAAGACGGGTGATCACACTCAGTAATATCATGTTAGATTGTGTAATGCTAGCAGTGTTTCCTAGGGTCAAGTGGTGTAATGTTAAGCACCCCTGCTATATATGCAGAAGCCCTGGGTTTCAACTCCCAGTCTGGCTATTCACTTTCTTAACATATCAATGCTCAGAGAATCAAAGCTACAAATGCTTGAGATAGGTGAGGCAACCAATAAATTCACAGTGGTACAATACTCTTACTAAATTATTTGTGTGATTGGTTCAGTATGGAAATGCTGGATATGTTACAACTTGAAAGAGCAAACACAAGAAGCAAAAACCATAAAGCTTTGAACTCCTTGCATCATTAAATGACTCAAATGGTACAAAATGATAAACTGCCAGTGAATCATTCATGTGATCAAAACCCACTGCTCAACTTTCTCTTTCAAAGTCAGTTTGAGCTTTCTTTCATGGAAGTACCACTCAAGATGCTTCCACATTGAGTGTCACATCACCCCCACATCACACTTTTTCTAGACGAGCATCATACATAATCAGACTCACAAAAGGCTAAGGGCTCACTGCTCTAGCATAATATGTCCCTAAATCCAATGACAGTATCTGGATATTGGTGGTTGTAGAAGATTAAAACATGCTGATGAGGACATGAGTGGTCTCAACCCAGGAATAGAGTGGAGGCAAGCCATATCACGAATGTCGCCACAAAAAGAATGATGAAGTATCATGCTAAGATGAAACGGGAGAAGAACAGAAACAAGGAGACACTGGACTGTCATAGGAATGAGATATAAATGGGTCCACAATGTGAGACGAAATGTAACCACAAAAGGTGGGACAGAATATTTAGCTACAACCGGTATATCAATGTGGACAGTAAGGCAATGTGGTTGACTGGTATTTGACAGGAAGTAGGATTGACCTGAGGACAACTGTGCCACTCATTTTCCAAATCCCCTGGTGGAGAGGGAGAATGGGCTTCTCTAGTGGCAGTGCCAAAATAGAGCAGATTCAGGTTGGAGATTATTCCAAAGAGAAAATAAAGACAAGGAGAGTTTAAGACTCGACTATTGCGGAGCTTGAAAGGAAAACCCGCTACAAATACCGCGGGCTTTCTCCGATAGGTCGTTCTAATTGGTGCGTATAATTATAAATTGGCAAACGTTTCAGTAGAACTGAGTCCACTCTTGCGAAACTTAAAATTCCTATGCATTTGCCATCGCGGGTCCATCATCTGACACCATCCAAAACTTCAAATTCCTATGCAATTGCCATCGCGAATGCATCATCATCCGGGTAAGCAAAAATTCACAAAGATAAGCAGTGCCATACGAAGCTAGATCTCGAGTAATCGTGATCATGGTCGCGCATCTTTGGCCATCATCCAATATGTCAAAGCCCCAGCCAGGACTTAGTTGATTGCTACCATTCGGCATGCCGAAGGTGCCGGTGAGATCTGAACTTGCCCCAGCTGTTTTAAACTTTAGACACGTAGAGATGCACATCGGAGAAGTAATTTCGGTAAATTTCACTATCTTTCATTCTTTTTGCGTAAGCATCACATCACGTTGGTCCCACTCATCTGATGTTGGTGTCTTAGAACCCCAGTAGTTTGTTGCGGTCGTTTGTGCTGTCAATGGCTTAGTTATGGTTCCTTCAAGGTATCCATGAACCCCTCTGGCATTTGTCACTGACATAATCATTTCTTTCCAGGAGTACCGTTTGGTACCATCAAAACATTCCTCTGTTGTGAGCTGGATTAATGCAGGTTGTGAATGTGATGTCATTGTAAACGGTCGGTTTTAGTGTTCAGTCGTGCGACACTTTTCGACAAGACATGCAGGTTTAGTTCGGGTTCCAGGTCAGCTCTTTAATCGTAACTGAGTCGGGAAAAAGGAAGGAGAGGGGTGGGTGTTTCATCAGCATCTCCAACATACTGCGCACTCTAGCTCATCAATGACCTCCTAATCAGATCTTCATACATTCATCTGGTCCTGTCGCAACCTCACCCATGTTTTATATTTGATGGTTTCAGTCTTTTGGGTTATTACTGCAAGAAAAGGTCAAATTCATCTGAATATTATATTTGTATTCGTCAATTACCATGATACATGCTAGAACAAGTTATCCATAATTTGTTCTATTCATGCCGCAGCATTAGGTTTCACTTCAAATGCATGTACCATATCACATGCTTGGGCTCATACTCATATGTTGATATTCCACTCGATAACAGAAGTTCTCCACGCAGATGCCACGACAAACCACTTGCACAAGGGGAGACTTCTGCTAGTGAAACAACCAAATTAGTTTACGGTCCCTGTTAGGGAAGAGGGAAGCCTGTTCCGGTCTCCAAAATGAACGCCCACGAAAGTCAGCTCAACCAGCCAATTATCCGTCACCTCTCCCTCTATACCCCCTTACAAGTCTACACTCTTATAGCTTGGTGCTTTTCGTTATCATAAAACATGGGTTAGCATCTGGTCATTCTGAACAGCTAGGCTCACATCCATCGCTCTTCAAAAAACACAAGTTGTTTGTTAGAATACTTAGAGCTCACAGATTCCCCATCCCGAGGCCATGACTGTGCGTGTATTAGTCTCCACCTACATTTATTATCAATAAAGTAAAGCTAGCAACTGCGTGAGGGTTAGACAAATCAGTGGTTGATAAACGGTAAAGCACGCATATTGTCAGAATACTGGAAGATAACGCCTCATTGTGCAGGCATAATCGAACTTGTACAACGCGAAGGGCTTACAAGCTGTAAACGATAAGTCAATAAAACCGATGACAGAGTCAGAATACTGGAAGATAATGCCCCGTTGTGCAGGCTTAATCGAACTTGTACACCGCCAAGGGCTTACCGCTGTAAACGATAAGTCAATAAACTGATGAGTCTGAATATCGATGGTTTCAATGCAATGAAGACATTACGTTATATGCTAGTTCGCCTAAAATTTCGAAGAACGGGTACACGAAGAAATACAGGCACGGAAACACTAGCAGGAGAGTTATCTCTGATATACTAGTACGGACCCAGGATCTCAGGGTCAATTCGGTGTAACATCGAAATACGTGTCTTTTTGGCCAACCACGAAACACCATTCACACTATTGCACTGTATTGCATGTTTGCCGAAGATTTCAATGTTGCCAAGTTTCAAGCAGCTGGTGAGTTGACAGTTCTGACTGCCGACGTGCTACGGTTGATGCATTCGTTAGGCACTCATGGATTTCTGATCCCAAGCAAGCGCTAAACAACCTCGCACTCGACAATATTTGTAGTATGTTTGTAGATCCTGTGACAAAAACAGTCGAAACACAACAAACAAAAATGCAAGACACTAACATACTTCGGAACAAAGATGATTCGTCAGATACTCGCTTGTTGAAAGGCTGCTGTCTAATGCAGCCTTACATTGGCATCGGTCCAGACGTTGATAGGACCAAACTGTATTCCTCGAGAACGGCGAGTACGGTACACGATGATGACGGTAAGTAAAACGATATATGATAAAACTACTATGCGCGTCTGTGATAACGTAATCAGTATGTCGTAAGCCACCAGGCTTACACTTGTTCTATAATCTGTATTACTCCAAGCATCAAGCTTATCTATAGCTAATTACATTAGGTGTCGAAATTTTATCTCACTGATCTGCCATTTAGCCTATGGTAGGAACAAGCTTGTATTTCTGTTAATTACTTTATGTGTTCACATTCGATACTGTAAATAAATACCATAGATCTTCTCATGCGGTATCATCTCTTCAGGGGACAATCTACTAGGCTTAGCATATTGTGATCAATATTCCCTTCTGGAAATTTTCTAAAAATAGTCGGGCCGCAGGTAGCTAGCTACTCTCCCAAAACGCTATGAGTGCCACCCAAAATGGATCGGTCTAGATTGCTACGAAAAGGTTTTTAATTAATCGGACTGATGAGACAACTTCCCCGATATTTTGTTATATATCTGTAGCTTTGTTGTTGTTCCAGGCATAGCCATTGGAAAATCTTTATTAAAAGTGGTGAACGGCACCTGTGTTCAAGGATGTTGTTTCATATGCGTGATTGAGGAGAGGGGGGCGAATCTACATTAGCATATACATCAGATAAAGTCTAAAGTTGAGGTCTATTTCAGCCAAATATAGAGCAGTTGAAGATAATATGAAGGTTCTGTGTGATGGCGTTCGGGTTGTGAAACCACGTGTTGATGCCAAAAATAACACTGCTAAGAGTTGTACGGCCACAGCCGGTAGTGGTCAAGGCACAATTACCATGCGCCACTTTTCGGAGATTGACTAAAATCCGTGCAGTGAATATTGCATGGAAGACGCGCTGTATACTGTTGTAGCAATGAGACTGTGATGTCTGAATGATGCGGAAAACGAAAGAGATGCACGGACAGTATGAGGTTGGGCGCGGGTTTGGGCTAGGTAAAGTGAAATTTAGAGTATGTAGCTTGTAGGAGTATTGGTGGCATACGTCAATGACCAGAAGGTTTATGTTGATAATTGATATGCCTTCCAGGTGGTAAGGTTACAACATGATCGTCAAGTCTATGATATACCTACGCACCGACGAGATATACATAGTACAGTAGACCTTTCCCCGCAAGCAAATTAGCTGGCATCTTACGAGTTAGCTGAGAAACATACCGTCTCGATATAATGTAACAACTAAACGGGATCTGCTTATTATGACTGCGAGGAAGTCCCGGGGCGATTTTAAACTTGTTGTTGACGTTTGTCAAGGCTAGGCAGGACTCACGGTGTTGAAAGCACTTGAAGATGGTCAGTACTGAGATAACTAAAAAGAGCACATACGTAAGCGAACACTGTCATCTACGGAATGTCACGTACTTGTTTCAAATACTGCAACCAAGATGTAGTTGATAAATATCATGTTGCCAAACGATCCAGCAAACGTAGTCTACACCGCTTGGACTTGGTCCGACTGCATGGCTCGTAATGGTAAGATATTTGAATCACACCGAAAGATGAGTGGTTTACATGTGACGAGCGAGAGACTGTGGTAGGCGAAATATCCAGACGGGCACACTATTAACAGTTTTGCACAAAAGAGCGATATTGCTACTTTGCTATTTTCCCCCCAAACAGCCCAGGTTCTGAAGACTAGAACAACTGCAACACATCGATTTATTTGGCTGAAACTCGGGTTCTGAAAGGGCACATACATTCTGCAACAATTGTTCCAGCTATGAGCATTACTGGCAGACATGGCAAGCAGGTCCTCAGAGCGCTACCGTTCTAATCATGATGGGCTTCATACCTCCAGCTAGTTTGTATAGAAAGATCACAGGTGCTTGGCGTTGTACTTAATGGCCCGAACCGGACTAGTCAGGGGGGATTTTTCAAATCGTTTTGAAGTGCCAGATCAATTTCTACTTCACGTACTATAGAGAAAAATTGCACCATCCAGAAATGCGGGGTATTTCGCAGCAAAATATAGAATTTTTCCGGCGTTCCAAGGAGTGGACCAAATGAGATCAATTTCTTCCCCTAAGTTCAAGAAGTGGTCGTATAACTGCATCCCACAAGCTTCAGCCTCGATCTACATTTATCCTTAAGTATTCTCAACGCACCAATAAGGTATAGCTGGCTACTATGAAACGATTAGTACTATAGACAGAACAATGATTTACAAGTGGCAGAGCATGCATACTATCAGAATACTAGAAGATAATCCAGAATCCATACATAATTCAACTTGTAGAACGCTGAAGGCTTACCCCTATAGCACGGTCGCTCTCTACAAGCAATGACAGGGCCTGAATGTTGATGGTGTGCGATGGAGACATCATGTAATATACTGGTTTGGCTAAAATTCAGATGAAATGGTATGTGAAGGAATACATTAGCAACGATGAAGCCGTCTTTAGTAGACTGGGTCGGTAAGTTTCGGGACCACAAAGTTGGCGTATCATAGAAATGTGTCTCCGTAAGATAAAAGAAGCCATCAAAGGTATTGTATACGCCAAAATTGCCAGAAGACGTCATAATCATGATCTCCGATCAATCGGCACTGTTGATATTCTTGTGATGTGCGTAATAAATGCACTTGGAGTCATAGGCACACTGATAGTAATCATGCAGCCGTGCCAGAGTTTGAAATTTTGTATGGATGTGCATAGGTTTGCGATCCACGGAATTCCCGGTAATAGTCCTTAATACTCTTCAGTAAATATCCCATAGAGTCCCTGGGTAATAGTCTGGGGAGTTTCTGGGGATTAGTACAAGGAGTATCAGAATAATTACCAGGGTATGAGATGGACTTGGCTTCAGCTTATGTGCTGCACCCTCGTACACTCATTCAGGTATCCATATTTCGAGCTGACAGGACACCTAAAGGAAGATGTAGATTCCAGAGTTCCCATGGGAGTTCCAGGAATTGAGCATGCTGACAGACAAGAGGAATAGAGACTGGATCAGGACTGTAACTAGTACTAAGTTGTGATTCAAACTGGATTGTATGTACAACATTCAGCTAGACTATAGAATATGGAATGTATGTAATCCCAAATCCAGTAATAATAAGAGACAAAACAGGTAATCATAATATCAGGTTGAGTAAACACCAAACTAGGTGTTAGGAATGGAACAGAATGGAATGGAATGGAAGTGGGGTGCAAAACATGACAGGGCATTTAACCATAACTGGAGTGGAGCTCAGTTAGAGGGGTTCCGGAAGTCCAGTTGGAGTCCAGTGACTTGGTGCACAAGACAGTGTTGGGTATAGACAGGTGTGACAGATGGGTACAGACAGTGTGATGGGTGAGGCCCAGTGGGAACTCCAGTTGTGACTGTATGTTGGGTTCCATACAGTGGGTTGGGTGCATATAGGGTGGAGTCTGGGTCCTGGCGGGTTTTCCGGTAGTGGGTATAGAGAGTCAGGTGCAGATAGGGTGGGTGTTAGATGTATGTACATGGCAGGTCTCCAGAGAAACCTGCGGGATATCCAGTAGGACTTGGCTTCAGCTTATAGGCTGCACTCTCCTGAGATCATGTCATCCAATTTCAGACAGGTGGATGGGAATCCTGGGGAGTCTGGGCGGGGTTTGTGGGTCGAGGGGTTGTAGGTTGGAGGTTGTGGGTCGAGAGGTCAGGGAGTTGAGATAAATAAGAGAGATAGATGCATCAGAACCCATGGGCTCCGACTAGTGAGAGTGGTGTAATTCAAGGAGGAGTTTAGAGTGGAAAATGTATTAGATTACTGAGACTCCGGGTACTAACTCATATGCACCCACACCCTTTATGCACCAATTGTCAGTTTACTGGAATTTCTGCCTGGACTCTGTACGTCAGACTTGTCTACATTCAACCTCGTTACATTGTGTATCAGTCACTGGAATACCTGCCAGACTCCATCCCTGTCTATGTCTGACTTTGTCCCACACATCAGTCACTGGACCCCACTCAGAAAACCTATGGGTATTCCCCCCGCGAACGAGACCTCATTTGCACTTGGCATTGAAAGGGGTGTCTTCACCATTCAAACCGTCCCCCTCGCCCTTCGCCGTTTAAAAACATCGTCTTCGCCATTCAAACTGTTGCCCTTGCCATTCAAACTCCAATCTTTGCTGTTGACAGTTCTTTGTCACAATTTTGATCACCGTCAAGTCATCTTCGATCGCCATTGGCAAGTGTTATAGTCATCATTGCCATTTCCAAAACATCTTTGTCGCTGTATGTTATTGTCATCGCCATTTCAAATCATCATCGCCGTTTCACTATTGGTAAATGTTATTCTCGTCACCATTCAAAATGCTGATCAAACATCTTCATTGCCATTCAAAACATTAATCAAAAAGTCTTCATCGCCATTTCAAATCGTCTTCGCCGTTGAAAACACTAATCAAAATGGTCTTCATTGCCATTGTCAAATCCTCCTCTTCACCGTTTCACCATTGACAAACATTATTGTCATCCCCATTCAAAATGCCGCTCAAATGTCTTCATCACCGTTCAAAACACCAAAACCTCTTGTGAAGGGTATGCATATATCATGATTGGACTGTGGAATAATATACATATTATAGTATTTTATTATCTAGTTTTTATTTCCTTTCTTTAATTCTTTATACTTTTCGAGCATACCTTTATTTTGTAGTTCGAAGCTTTGTGTATATCTGTGGGCGCTCTCAGTGCCAAATGACAGAACCTTTTTACCCAGCAGACACCACCTCGTAACGACTCAGACGTCAAATAGCAAGAGGTGTCAAGGGTAATATCTCTGCTACCTATAAAGGTAGCGTCTTCTTGCATACTGATAATATTTGGACTCGAACCGCGAAGGTCGAGTTCCACTCTCAGGACTCCGCGCTCATCGACACTGTAGTCGACTCACGCTGCTATCTCTTTACCTCTAGCTACAAGTTGTACCATAAAGGTCAACTCTTCTATTCTCTAATTCTAGTCATCACGAGCAACTGTACAGTTGCTCCTGTGACGTGTAGTGCATCCTTATACTAGTACTATCAGTCTAGTAATCTATAGTATTGTACTGAATGGTCAATACTCCTTAATAGTAGTTGAATAAACACTATTCTTTGTATATTGAGCGGTCAGAATCTATCGACTCTTCACACCTCTTCATCACCGTCCAAAACCTCTTCATCGCCATCCCAAAACCTCTTTGTCACCATCCCAAAACATCTTCATCACCATCCCAAAACATCTTCATCATTGTCCCAAAATATCTTCATCGCCATCCGAAATACCACTCAACCTCCAATCTTTGCCGCCCATGGCTCTTCGTCGTGATCACCATTGCGCATGGCATTGAAAGGGTGTCTTCGCCATTCAAACCATCGCCTTCACCATTTAAAACATCGTCTTCACTATTGAAAAACTTCTTTGTCACTATTCAAAAATCCCTTAGTCGCCATTCATAAACGTCATCGCTGTTTGACAACATCTTTGTCACCGTTCAAAAGTGTCTCATCGTTGTTCAAAAACGTCTTTGCCATTCCAAAGTGTCTTCGTTGCCGTTCATAAACATCATCACTGTTTGAAAATGTGTTTGTCACCATTCAAAAATGTCTCATCGCTGTTTGAAAACATGTTTGCCGTTCCAAAACTTCTTCTTCGCCGTTCAGAAACATCATCGCCGTTTGAAAACTTCTTCACCATTTGAAAACTTCTTCACTGTTCAAAAACCTCTTCGTCGCCATTCATAAACGTCATCGCTGTTTGAAAATATCTTTGTCACTGCCATTCGAAAGTGTCTCATCGCTATTCGAAAACATCTTCGCCATTCCAAAACATCTTTGCCATTCCAAAACATCTTTGCCATTCCAAAACATCTTCGCCGCCATTCCAAAACATCTTTGTCGATCAAACAAAACATCTTCATCGCCATCCCAAAACCTCTTTGTCACCATTCCAAAACCTCTTCATCGCCATCCCAAAACCTCTTTGTCGCTGTCCCAAAACCTCTTCATCGCCATCCCAAAAACTTTTCATCACCATCCCAAAACCCCTTCATTGCCATCCCAAATGCCACTCAACCTCCAATCTTTGCCGTTGATGGCTCTTCATCTTGATGATCTTGATAACCATTGTCTCGATTCCTGTTGGCGACATTAATTCTCCTCACTGTTCTAAAACATCTTCGTCACTGACCCAAAACATCTTCATTGCCATCTCAAAACCTCTTCATTGCCGTCCCATAACCTCTTCATTGCCATCTCAAAACCTCTTCATCGCCGTCCCATAACCTCTTCATTGCCATCTCAAAACCTCTTTGTCGCCGTCCCAAAACCTCTTTGTCGCCATCCCAAATCATCTTCATCGCCGTCCCAAATCATCTTTGTCGCCATCCCAAATGCCACTCAACCTCCATTCTTTTCCATTGATGGCTCTTCATCGTGATCATCTTGATCACCATTGTCTTGACCTCCTCGACCGTGAGGGTGCGTGTGATGCGAAGGCGCTGAGCTCGGTGGTGAAGCAGCAGCAGAAGGACAAGGCCACACGGTATGCGGTACGCGGGTGTGGGGTATCATGGAGGAGATGTTCAAGTTTCTGCACACGGGGAAGAGCAAGAGCAAGGCATAGAAGTGGATGGTGACCAAGGCGACGTTCGTGGGTGAGGGCTTCACATGCAAGCCAATGAAGATGGAGCAGTTTGTGCGGCCGATGGCACTGCTGTTCAAGAAGGTGAATGTGATGCACTGTGAGTTGGCGTCATCTTTCTTGTGTTGTCTGTTGCCATTTTGATGCTGGCACCCCCTCTTGGAGCTGACTTGAAGGCCACTTTTCAGTTGTCAATTATTGGCGTGAAGAAGAACCCGCAGTTGCCGATGTACACACAGCTCGGTGTCATGACAAAAGGTACAATCATCAAGGTCAATGTGTCGGAGCTTGGGATGGTGACTATGGTGGCAAAGTGGTGTTTGGGAAGTACGCGCAGATCATGAACAACCCTGTACGTCAAAGGCATCTGTATCTTTGCACAAATGGGATATCAACAGGTTAATTGTGTGCAGGTGAATGATGGCGGCATTAATGCAGTACTTTGTAAGTGGTCATCTTTCTTTCGATCTTCTCTGCACTGTAGCAAGGAAAGGGACTTCTTTTTGGTGCTTAAGAGGCTCGCACTGATTAAAAGTCCAAAAGTGCGCTGGACAGAGGTCCAGCATCGACAATTATGGACTACACAGTGAAGAGCTGAGTGGTTGGGTGGAGGAAGCGTGTGCATGGGAAGACTCACCGCTCAGGAGGGTGGGTAATCATTACGCATTAACAGCTCTCGTTACTGTATAATCCGCTAACTACAGTAAATATATCACATCAAAATATTGATACTTGGTTACTGCCGCTGTCTAAAGAAAGGGCTAGGGTGGGTGGGTAAAAATTATTGTGTAGATATGTAGAGATAAGGATCAGAAGTCAGTGTTGAGAAAACAGAAAGGACTGAGGATTGACAGCGACGTCATAAGAGAACAAAAGGCGTGCGAGTCCTACATATGCTCAGCTGGACATTGAGTGCCAAACTACTCCCGGCACACCAGGGATCGTGCAGCACTCGACACTATCTCTGAGCTTGGAGGATTTTAATTAAGAAAATGCACTTATTTCAAGTGCTTAATTGAACTGGTTTTGATGTAACTTTGTACTCGGATTGTTCTTCAAGTTGTTGGTCATCTCATTCTCATTGATATTTGGTTCAGTTCATTGGTGCAAGAAGGACGACATAGACATGGTTTTCTGTGAGTCATAATGTGTTGATGCAGGAGGGGGTATATGCCAGTACACCGTGGACATGAACAAAAAATGTTGGTATTACTAAGTTACTGTATTGGACTACATAGCCTAGCACAAAATATACTGGCGACCCACAAGTGTCATCACAGTGAGATTATTACTGAGCGGTGAAAACTAGACCACTTTAGCAAAATCTGTGTTGTAAGTTCATTCAAACTCCACTCACAGTCATTCTCTCTCCCTACCACTCATATATATCCCATGGAGAATTCAGAAACAGATCCTGAAATGTGGGCAGCATTTATAGGTAAGTAATATCTTATAAGTCCATATGAACTTCCCTGAACTATTCACATTATTCACAACTATTGGTATGTGGGAATTCCAGCCTTTCAAAAGTCCAATAATGCTTGTGGTAATTCCCACACATCCAATCAAGATATATCCTGTATTACTTCCTATTTTTTAACGCATATAATCATATACTAACATACCTCTACACTGAAGCTGCTCACGGCGCAAACTGGACCAAAATGTCTCCCGCCGCATCATCAGTGACGAAGAATCCAACAACAATCATGATAGTGACAGGACTGAGATGACTGATGGTGAAGAGAACTGCGAGAGTATGCAGAGGGCTGATCAATTTACCACCAAAAGGGGACAAAAGCAGGCCCCAATAGGGTGCTTTGACTAATAATATAAAGTAAAAATGGTTGGTAGATCTTTGCGGATACAGTATGGGGGTTGTGCACATAAAACCATTAAAGACATTACACCGGTAGGTTTTCTCCTCACTGTATAACCCATCTCAAGCCTACTTTTGTCATTGAATATAGCCTGTAACAACTACCCAAAAGATACAGATATTTATATGTCAGAGTATAGCTGTTCTGAATGGCATCTCATAGGGAAAGGGGAAGAAACCTCAGCAATCGTCATGTCCTTCATCAAAGCTCACACATGTTACAGTAGTATGTTCTCAATAATTATTGACATTATTGATTTTGCTTAAACACTGCCAATAGCTCACTGTTCCCAAATCTACTTGAGGAAAGAAAGCAAAAGCAATAATCAGTGGATTCCTTACCTTTGCGACCAGTCAGTCCATGTTTATTATACTCACAATCGAACAGGTACCCTCACCAGCATTTTCTACCAGCGGTGATTGAAATGACATCATTCAAAGCTGCCGCTTGAGTCTCACACCCCTCATCATACATCCAATGCTGACAATCCCAATTCCCTGCAACACCTCATCCCCCACCATTCCCCACCAAAATTTCTCTTTTGTTTTTGTTTCTGCTGGTATGCAATGTCTTGTCATTGTAGACTCATGATCAATATCATCCAACCTCTCTTTTTGACCAAACTCAGCTGCTTTAATAGCAATATTCAATGTTTGGTATATATCTAGTGCAATATCACCAAGTAGACTGCTTATATACATACTGTCTAAGGCAAAGGAATCATCATGGGCTTGGACTGACATTATTGTGCCCATTCCCTATCCTAGTTGTGTTTTGTATTTGGGCTTTTTGGATTTACACCTGAGTCCTTTACATATATTCTCTAACAAAAAACCTGATTTACCATTATATATATTTAAGGCATATCCATCTTAGATTTTCACAGATACTAGTACTCTAAAGCAACAAATTCTCACAACTCATACAGAAGCGTGGAGTAACTGGAAAGAAAAAAATCACAAATAGGAATAGATTAATAGAAAGGCTAATCAGAGTCTCAACAAGGAATATAATGTGATTTGGATAGGAAGTGTAGAAGTTGACTGCCAGAGACTCAAAATATTTCAAACTCCAACACAGCAATGTGCTGTGCACTGCTGTGAGGGGTGCCGCGAAAAGTGGGCAATTGCTGCGAACACACATTTTGGTTTCAAACTAAAACAGAGTCATATTTTGAAAGGAAATACTCAAAATATCATGGTAAATGATATATGCTATTAGAAAAGGGCCTAATACACCATTTTAAACATTAAAAAACTAAGTCTTAAAGTAAATTAACAGGCACCCAGTACACATATTGATATATTATGAAGAATAGATGGAATTTTATATCTATTTATGCTAGTCAAATGTGTTTTTGAGGATATTTTGAGGTGTTTGTGGCAGTCGTGACACCTGCACGGCACTTTCCCATGGCCCATATATCGACAGCTGCTTCCATGATATCATGTGACCTCACATTTTTTTTTTTTGTTATATTTGTATCCCACTTCAAGCAACAATGGCTAACTGCGGCTAGGGGGTGGAAAGGCCCCCAGAGAAACTATGCTACGGTGGTAAGAAGTTCCAAGTGAGCTTGTGAGGGATATGCCCTGGCCATGGTTTTATTATAGTAAAATACTCCTTTTATTTTATTTATATTTTACATATTTCACTCATATTTTCCTATTATTTACATTCTTCAAATAGTGCACCATTTCATTAGTTCGAAGTGCTGTGTATACTTGTGGGTGCACTCAGTTCCAAATAGAATGACACACTTTTTACCCAGAAACCACCACTCGTAAGACACTAAACTAGGTCTACTATGAGGAGTGATTAGGGTAACGTGCCAGCTACTACATAAGTAGCACTATCTGAACTATCTGAGCTAACTAACATCTCAGGCTTGAACTCGTCATCTAGCGCTCTCTCTCTCTCACTCTCTCTAATAGCGCACTGCAATAGTTGATATTCTTCATATACAGAGCGGTCCGAACACATGACTCTTTACAGAGCTTCGTGTCTACAATGGATTTTAGAGGGCTCGAGTCAGGGTGGGGACGGTGAAAGTCAGCGTATGGAGTCGGATGTAGCTAGAAGGAGAAAAAGAAAAAGAAGACCAAGAGAGGGATATTTACATCAGCCATGACGTTCAGGGATGATCTGTTGTGGAGGGATTGTGGGAGAGGTGTGGGGCAAGTGGGGAAGTTGGCATCACAATGGAGCCAGGTGGCTCTAAGGAGGTCCATAAGCGTGTGGTGCAAAGGCAGAGGTTTGGCAGATAAATTTTGCAACTGCTCTGAGCCCAGACTTTGTACCCAGCAGAAAGGCCAGGTCAAGATCATGTGAGACCTTTCGTAGGGGCCCACGCCAGTCTTTGTAAAGGGGGCAACTCGTTAAGATGTGGTCACGCATTTGGAGGAGTGCATACCCACAGGGGCATGCAGTGGGCAGGTTGGGGAGGAAGCGGTTGTAGTATTCCCCAAAGAAGCCATGCCCAAAGATTGCTTGACTGAGGCGAGTGTGCTGTGCGTGGGAACCAGTGAAACGTTTGTGGATGGCAGCGAGTTTGAGCAAGGGTGGTTTGGTGAGGATGAAAGCGGAAGCATTAGTGTGTGGCTTGGCTGCCCACTCTTTGCCCCATTCTTTGACTGCGCGGACTTTGGCCCTTTCCCGGGCCCAGGTCATGGTTGAGTGCAGTACTGACCTGGCTGTTGTGGCCCGTTTGGCTAGTGCGTCAGCGCGTTCATTTCCCTGTATGCCCATATATCCTGGGACCCAGGAAACTTCAACATTGGTGTAATGGTGAGAGGACAGCAGCAAATTAACATGCTTGCGAAAAAGCGTGGAGCAGAGCTGGGCTGGATGTGGGGACACATCAAATATTGATGATATAGCAGCCTGATTGTCAACCATAAATGAGATGTGCGTAACAGTAGGGAGGTGGTCAAGGATGTTGGTGAGGCGGGCAGCAGCACCCACAAGAGCAAGCATCTCAGCATCAAAGACACTGGCTCTGCGGCCAAGGCCCCACTGACCTGAGGCAACCTCCATGCCAAGGTGTACTGCCGAGAAACCACATCCCATCCGTTTATGGCCCTTGGATCATTTTCTCGACCCATCTGTAAATATGACCAACTGGGTTGGATCTGACGAAATGGCTCGAATGCGAGCCTTAATCTGGTGGATGAGCTTCTGACGGTCTTCTTGGGTGGGAGGACTGAGCTTAATCGGGCGCCCCATGGGTGTTCCCTCTCCCAGGGAGGCGGGACATATGGCAATAGCCTTTCCGACTTGGGACTTGTGAAGGTCGCCAGATGGTGGATGACTGTTGAAGGTGGGCGTTTTCCTGCATTCTTTTTTGACTGGTGCACAGGTCGGGGTTGCAGTGACAAGAGGGGATCATGTTCATCCCAACTGGCAGGAAGTCGGGCGAGGACCTGCGATGCGGCTGGAAGGGCCCGGAACCTCGTGGCGGCATTTTGTGACAGGCACTTTAGGAGTAGGGGTATAGGAACTATAGCAGCCAAGTGATGCATTTCGGGAATGCTAAGAGCCACCATAACCCAACAGTTTGGGCACGCTCTAGAGGCTTCATGAGGCCTTTTTGGCGGATGCCTGTGTACCAGATGGCAGAGCCAAAAGTAAGGATAGGAAGTACCACAGTAATATAAAGGAGGCGAGCGCTGGAGACTGACAGGCCTCTAACACAGTTGGCAAGGATTCGCAAACCTGCCACAGCAGATAGGGCCTTATTTGACACCTCGGTAACATGCTGCTTAAATGTCAGCCGACTGTCGAACCACAGTCCTAGCCACCTAATAATGGGCCGTGGGGCGACGGTAAATGGTTGCACATTTGGTGGGTGGATAGAGAGCTGTGGGCACGATGCAAGCACTGCCTTGGAGCGAGCAAAGTGAATTAGGTCTGTCTTGCCCAAATCTATGGAGAGGCCAAGCGCACTCATAGTGGTGAGCAAGGGCCTTAGGGCCTCATTGAGTAGGTGGATATTGGACTCGAGAGAATGAGAGAAGGCCAACAAGAGCACGTCATCCACATAGGACTTGACATGCGTTCCTGGGGCTACTGCCGCAAGACGGAGGATGGGCGATGCGTAGATTGTGGAGAGAACAGGCGACAGAGGGGACCCTTGTGGAATGCCAACCTCAGCCAGGGGAGTGGGTGGGCCAACAAAGCCATCTACCCGGATCATAACGCTCCGCTGACAGAGGAACGACTTAATCCACCCCACAAGTTGAGGAGCGAATCCCATCAGAACTAAGGTACAAATAAGGCGGGGGTGGTTTACGTAGTCAAAAAAGCCCTTGATGTCAAGGGAGACTGCTGTAGTGACGACCAGGCGCGAGCTCCATGCGGCCTGGATATCGTGCATGAGCGTGAGACAAGCATCAATAACTGATGATTTATCTCACCCCCCAAATTGATTGGTCAGGACCAGGTTGAATTTTCCTACCTCAAAGGTGACCCGTTGGGCCATAAGCTTTTCAAGAAGTTTACTTAGGCATTTGAGGAGGGAGATTGGACGGTAGGAACGTGGGTTAGACATATCTGCCTTCCTAGGTTTTGGGACAACGGCAAAAATGGCGGTTTTCAGGCGATGTGGGTGGTGTTGATGGACGATGCATCCATTCAAGAGGTTTGTCACCACTCCCGGGTTCACCTCAAAAGCCCACTTGACAAGCTCCAGTTAATCCCTGACCCGCCAGGGGCAGGGACATTGGACGTGGAGGATAGAGCGCCCTTGATCTCACTCTGGGTGAAGGGGAGGAAGTCACGAGGCAGGAGGGGGGCCGGGTCATCAGGCAGGTCAACCTGGGTTGGTGGGGCGGTGGTGGGGAAAAAGGCACGGGTGAAGACCCGGGCCTGCTCCTCAGGGTGGGTAGCGACTCCGGCATCGGAGCGGATAGGGGGGGGGTGCGGGTGCGGCAGCGTCCTGTGGCCCATTTAGTGAGATTCCATATTTCTGTTGGAGCCGTGTCCCTAATGATATCGGAGGCCCACTCCCGCTTGGCGGTGCGGATTGTGCCTCTGAACCTACTCCTGGCAACACTTGTTCGCTCGAGCGGCAGTTTGGATGTTGTGGAGAGCCAAATCACAGGCCTCATTCACCAGGGAGCACATTGCCTGTGTTTCGTCTTCGGTTTAGGCACGACAGCCTCCGTAGCAGTGAGCAGTGCCTCGAGGAAAGCATCGAAGGCATGGTCAAGCTCTTGGGCGGAGCGCAGGGGGAGGGTGTCGACTGCCGGAAGAAAGGGGGAGACCCGTTCCTCCCATTGCTTCTTTCTACTCGGGTCAATGCAAAAGCGCTGCGTTTCCGGGACCAGAGGTGGGGGGGCAGCCTGGTCGGCAGAAATGGACCACAAGATGGCATTGTGGTCAGAATTCAGCGCGAAGTCGTCTCGGCATGCCCAGGACTGGACCAGATCCATCTCCGTGGCAGCGAGGTTCGTGAGTGTGAGGTCGAGGATAGAGTCCACTTGATTGACTTGGCCCCTGTGGGTGGGACACTCAAGGTCATTGAGGATGGAGAAGCTCTGCGTGACTGTCCATTCAAAAAACTCCTTTGCAGTTTCTGACGGCTCGCGGGAGAAATTGGGGGACCATGCAGGGTGGTGAAGATTGAAATCCCCAGCAATGATCGTGGGGATGGACGGGTCCGGGTTAGCGTCAAACAGCGTGTGAATTGCTAGGTTGTTGCCTCGGGGGCCGGCATTATATATATTTATAAGTAGGAAGGACCTGCTTCCATGCTGGAGGTGAAGTGGAAGTAAGTCAGGTGAGGTAGGAAAATCAGCGTGGAGTCGGAAGGACAAGTGAGGGATCTTTTTGCGGATGTATGAGACAACCCGTGGGGTATGGGTAGAAAGGTCTATTTGTGGTGCAAGGCACTCCCACCCAATGTTTGAAACAGTTCCACGGACTGGGGTGCCTTCTGGGGATGAGAGGAACGGGCAACACCTATTCTTCCGAACCAGGGTTCTTGCACTATGATGATATCGATGCTTTTGAGTGAATTGAGTAGGCCATGCATGCGCCAGTTAGCCCTGGCAACGTTGAGCTGTACAACACTGAGGGGTCGTAAACTCATTGGGACATAGGGAAGTTGTCAGCGGTAGGGTTATTGGCTAGGGTCGGGGGGCACGCAAACTGACGTCGTTTGAGGCACTCGCTCGCATCAGCAAAGTGGCTCTCTTGGCAGTTCCTGCACTTTGGAGGGTGGGCACATGGTTGTGGCGTCGGTCTGTTCCCTGCCCGGCACTCTGAGCATTGCACACGGTGAGATTCCTCTGAGTGGGGCCCTCCACACTTTCTGCACCGAGCAGAGGGGGATTTGCAGGTGACAAGCGAGTGCCCAAGGGCACAGCACTTTGTGCACTGTCGAAGTTTGGGTTTTTCGACCCATTTCCGAATCCTCACTGGGCTTCCAAACATAAATGGTTTGGTGTGGGAGCTTATGAGGGACTTGAGAAGTGAGCCGTCAACATCCTCAAAAGCGAATACAACTGACGATTTATAGCCCTCAATGCGGTCAGCAGGCCGGATAAATCTGGGTGCTTGGGTAATTTTGAGCCTCTGGAGAGAGGGGTTGGCTAGTACCTCATCCATGAGGGTTTCCTCCGAGAAGACTTCCTCACCAGGGCACGATCTCGTGAGAACATTGGTCAGCGTGATTTTTGACCAGGGAACATCCCTTGAGATCACCGTGCCAGGGGGTAGGCCTAGAGCCGAGCGGATGGTTGGAAGGTGGTCCTCGATGAGGGTGGCCGACGTGCGCGGTGGGAAAGAGAGAACAATGTTGTGCGAGGTGTTCCAATGGGAACCCAGGACATGGAGACCCTTAGCTGTTGGAACAAGCGATATAGCTCTGTTAACATTCCGCGAAATTGCCAAAGCGTCCTGCCGCTCAGACACGGGAGGAGGGGCACCACGGAAGCGAACAATGAAGCGAGTGGGCTCACTTGGCGAGGGGGCCTTTGGGAGTTTGGGCCCAGGGTGTATGAGGTCCTATGGCCTGAGGTTGGGAGCTAGAGGGTGGGGCGGTGGAGGCGACAGCTGCGTATGACAATGTATGAGAGCCTGCTGAGTCAGGCACTGGGCGCGTGACTTGGGTTTGGGGCTTGGTTCCGAGTTGGGATTGGGAAAGGCGCGTGTCAAGACGGCCACCAGACGCACATCTCCTGAAGATGAGCAGAGGCAATATCATGAGGTGTTGGGGCTTTGATCTTCGAGGGCGTCCAGTCTGGCGCGAAAAAGTTCGATTTGCCATTTGCTATCACCCTTCTGTCTCTAATTGCTGAAACGGCGAATCCACCTCTCCTGCCCGCCCTAAACACCCGTCGAGATGTTCTCAAGTGTATCGCCGAGAACGATGAGCTCTTCAACTTATTGGGCGAATGTTTACAAAAAGGATCGTTTTCAGAGATTCAGAGCCTTGGTAAGTTTCTAGTTTATTTCTCTTGCGCCATCTGTCCTCATCGCTCTTATTAGAGATACTCCAACCTGACGATAGCGAACGCCCGCACACCCCAATACAAGGAAGAAAGGTTGCAGACAAAGGTAGGTGGTACATTTTCAAGTGTGGATGGGATTGTAAATATTTTTCGTTAGGTCAATCCCCGCGCCGCCTCACAGACAAAGAGACGAAAGCTACGACAGCCGCGGCAATTCAAGAGTTTGGTAACTACCTTAAATACTTGGCCACTGGGAAATTGGATGGATATCTCGACTCGATCTGATGTGAAGACAAACTTACAGACCTCAATGTGAAGCTCCCCCTCGACCCAATTCTTCTCCTTCACGACCTCGGCAAGCGCCCAGACAAGGATCGGATGAAAAATTTGTTCACCCGTGACACAGTGTTCGTGGCGTTTGGACAATTTTACAGACAATAAATGGTAATCTTCCTCTTTCTTTCCAGCCATCTATTCGGCGTCTCGGGTTCGGGTAAAACACGGCTTGCACTTGAGGGTCTTGCTTGAATTGGGGCCTTTATCTTTCGTGCACAACCACACGAGGTCCAGCATCTGGCTCCAAAGACTTCGAAGTAGCGACGGAAAAAATATTGCCAAGTTTAAGCACTTGGCACACAGGAGAAATTGATGAGGACGCTACAGCTGCAGACCGAGTGTTTGCAATGTTGTTGTGCGCGCGCGTCTTGATCCTGAAGCAGTTTGTGTAACACGTTCCTGTTAACACAGGTGCCACATTGGCTCGACGGCGATGGGTTCTTGCTCAAGTTTTGCCACCCTCCTTGAACTTTCAAGATGAAGATCTCTTCGTCAGAGTGCTCTGGACCCTCCGGTCTGCTGATACGCAGATCATGCGTAGCATTATCGCATCCACCCTAAGTGAGCTCAAGACTAACAGAAATGACTTGTTTCCAGAAGGTCCCGGACACCTCTATTCGTCGTGATCGATGAGGCACAAGTGACTGCCGACAATCTGAAGGAGTACTTCCGCTCCGACACCGGGACTGATATGCACCCTATTCTTCGTGAAATGTATAGATTCTTTCTGAACACTCAACTCTTCACTGGTTTTATTCTCTCGGGAACTGGACTGTCGATGAAAATGGTGAAGGATGCCGTGGGTTCTGTTTCTGCAAAAAATGCAGCTGGGAGTGGTACGCGGGTCTTCACTGATATTGGGCGTTTCACGAGAGACGATTCTTCTCAATTGGACTATATTCGCCGATACCTCACACTCTCGGACAATAACTCGGATCGACGATTGTTGGAACGCATGGTGTACTGGTTTTCTGGCCGGTATGTCTATCGTTTGATGCTACAAGTTTCTTTTTTATCGTTGATATTGTAGTCACCGGCTGACAGCTAGCCTTATTGAGCTGTTTATCTACTCGGAAAATGTGCCGGGCCACCGTGTCCTGACCTCGTTCGCTGAACGGTTGACTGGATTTAAAATCACTGAGGCAATCGACCTGGAGGATGACGAACCTCCGATTTGCCCTGAGCTGTCCACGTTGATCTCACATTATCGATCAATTGGTAAATTGGACCGGGTTTTTAACGAAAAAAATAGTCAGTGTAACATCTCTTTTACTAATGCAAGGACCACCCACGTATTTGATAGGAGAGGAACTGATACAATACCTAGTTGAAGTTCTCATGCGGTGGACTTTGGGAAGCGAACCTACGACCATCGCCATCGAAAGGCATATGCACGAAATAATTGCGTGCGGCATAGGATTTTTGGACAAGATGACGAACGCTTGGGAATTCAAGGCTGATGAGAACTACCCTGTTTACATTTCCGAACCATTGGTAGTTCTCTCCCTCAGCTCGCTTTTCCAAAAGCACAGTCACACGATGAGGGAGATATGGATGGGCAATGCATTCCCCAGTGCTCGTACCACCTCGTCACTTGGATATATGTTTGACCAGGCGATCCTTCTCGTGCTCATGGAGACTTTTGGGGGGAAGTTCAAACCTCTCGGACGCCTTCCACTGTAGCGAGTCATTAGGGTCGAGGAAGGTAACCTTAGTGACGCTGAAGCGTGGGGCTGATGACATAATGCAGTGCTCCCCGGTATCGTGGAAGGCAGGGAATTCTGATCGCTTGGGTGGAAGGCTCGTTCGCCTAAAGACTCCTCGCTTTCTTGCACGATCCAGATGGAAAGCCGTTTCTTCTTCCAGACATTCACATGGGACCCGACGTGCTGTGTACCCTTCAAGACGAGGAGACGAAGGAGCTGATTATTCTTGCAGTGCAAGCAAAAGTTTCACCAAGCCTCGATGCTCGGAAATGGCGAGGTGCCATCATTTCTGTTACGCCCGAATTCCTTTACACGGTGCAGGTAGGTATCAAACGTTGTACACCCTATCACACTCAACGTTTATTCTGATGTTTATAGAAGGGAGGGAAACGGTATCGATATGCACGAGTGTCTTACCCAGAGCTTGTAGATGATCTGACAGAGTGTTTGGAGATAATTGTCGGGCCAGCAGTATACACGCCAATAGCTGGCACGTATCGCAGTCAACTCCGCAGCAGCATGCGAGCTCAGCAGTAATTTGCTTCGCACTCAACGCGACAGACCCCCAGATTCCTTCGGATCATTGCAACAGCTGACGATGAACAGCAGAAAGGTCTGGAATCGGAATGGAAAGGTGATGTAGCCGTTTTGCGATGGGATACTGTGAAATGTTATATTGGCTCAACAGGCGATTTGCTGAAGGCCAGAAGGCCCAGTTCCAGTCAAAGTATCTCAAAGAAGAAAATTAAAATTGCATGGTGAATGACAACTTTTTTGATCAAAGCGACTTGGAATGTTTAGATACGAGTTTCCTCGTTGCTTAATTTATGTCGTTCCCTTATTATCCTATAGAAGTGTATGTTGTTTTGATTACGAAATATACAAGTAACTTGTTAATATAACACGGGAAATTTCCTCAAGTCTTTATTCGCAGCGATGGGATACTGTGAAAGGTTATATTGGCTCAACGGCCGATTTGCTGAAGGCCAGAAGGCCCAGTTCCAATCAAAGTATCTCAAAGAAGAAAATTAAAATTACGCGGTGAATGACAACTTTTTGATCAAAGCGACTTGGAATGTTTAGATACGCGTTTCCTCGTTGGTTGGTTAATTTAATTTATCCGAGTAATTGTACCTCCACGAGGTTTCGTGTCCGATCCAGTACTTGCACAACAACCGTCCGGCCAATAGCGCACAGTGATATAAAGGGGGTGAGTATCACAAGATGTTATATGGGCATCGTTTTGTCTCAAATCACAGCGGAATATTTTCATCGATGAACATAGAGGAGCGAGAGACATGGATTTGTCTACACACCTGTGATCAACCGATCTCTCGTCATCCACCGTTAGAAAACGTGCGTACAATTCCCTGGATGGCTCCTGAACTTGTTTACCCATCCAATAGTCCACCGAAATTTACGCCGGCAAGCGATATATGGCCTTTCGCAATCGCCATGCTTGAAACCTTCTCGGATCAGGTACCCTACTACTATGTACCCACCCGTCCGGGTCTGGAAATTACCGAACGAGGGTTAGAAGACTGATTGTGAATGTATGAACTCTTCTCATTCGAGTAAAGAAGCAGAGGAGAGACCTTCCATAGACATGTATTTCATATAGCCTTTCCGATTCAAGTATGAACTTCTCTGAAACTGAGGCAAACAGTTGATATCTTGCTAAGGGCAATTGAGGCGGATTTCGGTGCGTTGCAACTACCTAATTTTATTTAGCAAAACTCTGAGTCCTTATACTACATAATATGACGTTATACTCGGTGCGTGGAGTGCGCCTGCAGCTGCCATTGTGCCGACTCCCGACGTGGATTACAGTATCAAGAGCGAAAACCTTCTTCCCTCCTCCACCTCGGCGTGGGCACGCTACCTTGCATCATTTTTTTGATCGACGCGTGGGGTTCATGTGAAGGATAATGTCAGTTTGCCGGAAGGGCGAGGTTGAGTGGTGGTGTGTGGTGTAAGGGGTTTAGTTTATGAATTTGTGAGTTGACCAAGGAGGTATTCTCGTTTGATGTAAATTTCGATTAGTGGGGACTGCGCTCATAAAAAATGACATTATGAACGAACTTACTTTGGCCCTTAATTGAGGTTTCAGTCAGCGTCTCAACGACATACGTGGGTTTCCTGCTAGCATCCAACGACAGCTGGAGGCCTTGGGGCCGGTTGCAGCGTGGTCCTCTTTCCCATTGCTAGCAGATAGGTCCATGAACATGCCAGTTCTCCTACCCACGGACCTAATTCCTCCCCAACCACTAATCTTGCTGTTTCTCCCAGGTTTTTCTTGTCCTTGGTCAACAATAGGTCCCGCTTACACCCCACTGTCCCCAGGGCTCCAACCACGCTGTCGTCCACGGGACGGACGACCGCTTTCACTCAGGAATGCTGAACCCCAGCCGCAATAATTCACACACTCCAGATGGGTGGCACCGTCGTCGTTGAAGGCAGGTGCACAAACAAAACCTCGGTGGGATCTCCTTGGTCGACGTGGCAAGGAGGTATCCGCGTAGGCTGTCACAAACGCTAAGGGCTTGAGTGTAAAGGTTAGGTTAAGGGGATGGGGGGATGAGGGTGCTTAAGATATTGAGACCGAGGAGTGCTTCTGAGATCTCAATTGAGTGTTATGTGTGAGTCTTTGCATGAACCGTTTATCCTACCCTCTCCGTTATTGTCCCCATCCTTTATGCTTCGGATTGTGGGCGTAATTCTTGGTTTCGATTTCTATCTGAGATAGGTGTGTAATGTGGGGTTGTATTGTTACCACGATAAGCCCTCAAGTAATAATTAACTATATAAACTAAATATATTCACGCCAATTGAAGACTACTCATGAAACTGAGGAATAAGTACTTCAAAGAAAGCAGCACGAATTGTGGCTATGATTTTGAGTCCAGACAAGGTCGCGTACATACTAGGCGTTGAAACACTTATAATACCGAATGACATCTAGAGTGTGTCCAGGTAGCACACAATATACAGCAATGAAACTCCATATTATATTATCAGGTTGGAGATTTGATTTATTTAGTTTTAGGGTAGCCGGGGGTCTTCTTGCGGATGCATTAACCAGGGACCTCGTGTTCGATCCAATTTAGAGCGCTCCGAGTGCCGCCCCATATATACTGGATGCGTGGATCGATGTTCTGTCACCAGTGTGGGATATTCAACTTGAAAAGGTTGATGTACCACATTTATTTGCATTACTGAACAAAGCTGCGCGTATAAGGCGTGATGGGACTTGTAGAAGAGCAGAAATCGGTATGAATATTTATTGAATTTGGACCACTTATCGTTAGGCGCCAATTAGAAAACGACGTTTCCTTCGTTTCCTTACTGAACGGTCAGACCTCGTTTGTGTCACCTGGCGTAACGTGATTAGGATGATGACACCATAGTGTCTTTCTCCAGCGAAATTCAATTCTGATTCAGTTGCCTTGGGCGTTCCACCCTCTGGCAAAAAACGTTGGATTGTGATTGCACGGGCAAGTTAGTTTTCATCGTGGCTTTATCGATCTATCGCATAACTACAACAAGTTCACAGTTGGTAATAATGAAGCCGTCAAAAGGCCAGCGAAGCTCACGATTCTCACTCACATCCTTCACCAACTCGTTTATCCCAGCCTGCTACGACTTCTTCACATGGCGGACCATGAAGCCAAGCTATCTACAGGGTGCCCCGACAAATATGGAATCGATTAATGGCATGGAGATCTCTGCAATTATGTCGTTTCAGCAGAGTATGTGCACATTATAGAAAATTCAAGAGCGCTGGAGTTACGGCAGATGAAGGAAAGGGATACGTCGGCAGTGCACGAATACTTGATTGCTAAGATTCAGCATGCTGACGGCTGCACTCGCTATCTTCGGATTGAGCAGTTTCCAGAGGAAACCTCGTCGGAAGCTGCACGCTCCCTAAGTGATCGACGATGAGACACGAGAGCCGGAATGTTGCCTGGTGGTGGTAGGAATATAGTCTTCCAGAAACTGCTTGATGTGAAGATAGTGAGTGCAGCCGTCAGCATGCTGAATCTTAGCTATGAAGTATTCATGCACTGCTGATGTATCCCTTTCCTTCATCCACCGTAACTCCAGCACTCTTGAATTATCTATAATATAGGCATACTCTGCTGACACAACATAATTGTAGAGTTCACGATGCCATGGATCGATTCCAGATTTGTCAGGGCACCCTGTAGATAGATTGGCTTTGGGGTCGGCCATGTGAAGAAGTCGTAGAGGCTGGGATAAAGGAGTTGGTAAAGGATGTGAGTAAGAACCATGAGCTTCACTCGGCTTTTGATGGTTTCATTATTATCAGCTGTGAACTTGTTGTGGTTATGTGGTCAATCGATAGAGCCATGATGAAAACTAACTTGCCCGTCCAATCACAATCCAACATTTTTTTGCCAGAGGGCAGTTGGAATGCCCAAAGCAACTGAATCAGAATTGAATTTGGTTGGGGAAAGATACCAGTGTCATTATCCTAATGATGTTACGCAAAATAAACATGGTGCATCAACCTTTTCAAGCTGAATATCCAGCACTGGTGACAGAACTTGAGTATCAGGAATTCCAAGGACTCAGAGTTTTGTTAAATAGGCAATGCACCAAAATCCCCCTCCAATGTTCGTGGCAACATATCAACTGGTTGCCTCAGAGAAGTTAAATCAGAAAGGCTTCATGAAATAGATGTCTATACCAGATTCTTCATCCTATGGTGCCCAACCAAGCAGAAGCTGTTCAAACTGAGATATTATTGCCCACTATCCAGTTCTGACATATAATGATGAGTCATCACAAATCTAGCATTCATTATTATTTCCCTCTACCTGTGAGAGGTACGGTGAAATACCATCAGGAAATATAGTCGGATGAGCTCTTACTATATTCCCTTTATTATTTCTGTTTTCTCTCTATTTTATTATACATCTATAATTAGTTCGATGACCTATGTATGCAGTACATCGACCCTTGTGGGCACATACTTATGTATTCTAGCACCCGTAGTTAAAACTCAGACACTTTTACACTGCAACCACGACTTACCCAGACACCTGTTAGTGTCCTGTAAGTTGTGATTGGTGTATCATCTCGACCATCACAGAGGGCTTTAGCTACCTACTCAATCAGAGTTTCGAACTGTACCAGTCGAAACTCAATCCTTATCTCAACCCACGTGGACTACATCCACACTACTCTATTATTCGACTCTCTAGTTACTCTACTTGACACTCGAGCAGTCATCCAGAATCGCACTTAACAGTCAATTCTACTTATTCGTTCTAGCTCTCTACTTTACTCTAGATAGCTACTTCTCTCTACCAGATTGAACTAAGTAGTCAATACACATCCAGTCTGTATTAGACTTAGACAGTCAATACATCTTAGTGTCGTACCTAAACAGTTGATATTCTTCGTATATAGAATGGTTAGAACTTCCACCACTCTTCACAGTGGTGATCTGGGCTGGACTGCTCTTTCCCTACAAAGAAAAAATGATACTTTACGACTATTAGCTTCTAAGCATGTAAATGACCACTGGCAAGAACCAAACACCGAGATCTTTGATGACCCCGAGTAGTTCAAAACCTCGTCAAAGACCTGCAAGTCTGGAACCACCCCGTAATGTCACCATGAGGAAGTCTTCGTTGACTTTTCAAAAACCAGTTCCTCCTGGAAGTTCCCTCAGAGCAGCAGCTGGACCGTCAACGGATGCCCCCCCAAGTCCACGTGAAGAACATCTGTCAACTGGGCAGTTCAACATTCCTGGAGCTAATGTCGAGACTACCCATGCTCCTGAACCCATTCTCTCGTTCCTGCCTAGGCAGGTCATCCTTAAGCAATTCTTTGGGGGTCATATGGTTTACGCTCAGCCCATTGACTTACAATGGGATGTGTACTACACCGATTGAATCCCTGCAGATCAGGTTACTCCCTTCGTGGAGGAGTACAATACGGATTACCCTCTTTTACCGGTGACTGTAGCAGTCTGGTTAGGTCATTATCAGGCCATTTTATTGGCACAGGATCTATTCATGCGACCTGGAACCCTTGAGGATCTGACCCGCTCGATTCCCGAATGGTCGAGTGAGGTTACTTCTGTTATGGAAGGAGGAAGGAGGATTCTTAAACAAGAAGTGTTCTCCTTATTTCTCGAAGCACTCCGCACACACGATGATGCATTGCAAATCCTGCACGTCCTACTCGGTGGGGATCACATCGTCCCCAAGGTTGACTACCAGTATATGTATATACATCCAGATGTTGGAGGAGTCTCTTAACGGGATCACTCAGAATTCTTCGTTTGCGTATTTTACTTTAAGGGGTCAGTTAAGGTGAAATCAGAGGAGACTTGATAAGATGGTTTTGGGAGTGCTCTACCCTTATGGTGATTCCATCCAGGTACCCGATTTGCCCATCTCCACAACTAGCTTGTTTGTTTGTACCCTGAATGGGTCTCCCAACACTCGTTTCCTTCATTCGCTCAATCGTCCCATTATTTTGCAAGACTTCCCATTGGATATGAGGATGCAAGTTGCAGACCATCTTCAGGAAAAGGGAATGGAAATCTGCACTCCCCTCTATCAACCTCAGCCTCGTCGGCCTTTGAATATGGTTGAAATTGAGAGAAATTGTGACAGAACCTAGCCCTACCCCCCATCAGGGAATTCACCACTCTTACGTCACATTCGAACGAATTCCGGGTAATTCTAATGTCGGTAATGAGCAAACTGCGACTAGGAATCGATCAGTCGCCAACAGGGGTCGACCGTCTTTCTCTACTGCATTCACCGAGGGTATATCTGGTCAAGTTGCTGGTCGAGGATCGCTGAATCCAGTCGAACCCCACCATTCCCTGCCAATCTCCTCGAACCCCTTTCTACCGTCAGGAGGACCCCCTAGTAATTCATCTGGGAGTTCTAGTGCCTCAAGCTATGGAGGGAATTCGGGACGTGGGGGGCATCACGGTAGAGTACCTAACTCTCCCTTTCAAACTCCGATGCAGCCTCGAGCCAGCACACCTATCGATGACTTACCTAAGGATAAAAGGATCGCTCTTAACACCAATGACATCAAGATAAAATGGTCAGACCTTCCCGAATACGATGGGACTCAACCCAAGGCATTGGACTACATCATGGATATTATGAGTCACTCAGAGATCTCAGACTCCATGAGCACATTGTTGGGAGTCACTCTGCCAAGATGACTCACCGGAGATGCCAAGATCTGGTGGAGCACCCTAGACCGTGAACATCACACTGAACTCAGTTGATCTCACGGATTGTTTCTTCGGGGCATCGTAGAAGGATTACTTGGAACTCATTGGCGCGAATCCTTAGCTCTAGAATGGGAAGCCATGAAATTTCGACAAGCCAGTCACAATCGTGAGACACCTGTTCATTACATTCAGTGGAGGGTCAAGCTCTATCGATTCTTGTATGGGTTCCACCAAAACCGAAAGGACGAAACGTGCAGACTCATCCTGATGCTGCCCATGGAATGGCTTTACCTTCTACAGGGACAACCTATTGACGACATCATGAGCCTGCAGACTTATGCGAACAATTTACAAGAGGCTCTGATTAACGCTTGGGTTCAAACACATCGAGAGTGTTATCGGTTTCAGAAACCCAGAGTCATGATTGCTGAGCAAGACGAGTCAGATCCCTGGCATGAGGAAGAACACTCTGGAGGAATTGACCCCACTAATCGAGGCCACATCCTCCTCGGCGAACTCGAGGATAAAACTGTCCCTAGGAGATCGAACATGAAACAGGGTAAGAAACATGGCAAGTTCTTTTTTGAACGAAGTGACAAGAAAAGCGTTGCCAAACCCCCGAAGGAGTGTTGGATTTGTGGGAGTTTAGAGCATTTTAAGATTGACTGCCCTCACACGGGTAGGATGTCGCACTATGTCTCTATTAACAAATGCTCTGCGCAGAACCCAATGGAGGAGGTGGAGGATCAAAGGGCTTATGAACAGTTTATGGATTAAGCATACAGGGACAAGTACATAACGTTGATGAGGAATCGATTTTCATTTCTGTCTACCTTCCTCAGTCAGAGGACAATGTCGTTTCAGACGTGAATGCATCTTCAAATGAGAACGAGGCATCACAAGTATATGTTTCTATATTGCAAGCAAAAAGAACAAGATGGGACTCACATTCCAAAATGGCCTTCATGGTAAGATACCAACGTCACTCAGGGTACTTGGTTTGGTGTCCCACATCCAGGGGAATAACAAAGATACAAGGTGTGGCCTCAGGATTCGATTCCTCATGTTCCACGATCATGACTCTGCATTTGTGAAATTGTAACATTCTCGGTGCGTCTGATTCCAAGCGTTGACAAAGGCTTCCTGCAAATTGATGGCATAGGTCTGTAATCTTAGGCAAGGGATGGCGAGCTTCATCTGGGTCCAGCAATCCTCGACTGAAAACTTGACCTGCTATCCCTTCGACGAACGCAGTCAAAAAAGACGGTCGACCTTTATTGGTGTTCGGCTTGTCGAGATTCCAGTGGGAGTCGTCAAAGGGGTTTGGGATGCTAGAGGTGGGTCAAAGGTTACTCGGGCATGGGGAGTTTCCACTTTGGGAGCTGTTCGTCGTTCCCTCAAAGCTTCCCTTTCCAGCTCAGCCATGCTAAGGTGATGCAGTTGTGGTTGGTGAAGGGAAGTTTAAAGGTCAGTGAGGGCTTTCTGATTGTAATGTTTCTGGGCGGTTCGAGATTAGCAGGTCTTCGTCGCAGGAGAGAACTACTCGATCCCGCTGAAGGTTTCAAGGCTTGTTCCTTGCCTGTGGTCATCGTGTGTAGCTAGATGTAGAGGTTTCTTTCTCTTTAATAGGACATTTTCTTCATAGGAAAAGAACAGTCCAGCCCGGATCACCACTGTGAAGAGTCGTGGAAGTTCTGACCGCTCTATATACGAAGAATATTGACCTTTTAGGTACGACACAACTATATATTGACTATCGAAGTACAATATAGAAAGCAAATAGTTTTAGTCGGCTTCAGTAGCGGTAAGACAACTAAGATGACTAAGGGAAATGTGCAGTATGATTCCCTAGCGACTATATATTGACTATCAAAGTACAATATAGAAAGAAAATAGTTTTAGTCGGCTTTAGTAGCAGTAAGACAACTAAGACGACTAATGATAAATACCTTGATTTTATTTCAATAAACAGACACCAGCTTCTTGCACAAATACACACCTGGCAGGCATACAATGCACATTGTTCTCGTCCCTCTAACCATACCCCAGGCTGATTCCCACACTTGATCTCCACGAACGATTTCACAGAGCTCCATAATACCCGGGGCCTCTTCCCACTTTCACGTGTCCTCTCCAATGAGTCATAAAATAGATCCCAGTCCTCATCATTTAGCATAAGGAGGTCTGGGATTAGCTGAGATTGCTGAACTGACTCTTCCTCCTCCGACTTTGTTTTTTTTTTTGGCATAAGATGATCTCGGGTAGTACACTGATCTATCCATCCATTCGTCTCTTCCACCTCTCTGCATAGAACCACTCTCCACAATCCAGTTGCAAAGGTTAACAACTGGCTTGTAAAGCTCAGGCTCTTTGTCAACTCGGTATGGAATAGTTGGAGCCTTAAATGTGAATGAGCTTCATGCAGGGAACAATTTCTCGATAATCTTTGAGTCATGCACCCATCCCCCACCCTGCAACTCTTCCCATAGAACCTCCATCACATGCTCCTTCTTCTCAGACTGAGTATTGTGAGAGGATGTTTTCAAAGCTGTACTGTGAATCACAGACAGAGATGGTGCAAATTGATGTGCTGCTGGCCTTTCCACACTGTGGAGCTCTATGATCTTCGCCATGCTAACGAGGGCTGCAGTCTAAGCTTGACCGTCGTTAGGAGGTAGAACCTTGGCGCCCAGTTTCAAGATCCTTCCCTTTCCCTCTCGAACCCTGTCTAGCTGACTTTTTTTTGTGGAAACCCTTCCAGAATATACATACTGTTATATTTAGTCACTTGTCCCATTAGCTACCTTATACCACTGTCTGTCCATAGTTGACTCTCCTCAATCTACATTCCCTCCTTCCTGCACTTCTAATCCTTCACATCCACTTCCCTTTATTATCTTCACACATACCTCTCTTGCCAGGCTGAGAACCGATCCACGTCCTATTCCTTCTCCTTCAAATCAAGTTTTATTTATTTAATATAGGACCTGACTCCTCCTCTACTTGTAATTTAAACGACCCATGATCAGACCCAAATTCTATCCAATATTTACCACAAATCAACTGGGAATCTATTTGACCTGAGTATTCAAAGTAAAATTCTACCTCCCACACAAGTTGATGTACTCAATACCTAACAAGAGATGCGTGGACGAATAGAATTAAGAAACCGGTCTCAAAAATGAGATCTGACTTTTTCCTTTCTAAAACTCCCCCGGCCATCTTAAATCAAGTCCCTGAATATCCACACCAACACCTGAGAGATCTTTGGAAACTCTCCTCGTCCTGGTGAATGTAAAAGCCACTCCTCCATTTCTTTTCTAGAACCTATGTACAGGTATCCCCCCTGCAGTCTTTGGCTCAAACTCTGCAACAACTCCGTTATGAGTCTCCTCATGTTCCCAGATCACCCATAAAAGTGGTGGAAGGATGTCCGGATACACACATTCCTTGCCTGTTTTCATGCCATGTTGGAATTTTTTAACACCTGTCCACATTAAGCATCCATAACACATCTGCAATTTTGGGGGGCAACAATATGTCTGAAGCACGTCCAAAAAGTCAGACAGTCGATGTTGATGCCTAGGACAATGTCGTGCAGTATGTTCTTGATGCCAATCTTTGTGTATTAAACAACAAATCATGCAAGCCCCCTTCAACGTTCACATTAGGCCTTCAAGCTCATTTCCAAATCGTTCAAAGTCCCCCTCTGCAGTAATAGACTGCTGTTGTTGTGCCATGATCGATGGTCCAGCACTACTTGAAGGAATCCTGTCACTAAACGAAGCCTGACCCATCCATATATTCAAAGTAGGAGAATTCCAATTCTTCCCCCCTTGTCCTAGAGGAGCTGGATGAGGCAGGAATCAATGCCGTATATCCTGTCCACCCTAGAGATGTGTATCCAGAAATCGGCACTTCCCTGCCAATGCTCAAAAAACGTGGTGAGGTATCTGCCATTTTGTAGGACAGTTTTCGGTGCTGACTCCTATCATCTTCGCCAATAACTGGTGGGGAAACCTCATCCACACCCCTTTTTTTCAAATTGGCGAACAGAGTCCACTTTAAAGAGACTGCCGCCCTATGTCGAGAGGTCCCGCCACTACCCAATTCAATGTCAGTCTTGATATAAAACGTGTGTCATCTGTAGACTCCTAACCTTTCCTGGACTGTACTTTCTCTCACCATAGTATCAGATCTTATACTCTTTCCTTTCCCATCTAAGTCTACCGAAAGAAGATCTTCATCCATGAAGCTATTGATATAATACCCCATCTCCTCATCATCATCACCCTCAGTATCCCCTCTGGTATGACTATTAGAAATGAAACTCAAACCCAGATCCAATGTCCCGACTTACTGGGTGCCCTTACCCTTTTCTGTAAGGCAAGTGAAAATGGATGAATGATCATACTCTGCTCCTTTGGACGAGCTGGAGGAAGCTGGCGTAGGTTTTTTAAAAACCAGGGGGTTTTCCTGCTTCGCATCCCTCTTCCTCCACATATTTGAAGGTACTGTGTTTACATGTCGAGAAATCGTGCCCCTACCCAATCCGACTTCAGTTTTAAGATAAAAAATGTATCATCTGTAGACTCCTAACCTTTCCTGGACTGTACTTTCTCTCACTGTCCAATCAGATCTAATATTCTTTTCTTTGCCGTCTACCAAAAGATCTTCATCCGTGAAGCTGTTGATCTCATCATCACCATCACCTCTGCTATGACTATTAGAAATTATATTCAAATTCAGATCCAACCTCTCGACTTACTGGGTACCCTTACCCTTTTTTGTAAGGCAAGTAAAATTGGATGAACTCTTCAACTCGGCTCCTTTGGATGACCTGGAGGAAGCTGGTGTAAATTTATTAAAAATTCCACTGTTTTTCTGCTTCCCATCTTCACAACTCATGTCCCTACCCAATCCCACATCAGTCGTATCATAAAAAATCTGTCATTCATACACTCCTATTAACCTTTCCTCGGCCCTTCCTTCCCTCACCCTAGAATGAGATCTAGTCGTGTCGCCATTGAACTCTCCTGACAGATCTTCATAGCTATTGTCTTCCATCACATACTCTCCCATATTCTCATCACTGCCAGAGGAATATTAGAAATTAAACTCAAATATCAAACAAAAATTCAAGCTTACCTGCCCCTCACTCTACCTGCCTTGTCTGCCTGTGTAAATGGATTGATGATCGGGCGCCCCATATGCTCACAACATAGGTCACAGAAGTTCCCACCAATAGCGGCACAGGTTACAAACTGCCCATCTACGAATCCACTGAGTGCTAATCTCCGGCATTCCTTCTCCTCGAAGACTAGCTTGTGGATGCCCTCTACACCTTTGTAATCTGGCCCTTCAGGAAGCTTGTTCCTTTGAGACTGAAGCACAAACATAATAATATAGGACACCCTATTGTCCCGCAATGCCCGACCCATTTCCTGGATGTAGTCAATCAATGAATAGGGGATCCCTGCATGTATCACAGATCAGACATTCTTCCCATCCAAACCAGTCCCAAAAGCTGTCGTCGCCACCACCAAAGGTGTTCTACCCTCTGCCCAATCCTCTTGGATAGACTTCCGATCAGTGAGAGGCACACCAGAATGATATGCTCTAACTCCTAGTTCTGCCGCAAACATTTCACAATCCTCCCGGGTTCGACAAAGAACTATGCCCTGAGCTTCCTCTGATTTTAACCGAGCCAATGCAGATCTCGCACAATCCAAAATCCTATTTTTCCAAGCCGTCCGACTGTCCTCCTGGTGAACTTGGATTGACGCTGGGCATATCATCGTATTCTCCCTAATTGTTCTGAGATCCTGGACCCCCAAAAAGTCCTTCACGTAAGATGTCACATGCGGAGGAATTGTCGCAGAGAGGAGTGTCACAGGTACCCCATAGGTATACAGGTGTGGGAGGTGTTGCACATCCCCCCCATAATCACCAGCAGTCTGGATCACATGCACCTCATCTACTACGATTCGCGCCAGGCATTTTTGGTTCTTTAGCATGTGAACGAATGCACGAAATTCCGCCAGTTTCAACTGTTCTAGCGAAACCAAAAATACCGAAACCTTTCCCTTCACAGTCTCAGTCTTCTTCGTCCACTCCTCACAGAGCCCACCCATATAACATTGAATGTCATCTTTAAGTGCCACAAATGGCACCACTACCAACGTCACTTGGTGCGATAGAAACGTAGCTGCTGGCAACTGCCACAGAAGCGATTTGCCTCCACCAGTACGCATGACCACCATCATATGGTCCTTTCCCTCCCGAATAGCTTCTAGCGCCTGCAGTTGTGTCGGTGACTTGAAACTTGTGAGACTGCCCTCAGACCAGGTGAATAACAACCTTGACAGGCTTGCTGTATGAGGGGGATGACTGGGTAGGGAAGGAGCCGATGCTGATGTGTTTGCAAACCTGTCCAAGATCAGATTGAAAAATTGTGCCAGACTTTTCTCTAAATTTTCTTTAGTATGCTGTTCACTTTGTGCCAAAGCCTCATAGAGTTCCAGTTTCATAGCGTTAAAATCTGTCCCTTCCCCAGCTGTTCCGGATCTTCCCCCCAACATAGGAAGTTCCTCACTAGCATTCTTCCCTGCATTTGCCACTTCCATTCCCCAGAAACGATGAACCCCGTCAGAATACTATCAATCCTCTTCATTAGTAAACCAGAAATCTAGAGCATGGAATACCTACAGCCCGTAGTGCCCACCATTGTCTCTCCTGCACTAGTGGAAAAGAACGTTCTTCCACCCCATAATGGCAATCTGCCACTAATGTAGAATGGCCAGCTTGCATGTCCCCAATCTCATTCCATTCTCTCATCCAATCCTCCTTACATTCCTCATTTCTAGCCGCATATTGACAATGGTGACGGTAGAGGAAGATGGTGATCTGTCGAATCGCTGCCACCCCCAGATTACATTCTGGTCCAAATATGTTTTTGGTACTCCTTATAAGGTTCTCCGTCAGAGCCTGACTTCCCCAAACTCCACTCGTGCCAGTAAAGAGATAGTTCTTGTAACTACGCGTGATAGGCTCAGTGTGAGGAGTATGCTTTTACCACAGTTTCATTGTGGTAAAACACTCCTTTTATTTCATTTATATTTTACATATTCTATTCATATTTTACTATCTTTCATATTCTTCGAATATCGCATATTTCATTAGTTCGAAGCATTGTGTATACTTGTGGGTGCACTCAGCACCAATTGGAACTCAGACACACTTTAACCCAAGAACCACCACTCGTAAGACACAAACTAGGTCTACTACAAGCGGTGATCAGGGTAACGTGTCAGCTACTACATAAGTAGCAATATCTGAACTACTAAACACTTCTGGCCTCGAACTGTAATAGTCGAGGCCTCCACTCGAACCATCGCACTCGTTGACTCCTTCGTCATCTCGTGCTCTTTCTCTCACCTTCCCTTATATTGCACCGAATAGGTCAATATCCTTCCTTTCTACTCATTTCTTCGTATATAGAACGGTCAGAACTTCCGCCACTCTTCACACTCAGGGAAGATTGCAGCAGTGATTTCCACCTCTACTGGCCGAACTAAACTCAGGTAGATGTTCAGTAAAAGGGAGACTTCTGCCAGAAAAAAACGCGGGATAGGCTCATCTGTCGTCTGGCTTTGCCGTTTATTTGCCCTCAAAGCATTGACCACCTGTCCATTATGAAAGAACAACGTCCGGGGGCAGTTCGGGCAGTTACAGATGCTCGTCGTCATTAGTTCCGTTCCTCTTCCTGGTTGACCCTGAACGAATTTGATCACAACTGAGAGAAGTCGCAAGAATTCTTGCCCATGCTTTAACCATTGGCGGCATGACACCGCATTCCAGACAAATTGAGGTTCATTAGAACCAGTAGGAAGGATAGTATGTCCGAAAAAGTCTCGGACACCTGGCACTTTCGACTGTAGAAAGAGTGCCATTAAGGCTGACCTATAATGGTGGATAGGATTCCTCTCGTCTTTCAGGAAAGAGTAGCCCACTTCCTCGTTAGATGGATCGTCCCATTTCGAGTCAACGAAGGAGCTGTAAGAATCCCAAGGCAGGTCTAACAGTAAATCCTTCAGCAGAATCTTTGCACATGTTTTCACATGATCTGCCAGCATCGTCCGAAATTGTGGGACACTGTATGGTGCACCTTTGTGTGTAAAGTACAACTTAGAGCTGTCCGTGAACTGAAACTCTGGAACATGCGCCTCACTGCGACTGGCGGTAGATAGTGCTACAAAATGTTCCAGTAAGGAACTCATTGGGGTAGTTTCGCCTTTGCACATGTAAAGCTTTAGTTTTACAAAAGCACTAAGTATCCACAAAATCATTAGCCTACAGTATTACTAACATCAAAAGGAGTAACAAACTCAAAAGTGTCCACCTCAGACGACATTTCACTTTCCGTCAGAATCTCTCTCAACGCGACTGCACGGACAGAGAATGTCAGAGCTGCCAGGGTTTGTGTGATCCTGCCTGCCCGGTTGAAAGACTGATCTGCTCTGTAATTGATAAAGGCCAAGTACTGCTCTAAAAGGTTGCTATCCCTAACTGTTTCCAAACCCCTATACTGCACCAAATACAGATGTTTCAGGAGACGGTGGAGCTCCTCTTGCACAGAGCCATCTTCAGGATCTTTGGTACAGTTTAGCCTATCTGAAAACGCTCTCAGCCATGCTGACACTTCTGGGGGAACATGCATCTGCCAGCTAGGGCTATCCGTCGGTAATGGTAGTGTTCGAATCAGGAATAGAATAAATTTTGTAACCACTCCAGAATACTTTATCACCGTCTTCTCCTCCATTGGTTCTATGAAATACTTTCTCTGATATTCCCTAAAGGCCAAGTGTCAGGGGCCAAGTGAATGAAAGAGATGAGAACTTACCCGTCATAAGAACACAGCCAGGAAAGAATCATTCTAGGCACCTTGGGTGTCTCATTTAACACCTTACGGAAATAACTCTCTACTGCCATTTTCAGATTCCCAAAAGGTTTTCCCTCAGGGGGGACTTCAAATAGGCCCTCTATCTTTTCAAAATCATGATCTCGAACCCATTCCATCCACTGCAGACTTCGAAGCCAGGGTGGAATTTCAGACTTGGGCACTTCAGCAACAGTGCCAGCCTCCACCTGTCGTCGAGTTGAGTTGAGCCAGACTGTATATGTATCTTCCATCTTGGCAGGAACTGAAGAAATATCTGCACGAATATACAGCCTGCTCTGTGAGCTGAGGTAAACTTGCTGCACAGCGCCTTGAAACCACCTTTTAGATTGAATGCTTGCATGGAAGTTGTTGCAATGATGCTTGATCGAGGGCTCTGTACCACAGGCATAAGAGCAAGTCGCTTTCCCACACCAGAAACCTTCCCGTTGAACCTGGATCCCAGATATCGGTGAGGTGTTTTGAACATCTCTCTGGGCAACAAATTCCTCCTTCGTCTTAACAAGGCCATATTTCTCGATCATGCCTTGCAAAAATCTTTTGGAGGGTGCAGGACCAATACTGTGGTTCAAAACATGCTTGTAAACAACCCCAGGTAGAAGGGCATATTGGCAGCGAATGCAAATCAGGAGCCGATGATGGGTATTGACCACAAGTCCATATATCTCCAGCTCTGGATCTATGCAAAGTTCATTCCCCTCACTAAAGAGGTAGAACTTTGATGATTCCAGAGGGTTTTGTGAGAGAGGTTCCGCCCTGAGTGACCCTTGATCTCTGGGCACTCCACTCAACACTCTGAGTGGGTCCAGGACAGTGGGCAGCTTGCTATCCACTGGACTATCCCCCGAGACAGCTGAGACCATTTCCAAGTGAGGTTCAGCCACCCCTCCTTTCTCAGATTCCATCGGTCCATCGGCTTGTATATCATCAGAGATATTAACTCCTCCTACAGATGTTGAAGATGTTGTGCACAACATGGCAGTTGTGGTCTCGGCATCTGATATGAACAATAAGCCCCAAAGTTTAAGGGACCAGATAATCTGAGACATGCCTCTATGTGATTCCGACATCTCCTCCACATCCCTTGAGGATTCTATCGTTCTAGGTCCTAGGGCCATCGGTGTCATGTCTGGGTGTGATTCAGACAGTAAGCCTCATGCTTTCAGGAAGGAGATCATCCAGAAACATACCGTCCAATATAGCCAATTTTGGGGATCTAGGATCAGGATGAGCGGCAGGAAGGGGATGTGTCTTTGCATGTTTACGAAGCCCGCTGATCTGCTCAAACAAACTCTCACAGCCTCCACATAGCCACTTGCCATTTTTTTCATCTTGTACGGGGTGGACTGGCTTGTCAGAGCCCTGATATTGGATGGTTACGCCTGGTGTTCCTCTGTAAACATGTTAGACAGCCAATAATCTATGAAAATCTTCAATAGCCATAATAACTACTTACTTGGCCACTGAGAGAAAATGAGTTAGAAGAGAGAGCAAGTTTATTGTCAATTCACAGGTGCGTCAAGTCGGTCTGCAAAAGTAGAAACTAGAAACCCTGCGTATTTTAAATGAAATGATAAGGATGAATTGAAATAATCGACAGAATGTCCAGGTGTAGGCACTGGTGCAGGAACACCTCGGAGATCTATAGTACATCAAAACATAGATCTGGGAGGTTGTGGAAATGGTGGATCAAGAACCCTAATCAATCACTTAGCCTCCCCCATGAAAATGCAGGGGAAGACTGATCTAGTTCTTTATCTCAGCTCAATATTAGAGGTCTGAGCATTTTGCAACAATTCAGATTCTTGTCCTGTCCATAAATCCTTTGTTAGCCTTTCATCTGGTTTCCCAATCAAAAAAGGCAAAAACCAACGCATAAATTTGTATTGTGCTTGGCGGCGCCTTATATTAACGGACGGAACGTGAAGGTATCCAAGGTGGCTGCCACGGGGACTAGTCGTAGCGAGAGGTTGGGGGAAATAGATGCCAGGATTATGCCGGTTATTCCTGCAAAGCCAACTTCCGAGCGCTGGGAAAGAAAGGCCCCATAGGCACCCGTCCTACACTTCCTGCCGAGAGTGAAGCTCATATATGCGCCATGATTATTCCCACTTTACAAGCCGCATATGATCCCCAGAGCCAGGTCCAATCATTGGAACACAGTTGTATTTCTTTCATCCCTATTTGGTCAAAAATACACTTGACCAGATCCACAAAAGGAGCATAATGGCAGGTTTCATCAGTGACTACCTCACAGTACTTATCCATCTGCTTCTTGAACTCTGCCCAGTCACTGTCTCTTGATCAATTCTGAAGTCAAGGATTATTTCCAGACATGAACTACATTGACATTGAACGTACCTCATTGAACATATTCTGCACCTGTGTGAAAAAATCCTCTCACCTAAGCACAAATGAACCAAACTCATTCTTCCATGTGACCACAGATTGTGAGAAGGTGATCCGACCGTGACCATCACGTTTTGTGGTGTAAATCTCTTGGATTGTACTGCAGTGTTTTGAACAGTGACATCCAAAATGTGCTGCAACGAGTCCTTTGCTGCATGTTTTACTCCATGGAGTCATTCGTGTTCTAAGTAGATAACATATCAGTGGGAATGTCTTCCCGAAGGGAAAATGCTTTATCGGTGGTATCCCACAAAGTCTGATGTACCACGAATACATTGCTTTTTCTGAGCTAGACATCAAGTAAAAATACGTGATAACCTTATTGAATAGTATAAAGAGTACCTCTGCAATCAGATGGGCGTTTCCCTTACCCGAGCTCTGAACAGTCGACAGGTATACCCTGTAATACCCCTTGGCATCTTGACGAGCACTTACTTCCACTGGAAGCAATACTTCATGTAAAGCTTGAGATGAAAGCTTGCGGGGCAAGTGAGACATTTCACTTCTATAAACTGTTAACTGATGGAGGTTTCTGAAGTCCCTTCAGCGAAACATTGTTTCAGAATACGCAGCTGTTATGCAAATAATAAATTACCTCGGTCATCCCCACAACTCCAACTGCTTTGAGTCCATAACTGGCATTGATTATGGCTGGTTACCTGGATGTCGGGCAGTCACAGGTTGCAGCATCTCTAATATCAGTAGTGCAAGGGCAATGAGGACAAATGGCACAAGAGAAATATAATAGAAACTTACAAATGCTCTGAATCTCTGAAAATTATTCTTTTTGTAAACATTCACCTGATAAGGTGAAGAGTTCATTGTTCTTGACAATACACTTGCAAACCATAGTCAACACTTTTTAGGTTGGGCAGGAGAGGTGGATTAGTGGTTTCAGCAATTGTTCCCAGTAGGGTGATAGCCAATTCAATGTCAAACTTTGGCAGGCCCCACTGGACCGCCATGAAGATTAGGGAGATAGTAGTATTCTTTAACACCTCACAATATTGCTTCTGCTCCCTTTCAAGAGATGTGCGTCTTGCAGTTGTACACAGTACAGTTCTTGGTTCATGATTAGGGTAGCAGACTGCAGGGATATAAGTCAGTGAGAGGATCCTACCTGCTGGGAACATCCCTAACTTTGAGGAGGCGGACTTTCAATTTCTTTCCACCAAGTGGGCGCTGGTACGGGTGCCCTGCATTGACGAACTACGGAAAGAAAGATCAAAGTCATAGTTAGCACAGGAATTTGCCAGCAAAAAGAACAAGATGGGACTCACGTTCCAAAATGGCCTTCATGGTAAGATACGAACGTCACTCAGGCTACTCGGTTTGGTGTCCCACATCCAGGGGAATAAAAAAGATACGAGGTGTACCACTCAACATGATGTCATAGGGTCCCTGTAAACTAAGCGGGCGAGCACCGGGCCCATATGATGTCACTGCAGGGTGAACGGCTGTGATAGAGATTAATTTATTATAAAATAAAGTCAAAGTGAGCTTACCGTGATTTTCCACCAGGCATGAAAATGAGGTGGATGCAGTCATGCATGAACAGGAAGGCCCATTAGTGTTGAGGCAGGGAGTAACTACAGAAAGAATTAAAGTCATAGTTAGCATAGGAATTCATAGGCAAATGGACAAAATGGGACTCACGCTCCAAACTGGCCTTCACAGTAAGAGACAAATGTTATTGGAGCGACTTGGTTTGGTGTCCCACATCCAGGGAAATAAAAAAGATACGAAGTGTACCACTCAACATGATGTCATATGGTCCCTGTGTGAAGAGTGGTGGAAGTTCTAACCGTTCTATATACAAAGAATATCGACCATTTAGGTACGACACTAAGATGTATTGACTGTCTAAGTCCAATACAGACTGGACGTGTATTGACTACTTAGTTCAATACGGTAGAGAGAAGTAGCTATCTAGAGTAAGGTAGAGAGGTAGTATGAATAAGTAGAATCGACTGTTAAGTGTGATTCGGACAGAGCTCCATAATAACCGGGGCCTCTTCCCACTTTCACATGTCCTTTCCAATGAGTCGTAAAATAGATCCCAGTCCTCATCATTTAGCATAAGGAGGTCTGGGATTAGCCAAGATTGCTGAACTGACTCTTCTTCCTCCGACTTTATTTTTTTTTTGGCATAAGATGATCTCGGGTAGTACACTGATCTATCCATCCATTCATCTCTTCCACCTCTCTGCATAGAACCACTCTCCACAATCCAGTTGCAAAGGGTAACAACTGGCTCGTAAAGCTCAGGCTCTTTGTCAACTCAGTATGGAATAGTTGGAGCCTTGGATGTGAATGAGCTTCATGCAGGGAACAATTTCTCGATAATCTTTGAGTCATGCACCCATCCCCCACCCTGCAACTCTTCCCATAGAACCTCCATCACATGCTCCTTCTTCTCAGACTGAGTATTGTGAGAGGATGTTTTCAAAGCTGTACTGTGAATCACAGACAGAGATGGTGCAAATTGATGTGCTGCTGGCCTTTCCACACTGTGGAGCTCTATGATCTTTGCCATGCTAACGAGGGCTGCAGTCTAAGCTTGACCGTCGCTAGGAGGTAGAACCTTGGCCGAGTTTCAAGATCCTTCCCTTTCCCTCTCGAACCCTGTCTAGCTGACTTTTTTTTGTGGAAACCCTTCCGGAATATACATACTGTTATATTTAGTCACTTGTCCCATTAGCTACCTTATACCACTGTCTGTCCATAGTTGACACTCCTCAATCTACATTCCCTCCTTCCTGCACTTCTAATCCTTCACATCCACTTCCCTTTATTATCTTCACACATACCTCTCTTACCAGGCTGAGAACCGATCCACATCCTATTCCTTCTCCTTCAAATCAAGTTTTATTTATTTAACATAGGACCTGACTCCTCCTCTACTTGCAATTTAAACAACCCATTATCAGACCCAAATTCTATCCAAAATTTACCAAAAATCAACTGGGAATCTATTTGACCTGAGTATTCAAAGTAAAATTCTACCTCCCACACAAGTTGATGTACTCAATACCTAACAAGAGACTCGTGGATAAATAGAATTAAGAAACCTGTCTCAAAAATGGGAAGAAAAACATTAATGTGCAGAGAAGGTAGGATAAGCAACTACTAACCAATCTCATCCCCCTTCACCTTCACCTCTACTCCCAATCCCAACCCCATACCAGGCTTGCCCTTGCATGTCCTTTCGTCTATCTCATCATCCATCTCAACATCCACATTACCATCTCCGATGTTCTCCGCCTACTTTAGAAACATCCCCCTCTTTCACAACAATCTCGGTGACAGTCCCATCAAACGGACTTGTGATTTCAACCGCGGCCTTATCACTTTGGACCTCACAGAGGGGATCGAATGATTACACTACCCTATTGGGTTTAAAGGACCTGCAATCATGGATTCATTGTGAGAAAAAACAGCCTGAAGGTGGTTACTCGCACCATTTTATAACTTCACATTCAGTCATTCCTTCGCCAACGTCCCCTAGACGAAAGTGTTTCCCCACTTTCTGCTTAGAAAGGCGGATAGAGGTGTGTAAACAGCATATTCTCGTCTGGACTGCCTTGGAGAATTTGAAGAGCAGGAGGTGCGAATGAGAAAGCATAAACAAATTCTCCATTTATTTGTGATTTAAGTTGTACTCTGAATTTGAAGGCCCGTGGCCTGTGACCTCAGCGGATCTTGCATGGCCAATGCAACACCGTGGATGTTGACAACCCACATTAGAGTTACCCCGACTGACCGGCCACAGCTTCCCACTAATGATGATTTTGCTTCAACGCAGATGTGCCCATTTACCAGACAGCTCTTTCGGCCGCCACACCTCACAAGTGACAGGTTATACATAGGATAAATGACCATAGAATGTAAAAAAGGCTGATGTACCCTGTGCATGTGAGTTGAAGGAAATCTTTGGAAATGTGGGACTGTGACAAATTGGCAAGCAGGGTTCATGACTCGCCATTGTATCCCCGTAACAAAATAATCCAGGAGGTCACTCGATTTCGCAACCTACCTCAGAACAATCAACTGCTCTACAACTCGCTATCACAGAAACCTCGATGGCTTCTCATTACAGTATTGAGACTATAGTCATCAAAACAGTTTTGTAAACGGTTTTTTTAAAAAAGGAAAACGTTTGGACGGCAGTTGCAAGATTCTGATCTCAGGACCCGCAGCCACTAAATCCCTTGCTTATTGCCATAATCCTCGAGGAAAAATATTTCTAATCACAATGCTTCACCATGTCTCTACCGCCCTATTTCTGGGTATTTTACTCGTTGTCAAGAAAGCGTCAGGACAGCGTTCATCCAGGATTGCGTGGAAGAATTTCGTATAGACTTGGACGTGTTTTGTAATATGAAGGAAATGTTGGTTCTTCAACTATTCAGCCAAAACACTTGTTCAGACTCTATCATCTTACCACCTGCATGAATTCTTTAATCCCTGCGGCTTTCTCACCGCGAAAGTGTACAGTGGTGATATTTAATTTGTAAATAACGAAGTTCAGGCCCAAACTATCTACAAATATGCCGTAATAGAAGTATTGACTGACTCCCTCGGGTCTGCCACTGAGTTGATCATGACTAATATCCGACTGCTAGTCGCTGCAGTCCAAATCGCGATCACACCTCTCACCTCGAATGCGATCCCGTCCGCGACACAAGAATATATTAAACATGCAGGTACCACATTGCGTCATGAGACGAGGTTAAGCAAGAGTTTCGCCACTCCGTAGTGGCCGCGGTTGCTATACTTCAGTCAGAGGGCGCTGAATTCCAGCTGCACCACGAGGTTTGTATATATGCTGTGACAATCGCACGCACATCTCATCTCGTAGAACCCAGGCAACACTGAATACAAACACAAGGCCATTCCTGAGTCCCTGTCCTGGAATGGCTTCCCGGAATGGCGTGCATGGGGAAAAAAAACTGCTTAATAGGGCGCTTATGCACTTCTGAGGGATTGGAAACGATTTGCCACTGGTTAAAGATAATACTCTAATCTGTGATCCCGATTGACTTGTATGGCTGACAACTCTTTCCCATTTCTGTACATCTCTGAAGCCATTTTATCAGTTATTGGTAAGGTGCACAGAAAGTATTATTCCTACTATACTTTTTTGGACGACTGACATGATTCTAGTAATACAATTTTACAAATAAAAACCAAGTCTAAATAAGTATTTTGTCATATCATCGAGGCTGCATGAATGTGAATGAAGCGACTTTGGAAAGTGATCGACAGAAAAGCAAGAAAACGAAGAGCACAGCGTAAAATGTAGACCAAGTGGACACAACAACAGTAATTAGCGTGACTCTAGTGAGGATATAGATTAACAACTTCCAACTCATAAATTGCTCAATGAGGATCCAACAAATTCCGGGAAAACTTCCGCAAAAGATGGAAGTGTTACTTTTGGTGGCTCGTAGACAGCCTGAGGTCGTGTCTGATGGCTGATGAAGGGCAAGCTCCGCTGGAGAGGCTGGGAGCCCGATGCTGCGCCAAAATCATGGTGGAAAACATCATGTACATGATATGGATGGCGAGCGAGAGGGTCCGCTCTCGAGGTCATTGCGTGAGACGATGAGGCGGTAAGGTTGGTTTGGGGGGGATGAGATGAGGAGGATGTTGGTGGCTCGTGGACAGCACGAGGTCGTGTCTGATGGCTGGTGAAGGGCAAGCTCTGCTGGAGAGGCTGGGAGCCCGATGCTGCACCACCATCATGGTGGAAAACGTCACGTACATGATAGGAATGGTGAGCGAGAGGGTCCGCACTCGAGGTCGTTGGGTGAGACGAGGCAGTAGGGTTGGTTTGGGGGGGATGAGATGAAGAGGATGTTGGTGGCTCGTGGACAGCACGAAGTCATGTCTGATGGCTGGTGAAGGGCAAGCTCCGCTGGAGAGGCTGGGAGCCCGATGCTGCGCCAAAATCATGGTGGAAAATGTCACGTACATGATACGGATGGCGAGCGAGATGGTCCACTCTCGAGGTCGCTGCGTGAGACGACGAGGGGGTAGGGTTGGTTTGGGGGGGATGAAATGAGGACGCGGGTGTCGCATCATCTAGTGAATTATCCAATGACAAAAAGAAAAACACTTTATGAAGAGTAAAATACATACCTTGGGGATGCAAATGAATCCCTAATGGGCTGAGAGCAGGCGCAGATTCGTGCGACACCGTTGGGGGATAATAGGAGCCAGAGTACGGCCTTCGAGATGGATAACAGGACGCTGGCGATCCAGGAGACCTCTCATAGTCTAATGGGGGGTTAGGATGGAACATTTTACCTTCCGAGTCCAAACACATATCGCGTGGGTCCAAAGTGGGAGCAGCCATATGCCCCACTGTGTTACTATTGTGAAGGAATGCAGAGCGCAGCCAAGATAGATTGGGCTGTGCCTGAAACAGCAAGGATGGGGATGGTGTGGGAGTAGGAGGACTGTGATCTAGTTTACAGGTCATTATAGAGGATGAAACCAATAAGCAGCATACAACGCACCCTGTGAACTGCTGTTGTGTGAATCAGCGTCGAGAGCGCATACAGCTGTGTGATTATGTGGTCTCCGACGCGAATAGGGCGATGGCGATAGAGGGGACTCTGGAGGCGATGACGGCGACGCGGGTGTAGCTCTGTCTAGTGGTCGAGTTCAGCGATGAGTGTTATACATTAAATAGCACAGCACAAACGTTACCTTGTAAAGATGAGCTCGTCGACGCTGCGGCTGGACTCTCCTGATAGTGATGGTGAGTGTCACCAGACGACTCCGCACATGACATGCATCCGGGATCCGTGCCCCCACAAGTCCTACACCACTCGACGCACCGAATCTCCCACATCACACAACTCCTGCAAGGCCAGCTGTGAAAAAGAATAAAGTCTGAATATGCCAACAAAGCAAACTGAATGCAAAAACGCACTCAACGTCGCACTGGACCTTGTTCGCACGACAACTAGCACAGGCCCGTTTCACCTTCGAGTTCCGCCCCGTCCCCCTGCGTGCGTTGTCTATACACTCGGTCCCGAAATCGACGCAATGCTGACACGGCCGTGCACTCTCGCACTTGATATTCCACTGGCGACAGGACGCACATCGTCGTTTTGGTCTGGGTGCTAGGGGAAACACACATCGAGTGCCGTGCGTTGAGCAGCAGGAGCAGGGCAATTCGCCATTGCAAACAGTACCGTCGTTTTTGCATGAGTCGCAGGTTTTTTCATACGGCTTTGGAGGAGGTTGGGAGGGGGAAGAGGGATGCGGGGGGATAGCGGGTTGGCGGGGCGGGGCTACGACATGCTTTGGCTTGACCCTATGGGGGGCGCCAGGGAGACAAGGAACGAACGGGAGGCATTTTATGCCATTTTTTGTGCAAGGGGAACAAGGCGAGTTGCCGTCACAGCTGTGTACATGTGGGTGAGTATGGACGGAGTATGAAAGGTCGGCGAGTCTCGGATAGAACTAACACTGGTTTCCTTTGCCGACATTCCTCACACCCATCTGTGCATGTTTGGGCCCTTCCCTTGTTTTTGCAACAGCTGCAGGGCCTCTCTTCGTCGCACCGTCTCCTTGCATGGCGACAGTGAGTGCAGGCCCGTGATGCGCGGTGATAAGGGTTGAGAGCGGCACATGCATCCATTGATGGAGTGTGAAGAAAGGGACAAAGTTAGAGGTTGGGGGATTATAAACCTAGGGGAGAGATAGAGAGAGGAGCAGGATAGAGGGTGATGAAAAGGAGAATGTATATACCACTGCTTGCGAGATTTCGATCCATAAATGCCTTGCGCCATGTTGTTTCGCTGACCAGTGGGCCCAATTAAAATCTGGTTTCCAGCCGTAACTTCTTCAAATCTGGACGCCTCTATCTGTATATCGCTTCCACCACGCTTCCATGCATGCACACTCAACACATGCTAGTCTCCTCATTTTGCCATTCTTTTTTTTCGTTGGTTCAGTTCTTTTCTCTTTTGGTCCCAGATTTGACGTCCTGCCATTTCAAGGCTCATATGCATGCCTCTTACAAAGGGTCTCATCGCCAGATCTCTGTGATTTTCTTCTGATAACCTTCTTTCGGGCCTGGTTCATACGCCTTTTGAGTTTGTCCGACGGTCTTTGTCTTGACGCACCACGGTATCCTCGGATGTTGCAAGGGATCACATTGCACCGGGGATCACATCGCTAACATGTACCATGTACCCTAGCTCAATAGAAGAACACTCAATATTTTGCCGATGTAAAACGGTGACGTATTGAATTTTGAGGCCTGGTAGAGTTTGAGGGCTTGAAAACTCACCTGTGCAAAGGGGGCGGTTAGCAGACTAATTTTGAGTCAACCTTTTCGCCAAAGTGCCGAATATCTGAAGTAGCTCAATCAGAATTCAATTTGGTTACAGAGTCATTCTCTTGCATCAAAAATCACAGCAGAATATTTTCATCGACGAGCAATCCTCGGAGATATGGGTTTCTCCACACACCTGTGGTCAACCAATCTCTCGTCATCCACCGCTTTAGAAAACGTCGGTACGATTCACTGGATGGCTCCTGAACTTCTTTACCCATCCAATAGTCTACCGAAGTTTGCGCCAGCAAGTGATTATGGGCTTTCGCAATGACCATGCTGGAAACCTTCACGGATTAGGTACCCTACTGTTGCCAATGGTGTTACGGGTTTAATGGATATTATTTCGCCAACCGGTCCTGTTGTGTTGTGATGGTGATCCAGATGCCGCCGACAAACCCACACCCACATTCATATCCAACGGCGATAACGATGATGGCAACCGTGTCTTTGACCTTGTCTTCGTACGTGTCCATCCATATCCTGGCCGTGTAATGGGATGTCATCTCAACGTCAATTTCCTGGCCTTCTTTTTCATATTCGCACTCCTGGGCCCACTCGTGAATATGTTCACGTTTAGCGACTGATATTGATCTGTCTATATTGACGCTCGTCCAGCAACTATGACCCACACCACTCGCACTCGCACTCATACTCACCCTCGCTTTTCTTCCCCCGGGGACATGACGTTTCTCCCTCGTCCTGGTCCTTTTGGAAAATATTAATATAGTGTAATATACGTCATGTGTAAAGTATGGAGTGGATTGAACAAAGATTGAGTGAGATATTTGTGTGGATGGAAAGTAGGTCTGTCCAATGTGGGTCCATGAGAGTATTATCTAGTAATGAAAGACAAGTCAGGAATATAATAAATCCCCCAATATTTAAACCGTTTAATCATTAAGGGAGGATGGGTCGTCCCCGTTTGGCAAGCTTTAGCTTCGTGAACAGTTGCCAGAGTCCTCGTACTCCTCCGCTTCTGGTACTGTTTCCAATTCCCCCAACTCTAAACGCGTGTCCTCACTACAAGTCAGTTTTTTTCTCCGGTCGAGCCATCCGTTATTTGGAGGTTCACATATCACTTGTTCCAAATCAGCTGCATCAAGCTGTGTCAGCTCACCGAAGGCGGATCCCAGTCGTGATCTCATCTGGATCGTGGTAATTCGGATGTTCGATTCCGTTGTCGGCATACTAGGGTGAACGTCATGGAACGCATCCCGAATGCTGAGGATGAGCCTTGAACAGTTCATCGATAAGACCGCTATAATGAGACTGTGAGGTGTCAGTCCGCGCAACAACGGGTCTCGATAATATGTACCTACTTTGAATTTCAAGCAGCCAAATAGGTGCTTGGAAAAAAACCACCGATGACCGCAAACAAAATGGCGACTGAAGAAATCGGGGTAAATGACGCGTAGTAGACGAGCCTGGGTTACCTACACTAAGAGCAACTGTTCAATCTGTAAGTTGATGGGAAGCTGCAATAATCAGATAAACAGACATACAAAAAAAAATATTATGCCGTTGCGGGCAATATGAGCCATCAATGGTGTTCGACGCGAAAGTTGTCCAAAGCGAATGATTTGCCATACTGTCATGCAGAAGAATACTACCTAGAGATAGTTCAGCGATGGGCATTGATATACAAATTAAACGCAGAATTACTGACTTCTAGCACTAATGTAAGATAAAATATACTCCCATAAAGTGCAGGTAGACGGGGAGTTTTATCGTTGCAGCCGGTGAGGTATGACTCTGATGAACGCATGATCTTCAGAAGTAAAATCAGGCGATACTATACTAAATATCATACCGTCGGACGGCTCTGGACTAGATGTCCAGACTGCCTGACATTCCGTGGTAAGATAGGTGAATACAAGATTCAAAGCACCCGAACTCACTCTGAGGCTAATCCCATCGACGACAATGCCGTGAACAGTGGTGCCTATGATGAGTACGACCAACAGAATAGAGACTTTACGACTGCGTTGGTAGAGTGCCCATATTCGAAGAGCCATGGCGGATTCGAAGACCGTCATGAGGAGAACCTGTAGGGTTTGGACAAATGCGAGTAGCCAGAGACAGCTTATAAAATCAGAGGTAAAACAACATTTAGAGGGCCACGGTGGTAGGACCTAGCCCTGATGTGAAAAATGGGTAAGTCACCATTTCAGAGCTAAATCGTTCATGACAGCTTACTGTTGGATATATCATCATTGTTAAATCCTATTATAATTACACCAGAGTCGGTGAAGTTACATGCAGTCAAAATGATAAATTATTACTCATTATCCGCATCCTAATAAAATCGTTAGTGCAAACCTTGATCACTCACAACGGAACATACCCTAGCGTTATTGGCATCAACCTTGAAAATGATTGAAAGTGTTATGCGGCGCATAAACAACTTTGAGGAATTAAAAAACAGCATTACCACCTATTCAGCCAGAACAGCACTTTAATTAACATTATATGGGGTCGAGACTTCCAAATGTACTCGATCTACAACCAAGGTCAAATGACAACGTCCTTATTCCTTGGGACATAAGTATCATACCTCTTGATCAAGAGTGATGACTGCAATCTCGTTTGTAGTAAGAAGTTTGTTACACACAACAAACAGGACATACAGATATCATATATGAGGAGACATAAAGAAAATACTGCAATCTCTGTACTGTAACCTGTGCACTGGTACTTGCGATTAAAGCAGCAGTTGCTGTGTCTCTGATCATCTAGCGAAGCTGCACTGGGTTGGGGACGGAAAGACCTACACCTCATCGAATTGCAGATTTATATGGCCCGATTTCAATCTGTGGTCCTGCGTTTGTGTGTTTCCTGTTAATTTGACCATCGCCTAGAATTATTAAAACAGCTGCCCTCGGCGCTTGGTGGCAAGCGTTTGCAATGGAGTACTTAGCCAATAATTGGCATTTTGGGCCAGGTCTGGACAACCAAGGGATGTACCCGCCTTCTCAAGGGACTCATATGAGAGGTGTATATTCGTTTAGGAAGAGACCTGGTTTGTTTAATTCTAATTATATCAATTCATATTGAGCTGAAAGATGAAACCCGTCTATTACTTATGCTTATATACGTCACAAAAATCTGATGAACCTGATTAGCGACAGGAGGGCTGAAGAACCCTGATCCGACGCTTGACATAGGGACGTGGACCACTTTAAAATATAACGGACATGCCCTTACTCGATAGGAAGGTTGCTGGCAAGCAACTATAATGTATTCGATCCAGAAGAGGGAAAAATTAAGGAGTTTCTACAAGGCGGAGACGGAAACTGTGAGGGAGATCCGGGGATGAAGTCATGCATGACTCACTTTTCATTGATGTTCCCGCCATTTCATTTTCATGTAATTGACTCAAGCACAGGATACACAAGTTACCACTGTCGGATTGACAAAGTTTCACGACGTTGAAAATATTTAGTTTATTCTTGATTATATTTACTATGGGAATCGTAAGTAAGATGGAATAGTTCAAATAAATAGTGACTCTGAACTTGGACCGAGCCTGTAAAGGGTATGCATATATGCATAATTGGACTAAGGAATAATAGTTGGAATATAGTATTTTATTATTTATCTTTTATTCTCTTTCTTTACATTCTTTCTATATTTCGAGCATACCTTGATTTTGTAGTTCGAAGCTTTGTGTATATGTATGGGCGCTCTCGGCGCCAAAACGATAGACACTTTTTACCTAGCAGACACCACCTCGTAACGACTCAGATGTCGAACAGCGAGAGATGTCAAGGGTAGTATCTCAGCTACCATAAGGGTAGCATTCTCTAGTCTACTACTAGCCTTTTGGACTCGAACCGCTAAGGTCGAGTTCCGCTTTCAAGACTTTGCGCTCGTCGACACTGTAGTCGACTTGCGCTACTATTACTCTATTCTAGATACTCAGTCCTTAGCTGAGTATCTTACTTATTTCTAGCTACTAGTAGTACCGTAAAAGGTCAACTCATTACTTTACCGTTCTAAGCTGTCACGAGCAACTATACAGTTGCTCTTGAGGCGTGCAGTGCGTTCTTATACTAGTACTAACAGTCTAGTAGTCTATAGTATTGTACTGACAGTCAATACTCTCTAATAGTAGTTGAATAAACACTATTCTTCGTATATTGAGCGGTCAGAATCTAACGACTCTTCACAGAGCCCATGTGGTTTCGATCGCGGTTTAGCGACAGATACATTAACTGAACGATTTCAAGGCTCCACTAACCAGATTTTGGGAGTTGCGGCACATTCACGAGATGGATCAACATTGGGCTAGGATTAAACGTGAGGATGCAAATACGTAATGATCTAGATATACATAATGTATCTGACCTGCATCTCGGTACGAATTTCCAAAAATAAAATATTAGAGATTGCAGTTCCGAAGGCAGTTCCAGGAATTAAACGAGAGGCTACAGCCCTTGGACGCTGTCCTTCTACCTCCTTTTCGACAAGATATTCTATTCGATATTTTCAAATTAATATCAACAAATGATGTTATAATATTAAAGGGAAATGATTTGCTACGAAAAAATCACGCAAAGATTGATAAATATTGGTTTTAGACATTTGAGACACTTCATATGAGTGATTTGTCGGGCTCGGCTCGCGCGGCCTGAAACCCCAGGCTTTGGCCCGGCTTCACCAGGAAGCATCATCGAAGGGCTTGCTGCGGCTCAAGACCAGGCTTTACTGCTATTTATTAGTTTCATTCTCTATAATGACCTACAAACCAGGTCACAACCCTCCTACTCCCACACTGTCCCCATCCCCGGTGTTCTCGATACAGCCCTCTCTATCTCAGCTGCACTCTACTTCCCTTTGTGATCGCAATACAATATTGAATATGGCTGCTCCCACTTTGGACCCACATGGTATGGGTTTGTACTCGGAAGGTAAGATATTCCATGTTTACTATACTCTATTGTTGCCAACCCCCCATTAGACCATGAGGAGTCTCCTAGGACACCAATGTCACCATTGTCACCTCATTCTCTTCAATTACCCACAACCGCCTCGCTTTATCATACAATGCCAGGTCCTTTCGAGCCACGCTCCTACTCCGAGGTATGTTGTGCTTAGCTGACTACTCTTTTCTCTCATCGCTGAGATGCCAATTAGGCGACGCACAGCGTCTTGTGTCGCTGCCATCCTGTTATCCATCTCAAATGCGGCACTCTGGCTTGTATGATCCTCCAATGGAGTCAGATGAATCTGCACCTATTATCAGCCCATTAAGGATGCATTCGCATCCCCAAGGTGTGTATTCTACTGTTCAAGAAAGTCTTTTTCTTTTTGTCATTGAATAATTCCCTAGATGAAGCGTCAACCGTGTCCTCCTCCTTATCTCATCCCCCCCAAACCAACCCTACCGCCTTGTTGTCTCACTCCACGACCTCGAGTACGGACCCGCTCGCCCGCGATCCTTATTATGGTGACACTTTCCACCATGACCTTGGCACAGCATTGGGCTCCCAGCCCCTCCAACAGAGCTTACCCTTCACCAGCCCTCTGACAAGACCTCAGGCTGTCGACGAGCCTCGAAAAGTAATGCTCCCGTCTTTTGCCAAAACTTTCCCGGAATTCGTTGGATCCTCATTGAGGGTTGGAGGTCATGTTATTTTGAATCCTCACTAGAGAGCCGGGCTAATTGCTGTGGTAGTGTTCGCTTGGTCTACATTTTCCGCTGTGCTCTTTGTTTTCTTGCTTTCCTGTTGATCGCTTTCCAAAGTCGTTTTCATTAGCATTCAGGATGACATGACAAAATACTTATTTAGACTCGGTTTTTTATTTTTATAATTGTATGATTAGAATCACGTCAGTCGTCCAAAAAAGTATAGTAGGAACAATACTTTCCATACATTACTAATATTTCATTAGTTGGAAATACACTCTAATAACTAATAAAACTGCTTCAGAGATGTACAGAAATGGAACAGGCATTGTCAGCCATAGGGGATCATAGATTAGAGTGTTGGATTAGCAAGCACGATATAGTCTCGCTTCCGCTATATTCAGAGCCTAACCTAAAGTACTGAGCTGGGCAGGTACACACAATATAATATATACGCCTTTCCATTTAGTTACTTCCTGTTTTACCCTCTCCGAAATACGCAACATACGATCATAGATAGAATGTCAATACCTTAGAAACTTAGTATCTATAGCTAGTGCACCTCAGCTGTTTAGCCCCGCTACTGCATGCAAACACTGAGGTGAGATTACTTTTACACGTTTACTTAGATACAATACTTATCATGCATCCTAGATCACTTTCTGTTATCTAGGTAAATACTAGCTGTTTAGCCCTGCTACTGCGTGCAAACACTGAGATCACTTTCTGTTATCTAGCTGTCTAGCGTCTATATTATTTCAACATAGAGTATTATCTTTAACCCATGGCAAATTGTTTCCATTTTCTCCTGTGGCTCTCACGCAATGCAGTGACGTCATATGGGCCCGGCGCTCACCCGCGTAGCTTACAGAGACCATATGACATCATGGTGACAGCTCCCTTTATGGGCACGGATACTGTACATTAGCGCACATAGTTGGAACTCAGACGCTTTTACCCGTAATCACAGACACCCTTTTAGTATCCTCTAAGTCATGACTGGGGCATTGTCAAACTTCCCTTCACCAACCACAACCGCGTCACCTTAGCATGGCTGAGCTGGAAAGGGAAGCTTCGAGGGAATGATGAACAGCTCCCAAAGTGGAAACTCCCCGTGCCCGAGTAACCTTTGACCCGCCTCTAACATCCCTTTGATGACTCCCACCGGAATCTCGACAAGCCAAATGCCAATAAGGGTCGACCGTCTTTTTCGACTGCGTTCGTCGAAGGGATAGCATGTCCACAGGACCAGTGTCAGAAAAGGTTTCACTGCCATGGTGCCACACATCCCCCAAAAGCCCAGAGAATCAGAGAAAGGAAGCAGAAAGGTACAAAGATCACTGTTGCCGCAACTGCCCATGAATGTTGACACCCAGAAGCTCTCTCACTCGCCACTTCCACTCAACGGGATCATAAGCCTCCACAACAGGATCCTGCACCCTGCCCTGAAACGCCAAAGCAATCAGTCTCATCGACATTCCAGGCATTGTTCACGCCACCACCACATACCCCATTACAACCGATCCACCCTGTTGTATTTCTTCCACGTTCAAGCTCGATCAGTTAGCTCACAAACAATACTGGGTCTGCAATTCCCCGACAAGGTTCGTGGACATAGACATCGTCGCGGACTTTGAACGGACAAGTGTGGGTTTGGTGAGATTGAGAGAGTGGGAGAGTGGGACGACATTGTCTGATATGGAACCTATCAACAATGCGACGAGTGTGAGAAGAGACAGGTCATTGAATGTGGATGGGAAGGAAATGAAGTCAAAGTGGAAGACACCGAGGTTGATTTCGGAGGTTACAAGTAAGTCCGTCAAGTCAATAGGTGTTTTGTCCTCATGGTTTGGCTTTGATTGGGTCGACTAATACTTCGCTTCTTCTCTTCTTTTTGTTTACAGTACAACGAAAGACGGCACAACAATATTGTTTGACTACGACCCGGGTCCAAAAAGAAACAGAAAGGCCACAGCGCCAAAGGTGCCTGTCCAAGAACTGGAAATCAAACCTTTGTCTCTTTCTGGACCGCTGTGCTGCCTACTCTACCTTCCTGCTGTTTTGAATCTACTTCTACACCTTTTCCTTTCGTCTCCTCCGTCAGACCCAGTATTTGTGCCTTGTTGGCCAAGAGCCTCATGAGCTGGTTTTGACTGCACATAGTAAGCGGGACCCGTACTCTCTCTTCATTCCAGTGACGAACAGGCCACAACGACAGTCCGGTGTGCACCAATCAATGGCTCGATGAGTGGGAAAAGGGCATCTGTGACCAAAGAAAATTGTGGTGAGAAAGCTGTTGAGAAGATGCATTCTACGGGAAAGACATTGAGTTTGATGGCTATGCCTATAAGCAGGTGGATAGAATCGATTGATGCCTTCTTTTTCATCCTTGGCTTTAATTAGGTAGACTAACGCATTGCTTCACTTTGTCCTCTTTACAGGATGACCAAAGAGCACATGAATAGTCTTTTGGTTAGAGTTGAGGTCAGGAATAAAGAAAAGGGACGGAGAACATGAAAGATTTTTACAAGAACATAAATTCAACCTGTTATCCCCATCTCCAATTCCCGCTGTACTGACCACTATACCTTTTTGGGGGTCTAATGCCACCCCTGGGCCATTGCCTCCCATCCTATTCTCCCTCGATCGCTGGACCCAGATGAAGCTCGCCGTCCCTTGCCTAAGATTACAGAGCTACGCCATCAACTTGCAGGAAGCCTTCATCAACGCTTGGAATCAGACACACCGAGAATGTTACAGATTTCAAAAACGCAGAGTCATGATCACGGAACATGAGGAATCGAATCCCGAGGCCACACCTCGTATCTCTTTTATTCCCTGGATGTGGGACACCAAACCAAGTCGCTCCAATAACATTTGTCTCTTACCATGAAGCCCATTTTGGAACGTGAGTCCCATTTTGTCCATTTTGCCTACGAATTCCTATGCTAACGATGACTTTAATTCTTTCTGTAGTTACTCCCCGCCTCAACACTAGTTGGCCTTTCTTCCCGTTCATGCATGACTCCATCCATCTCATTTTCACCCCTGGTGCACAATCACGGTAAGCTCGCATTCATTTTATTAATCTCTATCACACTGACGTCATATGGGCCCGGCACTCCCCCGCTTAGCTTACAGGGACCATATGACGTCATGTTGAGTCGTACACTTCGTACCTTTTTTATTTCCTTGGATGTGGGACACCAAACCAAGTCGTTCCAATAACATTTGTCTCTTACTGTGAAGGCCAGTTTGGAGTGTGAGTCCCATTTTGTCCGTTTTGCCTACGAATTCCTATGCTAACTATGACTTTAATTCTTTCTGTAGTTACTCCCTGCCTCAACACTAATGGGCCTTTCTTCCCATTCATGCATGACTGCATCCATCTCATTTTCACCCCTGGTGCACAATCACGGTAAGCTCACATTTGTTTTATTCATTTGTTTTATTAATCTCTATCACAGCTGTTCACTGACGTCATATGGGCCTGGCGCTCCCCCGCTTAGTTTACAGGGACCATATGACATCATGTTGAGTGGTACACCTCGTATCTTCCTGGATGTGGGACACCAAACCAAGTCGCCCCAGTAACATTCGTCTCTTACCCTGAAGGCTAGGTTGGAATGTGAGTCCCATTTTGTCCTTTTTGCCAACAAATTTCTATGCTAACTTTGACTTTAATTCTTTCTGTAGTTACTAACGCTCACTGGTCTTCCCATTCATACATGACTGCATCCATCCCATTTTCACGCCTGGTTCAAAATCAGGGTAATCTCGCATTCGTTTTATTCAGTCTTTTATTAATCTCTATCCCAGCTGTTCACACTGCAGGGACGTCCTATGGGTCCGGCGCTCCCCGCTTAGCTTACAGGGACCATATGACATCATGCTGAGGGGTACACCTAGTATCTTTTTTATTCCCCTGCATCTGGGACACCAAACCAAGTAGCCTGAGTGATGTTTGTATCTTACCATGAAGGCCATTTTGGAATGTGAATCCCATCTTGTTCTTTTTGCTTGCGAATTCCTGTGCTAACTATGACTTTAATCTTTCTTTCTGTAGTTACTCCCCGCCTCAACACTAGTTGGCCGGTCTTCCTTCCCATTCTTGCATGACTGCATTCATCTCATTTTCACCCCAGGTGCAAAATCACGGTAAGCTCCCATTCGTTTTATTCAGTCTTTTATTAATCTCTATCACTGCTGTTCACACTGCAGTGACGTCATATGGGCCCGGCGCTCCCCCACGTAGCCTACAGGGACCATATGACGTCATGATGAGGGGTACCCCTCGTATCTTTTTTATTCCCCTGCATCTGGGACACCAAACCAAGTAGCCCGAGGAATAACTTTTGTATTTGACCATGAAGCCCATTTTTGAATGTGAGTCCCTTTTTGCTTATGAATTCCTGTGCTAACTATGACTTTAATCTTTCTTTCCGTAGTTACTCCCAGCCTCAACACCAGTGGGCCATTCTCCCCATTCATGCATGACTGCATCCATCCCATTTTCATGCCTCGTGAAAAATCATGATCAGCTTGCACTGGTTTCATCTGCTCTTTTATTAATCTCTATCCCAGCTGTTCCCAATGCAGTGATGTTATACGGCCCCAGTGCTCCCCCGTGTAGCTTACAGGGGTGAACCAACTTTATGATGGAGCGCACCGCCTCAACAATAGTGGGCCATTTTTGCCATTCATGCATCACCGTCCCCCTCCCATTTTCAAGCCTTATAGACACCCTCTCATTGATTTTATCCTGGAGTGTTTTGCTAATCTGTCACAACTATGCATAATGTAGTGACATCATATGGGCGCTCCCCGTAGCTACAGGGATCAAACATGTCAATGTGAGGGGCAATGCAGTGAACTCCACACCTTTCTTTTTCATTTTCTCCATCTTAGTATGTCCCCTTTCTCCTTTAATTCCAAATAACCCCTTCACTTCTCCCACACCTTTTATTTTAATGACTTTCATCTTTCTTTTGATAGTTACTCCCAAACCTCAACAATAGTGTGCCATTCTTTCTGTTCATCCACATCTGTGCTCATCCCATTTTCAAGCCTTGTAGAAAATTAATGTAAGCTCTCATTGATTTTATCCTGAAGAGTTTTGTCAATCTATTGTTCATAATGCAGTCACATCATAATCCAATGAACTCAACAATTTTATTATTTATAAGACTACAATTTATCTTCCCATTCAGTTTCCAACCCCACCTCATATTTGTACATCCCTCAGTTAGTGGGCTCACAGCAGGTAAAGTCCAGTTATCTATAATCATTTCTATACTGACATGCATAGATGCCAGTCTTTTCCCCCATGTGAGTGTCAACCCAGGTAAATTCACTACCAGACTCGTAGATTTTAAGTGAGATTCCATGGGCTTGTTTCTCCCATTGCAAACCAGCCCTCTTCTTCTTTGAGACGAGCCATTGAATGAGGAAATTGTTCACCCAAGGGTATACACAGTGGATGTTTTAGCATTACTAAGCTACTCTACCCCATGGGACCCACAAGTGTCATTGGATTGAGATTATTAATGACGGCCAAAATTCCCACAGAAATTGCGCAGCAAATTACTTGGAATGTTTTTCAGTAATCTCACCGTCTTTTACATGAATTGTATTAACTTATATATCCCAACATTCATTCACCATCTGCTACATTGTAGCTATGGAGCCATTTTTTGACCTCGAAATTTTGAAACATCTTACATAATCATACATAAAATTGCAACTATCCAGTCCTTTTATCAAGTCCCATCAATTGGTCAAGCTCCAAGCGCCATTGGAGGTAGAGAGGAAGTGCCTGTGGATGAGAAGTCGCCATGCCCACTCTTGAAGATGAACCCCTCTGAGATGGGCGTTGAATAAGGCACCTGCCCCTGTACTAGCGCCCACATGCTAGCCTCCATACCCTTCTCTCCATGTCAGATGGCGACCTCTCTTTGCGGATCTCCTTGAATGATCACAGTAATCTTTCTTCCCATCCAGAAGAACATCTCCCATCTATTTCCCAAAATTTTGCAGAATGCAGTCATCTCTATCAACCTCATCCAGGCCAGTTTACGCCAGACAGAGCAGGGTCCTTCCTACCATTGTATGAGCCACAGACACTGTGGGACAACGTCCTAAAGGATATAAATAGGTGAGTTTTCCTTCAGGCATTTCTCATGACTTTCTGTGACTATTAGGATACTTGACAGTTCAGGCAAAAAGGAGAGGCAAAGAAGGGTTTTGGTAGTCAAGATTGGAGTCTCATCTCTTCTGATCGTGCTGATTGGTCAAGGTGGTTCCAACATGAGAGCAGTGGATCTACAGTGACTGCTAATTTGGTCGCCCAGGAGGACGTTCAGGAGGAGCAAATGGTGGTGGTCCCCACAGTGATGGATGAGCGCTTATTGGCTAAAGGGCAGGAGACAGACACATTTTATGGTATGGTTGGCATGTTGCCCAGAATTGAAAACAATTCTCCCAAGAGAAGTTGGGAACCTGAAAAAACATTGGCAGAGGAGAATTGTCCCCTTCCCTCTCCCCAACAAACCTCGGGTGTGATAGTATAGGCTATGAACTGTCCAAAGGACCCAAGAGGAAGAAACGGAAGACAAATAGTCAACAAAGTCCACCCAGAAACCAAAGGACTCTAATACAAGATGTAGTACTGCCAACAACTCGTAGAGGCATTGGGCTGGGGCAACCCACCTCCACTGGAGCCTCACATTCTCTGGGTTCTGGCATATGGAAAAAACTGACTAAGAATGGGAATCAGTATAGAGAAGAAGCTTCAAGACAATGGGCTACACGGGTGATGCTTGCATTGAAAATTAATGCAGAGGAATGTACAAAAGAAGACCTTGGAAAATATATGAATGATCACACGGAGGCTTTGCAAGAGTCTAAATCGGACGACCAAAGGCCACTCTTACAAAGGCTGAGTGCCCTGACCGACGTGTCTGATGGAATTGAGTTGTGGAAGATGGGATGCTTGGTTAGACTGGGTCTAGAATTTTATGGGTGAGGCCACTCCCATTCTGTTTTGTCACCTATCTGAGTTCATGTTAGTCTACACAAAGGCATAAAATCTAAACAGGATATTTATAAAGAATGGAGTGACCGATACGGAGTAAAAAAGGAGTTGGTGAAGGCACTCTGTGGTGAGGCAGAGATTCTCCTATATTTAGTTCAGGCTGGTAAGATTGAAATCTTTTAACAATGAAATGAGGATTAATTTGGGATGTAGGAAGTATACATATTACATACTTGTTGTTGAAAAATGATCTGTGGAAGACTATCAAAAAGAAAATGGTCTTTAGATTGTTCTACGAACTGGGGAATATGCTTTTAAGCCCCCATGAGGACGATGGTGAGGGATAGGATGAAAGCAGGTCCATTCTAATTAATTGTTTTGTGCAGATCCAAGCATTAGCCATGGAAGAAATGTGATTGTGGAAGGAATCAAATACATGTCATCTCAAACTCAAATATATGTCCTCAGGGGGGGTGGCATTGATTGGAATAACCTAGTTGAATGTGATTCTATTTTAAAGAGTTGCGTAAAAGCAAAGTGAGTGAAACTTTGGTCGAGGAAATTCATTTTGAGTTTACGAGATGAAATTGGAATCACAGTTACTTTCATCTACGCAAACGATCAGATGTGTGGCCCTCTAGACTAGGGCCAGTGGTGGAGCCAGAGAGGAGAGAGGGACCTGAGATAAGTATGATGATGGGTCTTTAATTCCTGTTCCTATATTAGAATTGTTCATGGAAAAGCTAATTGGGGGAATTCAGTTTCAAGGAATTTTAGCTTCCACGAGTTCAGATTCAGGAGATTCAGGTTCCGGGAATTTAGGGTCAAGTCGACACTTCAAGTGTGAGATAGTGCACTGTCCAATCACAAACAAGGAAGGGAAGTACTCTGAGAAAATCTGGGCATCAAAGACAGAGCATCAGCGTGCTCTGGCATCCAACGCCACTAGGATAAAGGATATCTCAGAGCTCAATGAATGGGTGTAGATTCCCTTTTCAGTAGTGGTTTAATTTGATCTCTAATTAGGGAGACAGTACAAAGGCCCAGGAAGCCAGACGGGGATGTCAAACAATAAAGAATATGTTTGGATCAGCTCGGAGATGATAGCAAGGTAAGAAGAGCATGTGTGGCTATTGGAACAATTGCTGATGTGAGTTCAGGAACCATTTGCAAATTGTCAGCCCACAAGGTGTGGAAATTATGGTACTTGCTGCAGAAACAGTGCCCAGGAAAAAGAAGGACCTGTATGAGAATGTGGCATTATGCTTTTCGAAGTGATACTTGGAGCCATTCAACAGTCAAGTGGCAAACTACAGTCATGGGGCAGTGCATTGGAGTGTATACAATAGATATGGAGAACGGGTAAGCGGCCTTCCCTGAGAGCTTCATATGGCAAGGGCTTAATGAATCTGTAGGGAGATGGGGCTCCAGCTGGAATTCCAGGGGAGCTTCTGATGAAAACAAAAACAAAAACACGTGGAAATAATGCATCAGTCGCTCAAAGATTGCCATACCCCAGTCGAGAGGCATTGTCAGCCAAGGCTATAATGTCTGAATTAAAACCGATCATGGATAAATTTTTGGCACCAGTACTGAGGAGGTGTGTGTAAAAAATTAATGGGTAGGAGTTGATTAGAATTGAACTGAGAGCCAATCAGGTCAAAGAATATTTCCCGGATGAATGGAAAATCCTGATGGAATGTGCCGACAGAATACCAGGAGGACATGTTCTTTTTGGTTGGCCATTTACCGGAGCTGTGGTGAATTTTGGGTGTGTGACGACATGCCACGAGGATAAAATGGATGCGAAATTGCTAATCTCACTTACCATACCATTTGGACCTAGTCAGGAAGAAAGACCTTGGGAGGGGGGAGCCATATGCTTTCCGGAATTGGGATTAGTGATAGAGTTGCAAAGCTGTCAGACTATAGCATTTCGAGCCCACAGACAGCCACATTTCAACCTGCATGCGAGGGGAAAGAGGAACTCCTTGGTTCTTTCTACAGAAGAAGCGATCGTTAAAAACATTGCAGATCGTAACGGATGGGTAAATCACGTGCAGACTGGAGAAGAGGACTCGGGGAGTGTATCATGGTAGATTTATATATACGTAGATGGTTTAAAGAACTGGTTGTTTTTTCCCATGTGGAATACCCAATACCTTCTATTGAACATATTATATATCCCCCTTTGGACATTTAAGCTTATACTTACCCACCTCGGTTACTCTGGTAGTAGCTAGTGATCTGTTGCATGATGAGCACATTGGAATTGGTAATGATTCTATGATATTCTCTCTGAGAACTCTGAATTCTACATTACTACTAAACACGTGCAGTCATGTGCGACTCACTTATCTGGCTGATTTTTTAATCTCCGCCAACATCACTCCACACCTTTTGGAAATCTATCCATCCACGCAGTTTTCAGAATACATGGTAGACCCAGTAAGGATTCGTTTCTTGGTAACATTGTTCATATTTCTATATACCTGTCCTTTCAGCAGAACCTGTATATCAAGTACCTTCCCTATACAATTCAGGCTACCAATGGTGTTTTCTACACGGAGATTTTCAGTGTGGCATTCTGGAAGGAGCAGCCTAAAGGCACACTATTTGTTACTGTGCTTCAGAATAGAGCCGTACAAAGGAAGATGAGACCGAGCTTGTCGATTCTATTGAAGAAATGTGGCCGTATATTGGATCAGATTGAAGATGACCTGAGATTTAATCGTAAATTCAGGAGTAAGGCTGGACTTGGCTGTTTTAAAGCACGCACCTCTCTCCCCAAAGGTCATTCCACCACTTGCCTCTTCTTGATGCTTTTTACGGACCGTATACTCTGGGCAAATTCTGGTGACCCTATTCCTCAGAATGTCCAATTGCATGAACATCCCCATAGTCAAAGTTACAAGAAAAGTAGCAGAGTTGACATCTTCACAGAGGAGATGTATCTAAGGTCTGACAATGTTAATCAAAAGACGTAGTCCAGGACTTCCTCTCTTCCATAGACGATATGGCCGAGAACCTCCTTGACAGTGATGAGCAGGAATCAAACATGGTATTATTAAATCAGGAAATTTCAAATTCTGGAGACCATCTTCTGATTGGAGATGAAAACTACAAGATGCACAGTGGTATAATATGGTACTCTGTCCCATTACAGGCCAGGGCTCACGTCACCAATGTGGCTGGAAACTGTTTTTGGTTGGCATCCTCTGCAGAGTTTTTATTAAGAGTGAGTATTCGTGCTTTTTGTAACTTAGATCTAGATTTAATATTTTCTTTTCTTGCAGTCATTGGACGATGACTATGTGACGAATTTTCACCAGTTATTACTGTGAGTGCATGGGCATTTGGACTGTTTCTATTTTCTAATCCTTGATCATAGGAAAATTATGCCCTGCACACAAATCAATGATTTCATTAGAACACTTTTAGACAGCAAGACATCTCCCAATCTGAAATTCCCAGTATGCATGGCATTGGCAAATAGCCCAGTATTTATCTTGGACTGTCGCTGTTGCCTACAAAAGTTCCATCAATCCAATAAATTCCCCACGATGAATAAGCTCACTGAAGTGAGTAATTTTCCTAGATGGTATATTATGAAAGTGACTGTTCATTAGTATGCACTTTCCACACCCTAACCAAAATCAAGGATGATTTTGGATACTGAGAGCACCATATGGTGTTTAGTGTCTCAGATATTGGGCTACCTTCAAGACCCCTGTCTAGTAGCGAATGAACCTGAAAATATTATCTGCACACAGAGTACTCAGGTGGTGTCCCAGATGATTGGGAAAACTGTTCGAGATTCAATATCTACCGTTAACTTTGAGGTTCATTTCACTTGTAAGCCTTGGCCTCATGCAGGAGAGCTGAGGGCTAGGAGACTAGAAAACTCACAAGTTTTGACTGCCTCCCACTCTACCAAAGTGTCTATTCTCCCACCATTGGCTGCCCCACAGGTGTTATCATCTGACGAGGATGATTCTCCCTCAGATGCTCTCACTCCCCCAGATGAACCTTCTCCTCCTGGCATTCCTTCTCCCAGTATTCCTTCTCCCAATGTTCCTTCTCCCAATGTTCCTTCTCCCAATGTTCCTTCTCCCAATGTTCCTTCTCCTGGTCTTCCTTCCCCCAGTGTTTCTTCTACCCCCCCAACTCCCCCCCATGCCCTATCTCCCTCCAATGTTTCATCCCTTCTCTGTACACCTCCCCCTGACTCATCAGCTCTCCAAGAGTGTGAAAATCCCACTGCTTTGCCTGCACCCGATGACGATGGTGATGGTGTCTCACCAGCAGTCGAGGAAGACCAGGACATGGATGTAGAATCTGAAAAGGATATCCCATCTACTGTGGAGGACGTTGAATGGGAGGAGCAGCAACCTGAAGGTCCTACTGCTCTTCCTGCACCTAATGACGATGGTGTTCCTCCCAGTGTTCCTTCTACCCCACTCACTCCTCCCCACCATGCCCCGTCTCCTTCCAACAACGTCTCCTCTCCTCCCTGTGCATCTCCCCATGACTCATCAGCTCTCCGAGAGTCTGCAAATCCCACTGCTCTGTCTACACCCAATGACAATGATAATGGCATCGGATCGGCAGTCAAGGAACACCAGGACCACCATGTGGGATCTGAAGAGGATGTACCGTCCAACATACAGAATACTGCATCTGAGGGTGAACTGGTGGAACAGCTACAATCAGGCCAGCTTTCATCTCCCAATACTCTTGCACAGCAGTTAAAGTTACATCTAGGGAAACGAAAATGGGATGACACTGGTTGGATAGCCTTGTTCCCTGTCATTTATTTTTGGCGGCTTACTTTGATATTCATTAGATTTGGATTCCACTTCTGAACTCACCGCTTTGCTTGATGAGGAGGATAATTTGGAACCCAGTAACAATGATGTACTGCAAATAGGTGATGACGGTCAGGGAACAGTCTTGCCAAAGCCCAGTCTACATCCATGCAAAAGGTTCAAGCCACATACATCATACACCCCAAGAAAAGTGGGCTACAACTGGCACCTGAACATCAACTTGAAGGACTTGTCGGAAAGCAAACTGCCTGTAAGTATATTTCCAGATTGTGCATTTGTATTTTCTAGGAATCTCAATGTATAAGGGGGTGCGGTGGTCAGGTTCAAATGAAATCTGGCAAGAAACCAGGGGTGGAATCTTATGTATTCAAGACATTTGTCAATGATGGAAATGGTGTTTACCGGTCAGTGGAGGGGAAATATGAATTAGGAGTGGTTTGAAGGGTTGGTAAGTCCTTGCTATGCTATGGGCTTCAGTTCCTCGAATATGGGTTGAGGTTCTATTTACTTTAGGAAACGGATCGGAAAGTTTTTGAGGACTTGATTAAGAATTCACAACCCCCCCACTTTTATGACCCAAGTACTATGTCTGGCACCATCCCCATGGACTGTACCTGCTTCCCTGCATTGTGGTTAGAAGTTGTTATGGATAATGACGAGTCCATGGACATATTACTGGAGAAAGTGTCCATTTTTAGTGACAGGGTGATTATGATCCCTAATCAAAAATGACGGCATGACTTCTTCAAGGATCGGCTGCATAAGAGTTTTGACATTTGACGATTGGCTCTCCACCAAGGTGTAGATATTCATATGGGACGGGAGGTTCATGGTAAGTATTAGCTCCTTATTCTGGTTCTGCTGTATGGTGTTATACTTACACATTGGAATTATAGCTCTTTACGAGCATGAGGAAAGTGATTGGAGAGCTCACATGTATAAAGCCTCACTCATTCAAGTCTTTGATGGGAAGAGAAAGGCAATGAATTTTCTGGATATTCCAACAGCAGTTTCATTGCATCCACCTGACATTTTACCGTGAGTTCTCGCTGAGCTTGAGACATGATAGGCTCCTTCTAAAGGTAGGCATCATTCCAGTATAATTTCATATGATATCTTGGCTGTGAATCGTGCTATGAACGACATGGTAGGATTTCCACAATATATGACTAGATGGAGGTTTTGTGCTACTGAGGGAGCTCTTTCGAGAGCACACATTGATGCCGGGAAATTTGGTACTTGGATCCATATGGTGCACGGCACAAAGCTATGGGTTGTTATATCAGGGGACGTTGTAGAAACTTCACTGGAGGACCTGGACTATACGGCACATAAATGGACATACTATCTTCTGGAACCAGGAGACCAGTTGTGAGTGCCTGCTCATCTTGATTCCACACGCTCCCTCCTCCACTTTGGTTCTGATTTGTGTTTCCAGGTTCATGCCGGCTGGCACAATTCACGCAGTGATGACATTGAATGACTCTTGGGTGGAAGGGGGGCATTTTTATGGGCGAAACTCTCTGCATCGGTCATTCTCAGCTGGCCTGCGAGAACATCGTCAAGGGCTTACCAATTGCAACACAGAGCATCCAGAATCTGAATACATCCTGCATGCATTATTAGAGATGTACCATGGAATACTGCTGTCCTATTTCCCTGATATACAGCAGGTGGGAGCGGAAGTCTGTTGTAAGTAGCATAGTTGAGTCTGTTAGATTTAGTGACTTGGCACAGTAGTTACAAGTTATGTACCATTGTGGGTCCATAGTGCACGCTGGTGAAATTTGCATTCGCTCATTCGTGTCTGTGTCTGTGTCTGAGCTCTCACACTTCTTGTGTCTCACATCCACCTCCCTTCTTTATTCTAACAGGTTATGGGCCCTGGCTCTTACTAAATAACACCAAATTTCCCACCAAACTTCTTCTTGTTAGCCCTATCACTTCACCACCACCCGTAGCATCACTCTACCAGCATCATGTCTTTGCCCAACTTCCTCACTCCTATCATAGCCAAAGTTCCTCTCCTTACAGAAGACAATTATTCCAAATGGAGAGATGCAATGTCTATGGTCTTTTTAGGTGCTGGTGCTTTTTGGATTACAGATGATGATGATACTGTGGCTCCCACATCTCCTACTGCTTCTGTGCAAACAGATAAGCAAATGGCAGCCATCATCTGGTCTACTATTAGTGATGAGTTGCAGTATTTGGTTATAGGGCAGACTTCAGGTTTAGCTGCTTGGAAAGCAGTGAGGGAACGCTTCCAGAGGTCTACAATGGCTCGTCGTTTCAAATGTCGTGAGGATTTCTATCATATCGAGCATGATCCTTCTAAATCCATCGACATTTACATCCATGCTATTGAAAGTGCTCGCCAGAACCTCATATCTTTAGGTTGTGTTATCGATGATTGTCAAACATTGGATGTCCTCCTCATGAACCTTCACCCTTCCTACCACACCATTCGTACTTCCATTCTCACTGCCAAATCTGAACCCTCTCTTTCTGATACCAAAGGGATTCTCATTGGTTCAGCTTCCTCTGCCATTGTCATCAAATCTGAGCCGATCAATGTTGCATATGCAGCTGGTCCAAAGCACAGGAATATTTGAAAACAACCTGGTCAGTTTTCTAGGTCAGACACTACTCCACCATCTATTTTAGAAGATGACAAAGGTTTTCATTGGTGTGATCCTACCAATGAAGGTCACTGTCACCGTTGTGGTCGCCCAGGTCATATTGCTGCATTTTGTGTCTACAATATGCCCCGAGAAGTCAGGGAATGGGTTATAAGTGGTCCTCCAAAGCCACCATATTTTGCCTCCTCCTCTACCAACACTGCTCATCAAACAGAACAAGTTTTATCTTCCACCATTGTTAATAAATATTCATACAGGTCTTCACCACCCTCATCTCCTTCTTCTAGTCCCCCCAGATTTATTCTTAGGGTTTGAGTATTTTGTCTGGTGGGAGTTATTACTTAGATATGTGTCTCATCAGGTGGGAGTGTTAGATTTAGTGACTCGGCACAGTAGTTACAAGTTATGTACCATTGTGGGTCCATAGTGCACGCTGGTGAAATTTGCATTCGCTCGTTCCTGTCTGTGTCTGTGTCTGAGCTCTCACACTTCTTGTGTCTCACATCCACCTCCCTTCTTTATTCTAACAGAGTCCTGATTGGCACCTCATCCTCACAGTGGGGGATGGGCAGGGGATTCAAATCCAAGAGCATACGAAGAAGTGTTAAATCATTGGCCACCCCTGGAGGAGCTCGCATATCTTCTGATCATGACAGGACATGCACACCACTTTGAGCCAGAGGCCACGGAAGGGGAGACTTATCATTGTTCTCAGGTTATTATCCCGACACGGGAAAAGAGCTTGGAACAAATATTTAGCATTTTCAATTTCTGCCCAAAAATCAAGAATCAGGTTCGATGGATCGAATGTGAAATGAGTGGGTATTTGAATTTGACAGGGGATAAGACACGACAGCTTATGTGATGCAGAGGGAGTACTTATCACTCAGGATGAAATGGACCTAGATGTGATTTGATTAGTAACCCCAGCCTGAGGGCATTTTTCTGTATGTATTATGGGACCATTTGAAAACCAAGCCTTTGAGATTGTGACCGTGAAACTAAGGCCCAAGATCAAATGTCAGGGTGAGAATCATAGGTCACCATGGGCAGCTGTCCTGCCCTTCTTGTTGTGGAGAAATATATGATTGACCCTTATGTATGATAGTGTTCTTTTAAGCCCTACGGCAAGTACCAGAAGTTGAGTTGAATGGATATTAATAAAAAATAAAACAATAAGCTTTTCCATACCACTGCATAGTCTTGAAAGACTTGTAGTAATTCCTTTCATGTCCCAGGCCTCATCCAGAGAAACCAAACAAAGCAATAATTAATATGTAAATAATAGATTATTATTATCTAAAAACCAGCTGATATCACGTCATGTGACCTCTCGGTCACTTCTGCCTGCTACCACGTCTAATCAACCACAGCTCCCTCCTGATACCCAGAAGTCTTTATCCCTGCAGTCTGCTACCCTAATCATGAACCAAGAACTGTACTGTGTACAACTGCGAGATGCACATCTCTTGAAAGGGAGCAGAAGCAATATTGTGAGGTGTTAAAGAATACTACTATCTCCCTAATATTCATGGTGGTCCAGTGGGGCCTGCCAAAGTTTGATGTTGAATTGGCTATCACCCTACTGGGAACAATTGCTGAAACTGCTAATCCACCTCTCCTACCCAACCTAAAAAGCGTTGACTATGGTTTGCAAGTGTATTGTCAAGAACAATGAACTATTCACCTTATTGGGGGAATGTTTACAAAAAGAACAATTTTCAGAGATTCAGAGCATTTGTAAGTTTCTATTATATTTCTCTTGTGCCATTTGTCCTCATTGCCCTTGCACTACTGATATTAGAGATGCTTCAACCTGTGACTGCCCGACATCCGGGTAACCAGCCATAATCAATGCTAGTTATAGACTCAAAGCAGTTGGAGTTGTGGGGATGACCCAGGTAATTTATTATTTGCATAACAGCTGTCAGGAACTGGAAAACCCGCCGGCCTCCGGGCCCCCGGGCCCCATCCTACATGCTCCCGACCCTCTTTATTGTATAGTAACAACCGGAGTTCCCACGGGACCCTGTACATCAACTCGTTTATGCCTGACTCTCTGTACGCACCCCACCTGTCTGCACCTAACCCTCTATGTCTCATACACCAGTCCTCGGACTCCCCGGACTCCGGACTCCACCCTACATACACCCGACACTCTGTGTCTTATGTACCAGTCACCGGACTCCGACCGGACTCCTGGAACCCCTCTAACAGAGCATAGAACCCCACTCCTGTTATCTGTCTCTGCGTCTCACACACCAGTCATCGGCAAACCCACCAGACTCCACCGGACCTCCTGCACATCAAGCCTGTCTATACCCGACACTATCCTGTGCACCAAGTCACCGGACTCCGACCGGACTTCCGGAACCCCTCTAACTGAGCCCCGCTCCAGTTATGGTTAAATGACCTGTCATGATTTATTCTCCGCTCCCATTCTGTTCCGTCCCTATTCCCAGTTTAGTATTTACTTGTTTCGTTTTATGTTTAATAGTTCTGCCTCTCATTAATACCGGATTTGGTATTATTACATTTCACAGTCTATATAAGTCTGCTATATTCATGTACTTAGAATCCAGTTTCAATCTCGAACTAGTTTTCCCCCGAACAAGTTTGATCCTTGAACAGTCCCTAGTCCTCTTGTCTGTCTGCACACTCGATTCCCGGAACTCCCACGGGAACTCTGGAATCTATATCTTCCTGTATGCATTCTGTCAGCTCGAAATATGGACACCCGAATGAGTGTACGAGGGCGCAGCCTATAAGCTGAAGCCAAGTCCATCTCAGTCGTTCACCATACTTTCTGGTAATTATTCTGATATCACCGTTCCTTGTGCTAATAATCCCCGGAACTTTTCCGGGACCTATTACCCGGGGACTCCGTGGGACTATTCCCGGAAGCAAGTGTGTGTTTGGAATAGTTACCGGAAACCTCCACGGGACTATCCGTGGAGCTTTGTTCGGGAACTTAACAACAGCTGCGTATTCTGAAACAATTTTTCGCTGAAGGGACTTCAGAAACCTCCATCAGTTAACAGTTTATAGAAGTGAAATGTCTCACTTGCCCCGCAAGCTTTCATCTCAAGCTTTACATGAAGTATTGCTTCCAGTGGAAGTAAGTGCTCATCAAGATGCCAAGGGGTATTGCAGGGTATACCTGTTGACTGTTCAGAGCTCGGGTAAGGGAAATGCCCATCTGATTGCAGAGGTACTCTTTATACTATTCAATAAGGTTATCACATATTTTTACTTGATGTCTAGCTCGGAAAAGAAATGTATTCGTGGTACATCAGACTTTGTGGGATATCACCGATAAAGCATTATCCCTTTGGGAAGACATTCCCACTGATATGTTATCTACTTAGAACACGAATGACTCCATGGAGTAAAACATGCAGCAAAGGACTCGTTGCAGCACATTTTGGATGTCACTGTTCAAAACACTGCAGTACAATCCAAGAGATTTACACCACAAAATGTGATGGTCACGGTTGGATCACCTTCTCACAATCTGTGGTCGCATGGAAGAATGAGTTTGGTTCATTTGTGCTTAGGTGAGAGGATTTTTTCACCCAGGTGCAGAATATGTTCAATGAGGTACATTCAATGTCAATGTAGTTCATATCTGGAAATAATCCTTGACTTCAGAATTGATCAAGAGACAGTGACTGGGCAGAGTTCAAGAAGCAGATGGATAAGTACTGTGAGGTAGTCAGCGATGAAACCTGCCGTTATGCTCCTTTTGTGGATCTGGTCAAGTGTATTTTTGACCAAATAGGGATGAAAGAAATACAACTGTGTTCCAATGATTGGACCTCGCTCTGGGGATCGTATGCAGCTTGTAAAGTGGGAATAATCATGGCGCGTATATGAGCTTCACTCTCGGCAAGAAGTGTAGGACGGGTGCCTATGGGGCCTTTCTTTCCCAGTGCTCGGAAGTTGGCTTTGCAGGAATAACTGGCATAATGGTGGTGTCTATTTCCCCCAACCGCTCGCTACGACTAGTCCTCATGGCGGCCACCTTGGATACCTTCACATTCCATCTGTTAATATAAGGCACCAAGCACAATACAAATTTATGCGTTGGTTTTTGCCTTTTTTGATTGGGAAACCAGATGAAAGGCTAACAAAGGATTTATGGACAGGACAAGAATCTGAATTGTCGCAAAATGCTCAGACCTCTAATATTGAGCTGAGATAAAGAACTAGGAGATTCTGACGGAAAGTGAAATGTCATCTGAGGTGGACACTTTTGAGTTTGTAATGTATTCAGGCGATTCTCTTAGATAGCTCAATATATGCTATAGTGTCACAGAGCTTCAACAATAAAACAAGCAAAGGTCCAGTAATTTAAATACTGATAGATTAATGAGCTGCAGTATTAAGCTTAAACAACTCAAATCAATGCTTATTTTGATTATTGAAAGGTTCTATTGAACTGTGTATGACTCTTTTAGCAATAAAAGAACTATTCCTTGAGAATAGGGGCTAGAAGCTGAGTATATGCGCAGTAACTTAGCAGAGACTTGATATAAAGCTTCGGATTCTTGTATGATTATTTGTAACTATTAATAGTTATTTAACAAGGTGTTAAATAATTTATTAATAGAGAAACTAATTTGTATTGGATTATCTGAGTGCTTGTACTTGATTAATTCAATAAACTTAGGGCTGGGCCTTGAATAATCTAGTATTGGCAGGGATTTCAGTAAGGATACTTATTAGGTTTATGATGTAATTAATAAGCCTAAAGGGTAGCTGTGAAGCTGGGGAACTTAGATGATTAGCTAAGTCCAAGAGTTGCTGACAAAGATTCAAGATGCTGCAAGTGTAGGTGCTTGCAGTGAGTGTATCAGACTAAGGCTATTATTGTCCTTAGGATGATTAGATAAGCTTCTGAGCTGTGCAGTAAAATGTGTGTGATAGTTCATTTTATTGGAAACTTAGCCCTCCTTTTATACATTTTGATAACTCCATGATTAGCTAACTATTTAGTTTATGAGGTCACTAGTTAGATCATAATGACCTCATATTCTACTCATTATTTACCCTTTATTTATCACATGATTCCCCTCTCTGAGACAAGGGTTCTAACCTCTTGCTTGAACATGAAGGTTCAAGGCCGCGGTCCCGGGACGGAAGCAAGCGATGAGTCGGCGGGATCAATTAATGACTCGGGTAGTCACATCCGTGACTTGTGTGACATCCCGACACTGGAGGCTTATCTAATAAGTCACATGACTAGTGTTACAGTCACTCGCGTGACCAGTGTTACAGTCACTCGTGTGACTATATGCTAGTCACTAGTGTGACTATATGCTAGTCACTAGTGTGACTATATGCTAGTCACTAGTGTGACTGTATGAGCCGGATTAGGTAATGTGTCATGTGATGCCCAAATGCACACATACAAGCAAGGCAATGTGCCGGGCAGTAATAACTAAGTAAATAAAATATAAATAATTAGTTAAAAATTATAATTAATTAATTAAGTAATAATAGCATAATATGAGTCCATATATGCTATTATTTATGTGAAGTTAAAAGGAATAAGGCCTATTTTTCACAATAAACATAGTAAAAAATACAATAAAAATTTGAGAAAATATTAAGTAATTCAAAGAAAATTAAGAGAACATTATGAGATAATGCTGATACCTCACAGAGTTTGTTACTCCTTTTGATGTTAGTAATACTGTAGGCTGATGATTTTGTGGATACTTAGTGCTTTTGAAAAACTAAAGCTTTACCTGTGCCAAGGCCAAGCTACCCCGATGTGTTCCTTACTGGAACATTTGGCAGCACTATATGCCATCAGTCGCAGTGAGGCGCATGTTCCAGAGTTTCAGTTCACGGACAGCTCTGGGTTGTACTTTACTTTACACACAAAGGTGCACCATACAGTGTCCCACAATTTTGGATGATGCTGGCAGATCATGTGAAAAGATGTGCAAAGATTCTGCTGAAGGATTTACTGTTAGACCTGCCTTGGGATTCTTACAGCTCCTTTGTTGACTCGAAATGGGACGATCCATCTAACGAGGAAGTGGGCTACTCTTTCCTGAAAGACGAGAGGAATCCTATCCACCATTATAGGTCAGCCTTAATGGCACTCTTTCTACAGTTGAAAGTGCCAGGTGTCCGAGAATTTTTCGGACATACTATCCTTCCTACTGGTTCTAATGAACCTCAGTTTGTCTGGAATGCGGTGTCATGCCGCCAATGGTTAAAGCATGGGCAAGAATTCTTGCAACTTCTCTCAGTTGTGATCGAATTCGTTCAGGGTCAACCAGGAAGAGGAACGGAACTAATGATGACGAGCATCTGTAACTGCCTGAACTGCCCCTGGACGTTGTTCTTTCATAATGGACAGGTGGTCAATACTTTGAGGGCAAATAAACGGCAAAGCCAGACTGGGACAGATGAGCCTATCCCACGTTTTTTTCGGACAGAAGTCTCCCTTTTACTGAACATCTACCTGAGTTTAGTTCAGCCAGTAGAGGTGGAAATCACTGCTGCAATCTTCCCTGAGCCTATCATGTGTAGTTACAAAAACTATCTCTTTACTGGCATGAGTGGAGTTTGGGGAAGTCAGGCTCTGACGGAGAACCTTATAAGGAGTACCAAAAACGTATTTGGACCAGAATGTAATCTGGGGGTGGCAGCGATTCAACAGATCACCATCTTCCTCTACCCTCACCATTGTCAATATGTGGCTAGAAATGAGGAATGTAAGGAGGATTGGATGAGAGAATGGAATGAGATTGGGGACATGCAAGCTGGCCATTCTACATTAGTGGCAGATTGCCATTATGGGGTGGAAGAACGTTCTTTTCCACTAGTGCAGGAGAGACAATGGCGGGCACTACAGGCTGTAGGTATTCCATGCTCTAGATTTCTGGTTTACTAATGAAGAGGGTTGATAGTATTCTGACGGGGTTCATCATTTCTGGGGAATGAAAGTGGCGAATGCAGGGAAGAACGCTAGTGAGGAACTTCCTTTGTTGGGGGGAAGATCCGGAACAGCTGGGGAAGGGGCAGATTTTAATGCTATGAAACTGGAACTCTATGAGGCTTTGGCACAAAGTGAACAGTGTACTAAAGAAAATTTAGAGAAAAGTCTGGCACAATTTTCGAATCTGATCTTGGACAGGTTTGCAAACACATCAGCGTCGGCTCCTTCCCTACCCAGTCGTCCCCCTCATATAGCAAGCCTGTCAAGGTTTTTATTCACCTGGTCTGAAGGCAGTCTCACAAGTTTCAAGTCACCAACACAACTGCAAGTGCTAGAAGCTATTCGGAAGGGAAAGGACCATATGATGGTGGTCATGGGTACTGGTGGAGGCAAATCGCTTCTGTGGCAGTTTCCAGCAGCTACGTTTCTATCGCACCAAGTGACATTGGTAGTGGTGCCATTTGTGGCACTTAAAGAAGACATCCAATGTTATATGAGTGGGCTCTGTGAGGAGTGGACGAAGAAGACTGAGACTGTGAAGGGAAAGTTTTCGGTATTTTTGGTTTTGCTAGAACAGTTGAAACTGGCGGAATTTCGTGCATTTGTTCACATGCTAAAGAACCAAAAACGCCTGGCGCGAATCGTAGTAGATGAGGTGCATGTGATCCTGACTGCTGGTGATTATAGGGGGAATGTGCAACACCTCCCACACCTGTATACTTATGGGGTACCTGTGACACTGCTCTCTGCGACGATCCCTCTGAATGTGACATCTTACATGAAGGACTTTTTGGGGGTCCAGGATCTCAGAACAATTAGGGAGAATACAATGATAGGCCTAGCGTCAATCCAAGTTCACCAGGAGGACAGTCGGATGGCTTGGAAAAATAGGATTTTGGATTGTGTGAGATCTGCATTGGCTCGGTTAAAATCAGAGGAAGCTCAGGGCATAGTTTTTTGTCGAACCCGGGAGGATTGTGAAATGTTTGCGGCAGAACTAGGAGTTAGAGCATATCATTCTGGTGTGCCTCTCACTGATCAGAAGTCTATCCAAGAGGATTGGGCAGAGGGTAGAACACCTTTGGTGGTGGCGACGACAGCTTTCGGGACTGGTTTGGATGGGAAGAATGTCTGATCTGTGATACATGGAGGGATCCCCTATTCATTGATTGACTACATCCAGGAAATGGGTTGGGCATTGCGGGACAATAGGGTGTCCTATATTATTATGTTTGTGCTTCAGTCTCAAAGGAACAAGCTTCCTGAAGGGCCAGATTACAAAGGTATAGAGGGCATCCACAAGCTAGTCTTCAAGGAGAAGGAGTGCCGGAGATTAGCACTCAGTGGCTTTATAGATGGGCAGTTTGTAACCTGTGCCGCTATTGGTGGGAACTTCTGTGATCTATGTTGTGAGCATATGGGGCACCCAATTATCAATCCATTTACACAGGCAGACAAGGCAGGTAGAGTGAGGGGCAGGTAAGCTTGAATTTTGGTTTGATATTTGAGTTTAATTCTAATATTCCTCTGGAAGTGATGAGAATATGGGGGAGTATGTGATGGAAGACGATAGCTATGAAGATCTGTCAGGAGAGTTCAATGGTGACACGACTAGATCTCATTCTAGGGTGAGGGAAGGAAGGGCCGAGGAAAGGTTAGTAGGAGTGTATGAATGACAGATTTTTTATGATACAACTGATGTGGGATTGGCTAGGGACATGACTTGTGAAGATGGGAAGCAGCAAAACAGTGGAATTTTTAATAAATTTACACCAGCTTCCTCCAGGTCATTCAAAGGAGCTGAGTTGAAGAGTTCATCCGATTTTACTTGCCTTACAAAAAAGGGTAAGGGTACCCAGTAAGTCGAGAGGTTGGATCTGAATTTGAATATAATTTCTAATAGTCATAGCAGAGGTGATGGTGATGATGAGATCAACAGCTTCACGGATGAAGATCTTTTGGTAGATGGCAAAGAAAAGAATATTAGATCTGATTGGACGGTGAGAGAAAGTACAGTCCAGGAAACGTTAGGAGTCTACAGACGATACATTTTTTATTTTAAAACTGAAGTCGGATTGGGTAGGAACATGATTTCTCAACATGTAACCACAGTACCTTCAAATATGTGGAGGTAGAGGGATGCGAAGCAGGAAAACCCCCCGGTTCTTGCACCCAGTAAGTTGAGACATTGGATCTGGGTTTGAGTTTGATTTCTAATAGTCATACCAGAGGGGATACTGAGGGTGATGATGATGAGGAGATGGAGTATTATATCAATAGCTTCACGGATGAAGATCTTCTTTTGGTAGACTTAGATGGGAAAGGAAAGAGTATAAGATCTGATACTATGGTGAGAGAAAGTACAGTCCAGGAAAGGTTAGGAGTCTACAGATGACACACATTTTATGTCGAGACTGACATTGACTTGGGTAGTGGCGGGACCTCTCGACATGGGGTGGCAGTCTCTTTAAAGCGGACTCTGTTCGCCAATTCGAAAAAAAGGGGTGTGGATGAGGTTTCCCCACTAGTTATCACTGAAGATGATAGGAGTCAGCACCGAAAACTGTCCTACGATACCTCACCATGTTTTTTGAGCATTGGCAGGGAAGTGCCTATTTCTGGATACACATCTCTAGGGCGGACAGGATATACGGCATTGATTCCTGCCTCGTCCAGCTCCTCAATAGGACAAGGGGGGAAGAATTGGAATTCTCCCACTTTGAATATACGGATGGGTCAGGCTTCATTTAGTGACAGGATTCCTTCAAGTAGTGCTGGACCATCGATCATGGCACAACAACAGCGGTCTATTACTGCAGAGGGGGACTTTGAACGATTTGGAAATGAGCTTGAAGGCCTAATGTGAATGTTGAAGGGGTCTTGCATGATTTGTTGTTTAATACACAAAGATTGGCATCAAGAACATACTGCACGACATTGTCCTAGGCATCAACATCGACTGTCTGACTTTTTGGATGTGCTTCAGACGCATCGTTGCCCCCCGAAATCGCAGATGTGTTATGGATGCTTAATGTGGACAGGTGTTAAAAAATTCCAACATGGCATGTCAAAAACAGGCAAGGAATGTGTGTATCCAGACATCCTTCCACCACTTTTATGGGTGATCTGGGAACATGAGGAGACTCGTAACGGAGTTGTTGCAGAGTTTGAGCCAAAGACTGCAGGGGGGATACCTGTAGGTTCTAGAAAAGAAATGGAGGAGTGGCTTTTATGTTCACCAGGATGAGGAGAGTTTCCAAAGATCTCTCAGGTGTTGGTATGGATATTCAGGGACTTGATTTAAGATGGCCGGGGGAGCTTTAGAAAGGAAAAAGTCAGATCTTGTGCGTTTAGCGTCGATGTCACCCGGTACAGCAATGGCAGGGTTGTTATTACGCGGGACACCTGATGACAATCATAACTCTCACCCATTCAGGCACATCCCTCCCCACACCTACACCAATACAATCACGGCCACCTTAACTGTATCCTCATCTTCTCCTGTTAAAGTAACCATGCTCTCAACGCCAACATTGGCATCCTCCACACTGAAAAATGTGCCGTTGTTGGTGTCATCTGTGGCTGATACATGATGTGAATTGTCATCTTCTGAGGATCAAGTCGCTCCAATAACATTCATCTCTTACCATGAAGCCCATTTTGCAACGTGAGTCCCATTTTGTCTATTTTGCCTACGAATTCCTATGCTAATGATGACTTTAATTCTTTCTGTAGTTACTCCCCGCCTCAACACCAGTTGGCCTTTCTTCCCGTTCATGCATGACTCCATCCATCTCATTTTCACCCCTGGTGCACAATCACAGTAAGCTCGCATTCGTTTTATTCATTCATTTTATTAATCTCTATCACAGCTGTTCACTGATGTCATATGGGCCCGGCACTCCCCCGCTTAGCTTACAGGGACCATATGATGTCATGTTGAGTGGTACACTTTGTATCTTTTTTATTTCCCTGGATGTGGGACACCAACCCAAGTCCCTCTACTAACATTCGTCTCTTACTGTGAAGGCCAGTTTGGAGTGTGAGTCCCATTTTGTCCATTTTGCCTACAAATTCCTATGCTAACAATGACTTTAATTCTTTCTGTAGTTACTCCCCGCCTCAACACCAGTTGGCCTTTCTTCCCATTCATGCATGACTCCATCCATCTCATTTTCACCCCTGGTGCACAATCACAGTAAGCTCGCATTCGTTTTATTCATTCATTTTATTAATCTCTATCACAGCTGTTCACTGACGTCATATGGGCCCGGCGCTCCCCCACTTAGCTTACAGGGACCATATGATGTCATGTTGAGTGGTACACTTTGTATCTTTTTTATTTCCCTGGATGTGGGACACCAAACCAAGTCCCTCCAATAACATTCGTCTCTTACTGTGAAGGCCAGTTTGGAGCGTGAGTCCCATTTTGTCCATTTTGCCTACAAATTCCTATGCTAACTATGACTTTAATTCTTTCTGTAGTTACTCCCTGCCTCAACACTAATGGGCCTTTCTTCCCATTCATGCATGACTGCATCCACCTCATTTTCATGCCTGGTGAAAAATCACGGTAAGCTCGCTTTGACATTATTCATTCTTTTATTAATCTCTACCACAGCTGTTCACCCTGCAGTGATGTCATATGGGCCCGGTGCTCCCCTGCTTAGCTTACAGGGACCATATGACATCATGTTGAGTGGTACACCTTGTATCATTTTTTATTTCCCTGGATGTGGGACACCAAACCAAGTCCCTCCAATAACATTTGTCTCTTACTGTGAAGGCCAGTTTGGAGTGTGAGTCCCATTTTGTCCGTTTTGCCTACGAATTCCTATGCTAACTATGACTTTAATTCTTCCTGTAGTTACTCCCTGCCTCAACACTAATGGGCCTTTCTTCCCGTTCATGCATGACTGCATCCACCTCATTTTCATGCCTGGTGAAAAATCACGGTAAGCTCGCTTTGACATTATTCATTCTTTTATTAATCTCTACCACAGCTGTTCACCCTGCAGTGACGTCATATGGGCCTGGCACTCCCCCGCTTAGCCTACAGGGACCATATGATGTCATGTTGAGTGGTACACTTTGTATCGTTTTTATTCCCCTGGATGTGGGACACCAAACCAAGTCGCTCCGATAACATTTGTCTCTTACCATGAAGGCCAGTTTGCCGGGCCCACCCGCTTAGCTTACAGGGACCATATGACATCATGGTGAGGGGTATACCTCATATATTTTTTATTCCACTGCATCTGGGTCACCAAACCAAATAACCTGAGTGACGTTTGTATCTTACCATTTTGGAACGTCAGTCCCATTTTGTCCTTTTTGCTTACGAATTCCTATACTAACTATGACTTTAATTCTTTCCGTAGTTACTCCCCGCCTCAACACTAGGGAGCCTTTCTTCCCATTCATGCATGACTGCATCCACCTCATTTTCATCCTTGGTGAAAATTCATGGTATGCTCGCTTTGACTTTATTCATTCTTTTATTAATCTCTATCACAGCTGTTCACCCTGCAGTGACGTCATATGGGCCCAGCGCTCCCCCGCTTAGCTTATGAAATCATGGTGATATCTTTTTTATTCCCCTGGATCTGGGACACCAAACCAAGTGGCTTGAGTCGCGTTCGTATTTTAACATGAAGGCCGTTTTTGAACGTGAGTCCCATTTTGTCCTTTTTGCTTGCAAATTCTATGACTTTAATCTTTCTTTTCCACATGCATTCTCTTTTTCTGCATCTACCCACCACCCATCTCTTCTAAGTATATCCTCGTATCAGCCTTTATCAATAAGGTTACTTGCATATTTGGTAATCGAAACAACATACACTTCTACAGGATAGCAAGGGAGTGACACAAATTAAGCAACCAGGAAACTCTTATTTAAACATTCCGAGCCAATTTGATCAAAAAACTTGATATTCATTGCATAGTTTTAATTCTCTTCTGTGAGTTACTTTGACTGGAAAGGGGGCATCCTAGCTTTCAGTGAATCGACCATTGACCCAATATAACATTCCACAACATCCCATCGCACAGCTACATCACCCTTCCAGCACAGCATGCTTTCCAATAATCATCGGTCTGAGTTATTATCAGAGAGAGTGAGGTATTGGCGAATATAGTCCAATTGCAAAGAATTGTGTTTCATGAAACACTCAATGATCAGTGTAGACCTGCAAACTACTGCCAGTGCTTAAGATATCAAGAGAGAGCTAGGAGTACCTTTTGAGGGGATGTTTATGGAGGAAAAGGATGAATATAATATATATATTACAGACCTACTTGATTATACCTATAGAATAAGGAGATCTGAAAAATCGAGCCAAGGAATTCCAAGTTCCATATTAGCAGAAGAAAATGAATTGGAAAATCAAAACAACGAATCTATTAAAATCTACAAAAATTACTGATGAGTGACTTTGCCCAAAAATAAATAGTGTCAGAATATGCAGGTGTTATCCAAAGAATAATTTACCTTGGTGATCTGAAGAGTTCTATCTGTTAGAGTATGATACTACAGCTCTAACACAGTCTATTATGATCTCCATATTTTTCTGATATTTGTAGTATTTTTCCCAGCACTGTAGGTGCAGTATTGAGTGAGTTACCTTAGGTCGGTACCTCCTGTATAGGTGCTTAGATAAGCACCTAGTAGTATAGTCCGTGGGAAAGTCTCCTTAGTGTTTACTTTCCAATCACACTCACAGGTATGGCTTTACAGTTGAATATACTTAGTGTTTACTTTCCAATCACACTCACAGGGGTGTTCTGCAAAGTGTTATTCAACTGTTTCAACACTATCTCATTGGAGTTAATAGCTCATGTTGATATCTATAAGTTCCTGACCTGACATGTATTTTTAGTCACATGCTGGAGCATGTCTAATCAGAAAATCTAAGCATACAAACATACATGGGAAGAGGAATACTCAAAACTGACCAACCCACCCAAACTCTGAAAACAATCCCATCCAGATTAAGTTTAACAGTTTTGTTATCCCATTCTAAGTGCTTAAAACAATACTATTGTGTGTAAGAGTTGATAGAAATCATACATATATATACTTCTCCACCACCATAGCACAAGGGGGCATATAGGGCCTTTCTTGCCCAGTAGGATTTGCGGGAATAATCCCACGGCTCACTACCAGCCAGTCCTCAGGGTGGCCACCTTGGATACCTTCACCTTGCCTATCTACACCCTGTCCATTCACAATTTGTGTTTCCTTTCTAGGTTCTTGAAACACTTCCAGTTGTTGATTCCATACCTTCATCAAATTGTGGTATTGCTGATCTTTTAGAGCCTCAGAGCTAATACAATTCCAAATCAAATCCCACTTCATAACACATCTGTATCTTTCATTAAAGTCTAATCCACAAATCTTGCTATACTCTGGGACAAGCATCCACACTTTTATTTTTCCCAGTTTTGCCATTTTTCTAGATTCCTGGAGATTCTGTCCCAGTGTTCAAAACCAGGATCCCCACTCATTGTTCTTTGCACAGAAAAAAAAATTTTATGATGGATCATATTTTGTTACTCTGCCTGTCCTGATAAGTAAGCTTCGCTTCTCCCTCTTACATCTTACCATAGTCTTACCTTTATTTTTACCACTTTATCCTCCCGCTCATCACCACATTCCCAAACAAATGGGACACCAAAAATTACCTCAGTTCCTTTTCTTTTTTGAGGGCTTTATTCACACATTTATCAAATAATTTGTGCATGGTGCATTCACAAATATAGCACAGGGTTTCCATCAAAATACAGCTGGTGCTTGAATAATCAATCTAAGCAATAGGGAGAAATACAACCAGGTGGTTACTGCAATGGACAATAGAAATTTAACAAGTTTTGATCTGTATAATATAGATCTCACCCCTTCAGCTACATATCATGCCTATTCCTCTCCGCAACTCCATTTTGCTGTGACAACTACAGGGCACCCATCACAATTGAACTGTACAGCACATCCTCTTCCCTTCCTTATACACCACCTTGACCCAATAATATGTCCCTCCCCCACTGTCCCAGAGGCTCTAACTGTACTGTCTTGCACTGGACGAACAGACCACTCCCACTTTAAATCCTTCCAGGCAATGTCCCTGAGTTAGTGGGCTGCCAGTAGGTAAAGTCTTCCAGTCATTCTTAATATTTTCTATGCTGACATGCATAAAGTGCTGGTCTTTCAATTGAGATCCTCAAAAATGTTATTAACATCACTGTTGCAGAAGTCTGATTTATTTTGCCTATATTTCAAGTGTAATCTAACATCCAAAACCAAGGGACAATAACAATACAAATCAGAGAAGAATTTCATCTGCAAGCAATCATAATGCATGATAAGCTACCACTAGTGCGAATACATTAAAAGTTTGAATGATTCCTAAAGCTCAGTGTTGAAAATATCATCAAATACTTGGAAGGTAAGGTGTCCATTTAAAGTTTCATGATCGAATGATGGCATAGGCAAACCGGGTGCCCAATTTTCCAGATCCAGATCATGGCGAGTATGCTCCGTGTAACCATTAAAAATAGCCCCATGCAAAGAGGTAAGGTGCCCTTTCAAGGAAGCGAATTGGGGGGTGAGCGTGGGAAGTGATTTGGAAATAAAGAGGGCCTTCCTCGCCCTTAGGCTATTGCCACCTAATGTTAACCATTCCTCTAGCGGCAGATTGTCAATTTCTTTACCGTTCTGATAACGAGCTGTGAAAAACATCAAGACATGAAAAAATGACTCGAGGTCATGTCAGTACAAGTGCTTAACAGGTGAACTTGGGTCCATCAAATCAATGGACATAAAAGGTCGCGTTCCCGTTCGCTATTTTGATTCTAGATGGTTTTCTGTCCCATCCACATAGCATGCCATATCGAAATCATTTAAAACACCAAAAATCTCATCCTTTTCACGTCGAAACATCAAGTTCCCAAGACTGATGTCACAATGAAGGATTTTTGCCATTCTGTATAATTAATCATGGGCTACAATTCCACATCAGGAAATATATGGCATGTGTTATGAAACAACCAACTCACCCTTCAAGGTTTGATGAAACACATCCTTTACTTGCCTGGCATCCTTCAGCTCCCTAAGGGGAAAAAGCTCATTTTGAAGAAGAATCCTCAATTCCCAAAGCTCATACTTATTGGGCTCCTTCGAATTCAAAAACGTAATGATTCGGCAATGAGCATCCTTTGTATCGGGGGGCAAGGTGTGGGAATATAAAATCCTAGGAAGATGCTTTTGAACCCAATAATGCTTTCCATGAGAGGAGGCGATGTCAAGTGCCCGGTAGATATATATCCATTCTGGTGTTCTTTTCTGACTTGGCCAGCTGACTTTGAGAACGGCGACAGGGGACCAAGATGTGGCATCAACTCTGAAAACATACGTGCCACACCTGATTAATGCATGTTGGCGAAAGATAATATTTTGTACAGTGACTGTGGGGCCATCTGGGAGTTGCAGTTGTTCTCCAACAAACAGCCTTGTGAAAGGCTGCCTAGCACTGTTGTGTTTTGTTTTGAGAAAGGGATATAAATTTCAGGGTGATTTCAGTTGCAAGATGGTGCCCTCGGGGATCCAGCCTACTGTATGCTATTAGCATTCCAACAAATGTCGTCCTATCTGTAATAAAGTCCAGTGGTTGTGATCGGACGGTCAGGCCAATTTTAAAATCGGTAATCAAATAACTGATGATATGATTCAGTAGATTCCCATTCGAGAACATCTCGAGTGCATAACCGGTGCACTGCAGATCAGTCTCATCAATTTCAATACCAACCTTGGTCCTTTTTGACACTTGCTCCGAATTGCTAGATGAAGACCGCTTCTTCTGAGACTCAGAGCTATATAGTTTCATGTCTTGATCCGTTTCTTGTGTGTGCCTCATTGTGGCCGATATTGTACTGCAATGAGTAGGAAGGAGTAAGTTGTTTGACTTTGAATTAGACGAACTAGCTCTCGCTGGGATCTGCTCTTCACTCAGAGTGTTTGTTTTACTAGTCGATTCTACTGGGACAGGTCAGGAAGTGCTTGGTTCACTAGTCAATTCTACTCGGACAGGTCAGGATAGACTTACCTGTCTTAGAAGAAAGTTTCCTGGATCCATTGGACTTCAGGTATTCTGTGAGGCTTTTCACAGCCAGCTTGAATTCCCAGAAATCCAATACCTCGCCCCAGTGGAAGGCATCAATCCTTTCTGGCCCATTCTTTGACAAGTTATCGGGGTGAATTCTTCCTCCTTGGCCAAATGCCTTTGTAAGCACCCCCAATACATCCGGCGTATGTGCAGCATACGATCCCCAGATCAGGGTTCCATCATTGCAACACAGCCGTCTATGTTTCAACCCTATTTCATTGAAGCCATGGTTGACCATTTCCGAAAAAGGAGCATAACGCTCAGATTCATCAGAGACTGGCTCACTGTACTTGTCCATGAGCTTTTTGAAGCCTTTGGTCTCAAGGATTCTGTCCACTTGTGCCATGGCCTCTGGGTCAAGTTTGAAGTTAAGGATGTGTTCTAAAAATTCTTCAAACTCGATTGTGGCACAATTCTGGAGATCTTGGCGAAGATATGGATAGTAGTCCGACACTTTAGTCTTTATATGGAAAGCTGAATTACTTCCAGACCCTCGGCTGAGGGGTGTGTTGTGTATGGAGGGACTCAGAGCCTTGGTCTGTGAGGGAGGTGTTATAGGTCTTATGCAGGCCATGACAGTTGACAAGGTGTGGTGTGGTATATACACCTCAGACTTCGGACTTTAAAAAATCGCATCTGAGCTTAATTGCCCAAACTACATAAAAATCTAAATTTGCCCAAACAAATGCCCAGCCCCTCCTAATGATTCACATTGAATGATCAAATCAGTAGACATTGTCATGGCCCAAAGGGTGATGCAAGTAGCCGTGAAGGCTATGAGCAAACTGCAGGGGGGTTTGGGTGCAGAGGTTTGGTTTTAATGATGATTGGGAGGATGCTTAAAGATATCAAAGTGAGGAGGAGTCCATGCTGATGGGATGTTGTTATGAAGGAAAAGATGAATATAATATATATTATTGTCATCCACAGTGGGCCGGTCCACTTCCCTAATTTCATACATAAAATACATACAAGGGGGGGGGGTAGACATATAATTTGGTGGAAGGGGTTTTTGGATAAACCCTAATTTGTGGGGAAAAAAGATGGATTTTTTGTGTGCATGTGTGGAAATAATACATATATATAATATAATATAATATACAATATTTGGAGACTTCAAAAGACTGAGATGAGACATCTTGGCAGTGAACTGATTTTGGAGTGTGTAATGGATTTTCTGAAGAGGATCTACCTGCAAATTCTTCCTACTTTTCATCAGGAAAGCAGTAAGAATCACTCCCTGTAAGCTAAGCGGGGGAGCGCTGGGGCCATATGACGTCCCCGTGTTAAACCGGTGGTAGATGTATATTTAGAAATTGGGCACTAGTACAGGGACAGATGCCCTGCATTGACGCCCATCTCAGAGGGGATTCATTTTCTAGTGGCATCACGACTTCACAGGGCTAAGTCCTAATTTTTGCTGGAAAAAAAAAAGACAGGTAAAGGTTATGTGATGTATATATGTAGGCATGTATCAAAATAATTCATACATATATACATATATATAATATAGAAAGAGTAGGCATATAATTTTGATGGGTTCTAGGCAGTAACACAGTGACATCATATGGGCCCAGTGCTCCCGGGAGGGGCACTGCCTTCCTTACATAATGCAAAGTGGCTTGTAAGACTTTCCTCTCTCTGAAGACCAGATCCAGAAAATATATGAACACCTCGTGAAAAAAGGGCTGTATGACGTGGAAGTTAAGAGATGGAAAAATATGCCAAGATCTCAATCAGACAAAGAGGATATGTACCCCCGTTTTGTGGAGATTGCCAATGCCATCAATGATTATGCCGAGTCCATGGAGTGGACAGAGGTGAAAGGTGGATGGCAGGATGTGCATAGTAGAGTGCCAAAGTCTACGTGTAATACGGCGCCATCAATACGGCCAGATTCTGTGTTTGCCTCTAAGAACAGTAACATGAGCAATCTCCAGAAAAAAATAGACGAGTTAAAGGCCAGGCAAGAAGCGAAAGAAAAAGAAATGGTTAGAAATGACGAGGTATTAAGAGAAGAAATTAGAAAGGTGGAGTGTTTTTGCTTAAAGGATATATATATTATATTGACGGAATGCTTAGTTGGAAAATGACATGGTATGGGATATTTTACTATGGATTATGGTTGGTTCTAACACCTTTTTAGACAAAAATCTCTCATGTTTGGTGGTTACAAGTATGCGCGGTCGTCGAAATGAAAGCGAAAGCAACGGGGAATGATAGCATGGAAGCATTGCAGCAGGTTTGCTGCTATATGTGACAGATGTTCTGGGAGCAGTTGGATAGACGTTTTGCTTTTGGATTTACACTTCGCTTTGATCAACTTTCTGTTTTCTTATGTGACCAGTCTGGGGTGGACGAGAGAGGCGATTAACATTCATACGGTGAGTTTTCAACTTTCCTCCTTTCTCACTGAACTTGACATGAACGATACTTAAGAGCCCAAAGAGTTTGATTTGAGTAATTGGCAGCTTCTCTATCCTCAAGCCTCATGAACTTGGTTGGGATCCTAGTATGAAAATTTATTATCCAGAAAACAGGCGTCATCTATTGCTTCCCTCTTACGAATTTCCATTTGAAAGGGTGAAAATGGGGTTGAGCCCTTACCGACTGAAATGGGTTATTAATTCAGCTGGGGCCCACCTTGGGGCATGTGAGGATTTTCTCACTGTACGTGCAATTAGTATTGTGGGCTCTGAAGTCATGTGTGGATGAGCGAGTATTGCATGGGAAGTTGTCAAGCTACTGGACCGTCAGAGGCGTGATAAGGTATGTGTAACAGTTTAATGTAATGTTTGGACTGGTTCGACTTTTAATAGAAAGTGTATGTTTTGAAACAAGGCTGGCAGCAGTTTGAAGAGTTACAGTCAATCTCGGGTTAGCCCTTTGATGTGAGGGTGCATTGGATGGCAGGTCTATACCAAGGTCGAATTTATTCCTCCGAGCACGTGTTGTCAAATGATGGTGTGCTGGACATTACTTTGGAACACATCTGCAAAGGTTTAGGTGGAAATAATGAGGAGCGACAATTGTCTATGCCAACTAGTAAACCCAAGGCTATCAACTCCCTCGTCCAGAATGATATTGATCAAGAGTCAAACTTACATGAGCAAATTGTGATTCAAAATGGCCAATTCGAGTATCAAAGTCGGGATCCATACCTGGTGTCCCGTGTTTTTACTCGGATCATAATGGAAACTTGGGGCTGGCCTATCAAGTACTTTAAGGATAACTTGGAGCTTCTGACTGTAATTCGAGATGTGGTGCAAGGTTCATTATTGTGCATATGTTTTTTTGTGACAGTTTTATTGAAATGGTTGTTATGTGTTAGATCATAAGGATTTCTATCTCAGCGGTGTCCTTCATTGTGATGTTAGCATAGGAAACTCCTAATATGTCCCAGAGAAGGCAATAGATCAGAAGTATGTGGATGACTGATCGATCTTGACCATGGGAAGCAGACCTGGAAATTTTTGTCGACAAGTGAAATTCCTCCCAGGAAAGAACTAGACTGTGTTTTGGCAAATTCATATCACTTCACTTTTCAAGTTGAGGGTGTATTCGCTGAGGAAGATGTTGTTTGCACAGTGTTGGGTGTTTTTAATCTGAAGCTGACCCCTGCCGCAGACTATATTAAGGCTTCTCTGGATGGGGCATCTCGCAAAGTGACAAAAGAGGAGCCTTGTACCCTTGAAGATCTTCATTGGCAACATTTTGTACGTTTATACAAGTTCCTTTTGCTGATTGACTTGATGACTTGGCAGGTGGAAAAATTACCAATGTTCCAAGATCGAAGACCACGACCAGGCTTCCAAACGGTGATTTTTCATCAGTTGACTTGATTTGTGCAGTATTTTGATATTCCTCTAAGGGCACAGTTCCATACATGAGCCATGAGGTACTTGCAAGGAATTATAGTAGGTTATATGCACAGACAGGGGATGGAAAGAAATGTGTACACGATGCTGCTAACGATATGGAGTCTTTTTTGTGGGTGATAATTTACCTTGTGATAACGTGGGGATCTCCTGGAGGTTTCGTTGTGATGAACTGGATGCAGGTGACTTCCAGAACGTTGATTTGCATAAAGTGATCAATTGATTCTTCAATAATTTGGACAAGTTAGAGGTAGAAAAACAAAACCTATTCACAGTCTCTGGAGATGATGTCTCTGGAGAGGATGAAAATGGAGAAAGAATCCTTGAGAATGATATACTCAAGAGTTTCCACCCATACTTCAAACCACTGAAGCGTTTAGTGTGGGACTGGTACAAACTACTTGTGATGGCTTTCCGATGGCGGGCATCTGAATATTGTTTTATCCACGATCAAGTCCTAGACCTTCTCACAAAGGAAATCGAAGCACTCAGGTCGGAAACTATGATGGACCATATGACGGACCCTATATATGATCATAAAACTACTATTGAACTGGAACACCATCAGCAATGCCAAGATTTCATCTCGAACGCCTTTCTGGATATCGATTCTGTATCCGACAATGAAAGTTTGGATGACGACAAAGATGGGAATGAGGATATCTCTCCTGATATGAGAACAGCCAAGTCCAAGTCTCGATCTGACACATACGCCAAGAAGGAGGTGTGATTATGCCTAGGGAGGAAATGGGGGAAAATAGTGTCAGTGGGCCTGGAGTTCTCTAATGAGGTGTTGGTGACAGATGGTTTAGATGAGGGTGATTTCTGGGTGTTAATCTGTGGATGATGGTTGTGATGAGAGAAAGGTATTAACTTGATGTGATTAAGGTCAATGAATATATACAAGAATTGGCAATGTGGATGTAAGAGTCAAGGGTGTGCAAATAATCAACCTGGCGATGAGTGTGGGATATTGATAGGATTGCAGGCTCATGAGACGGGTCTGGATCACTGAGGGCTGGTGAGTAGAGCGACTTAATTATAAACTAAATTACTTATAAACTTACTTACAGTTTAGGTGCTGATGTTTTTTGAGGCGAGTGCACGATACCTCAGATGATCTCACATTCAATCACGATATTCTTTATAGGAAAGACATGGATCACCTATTCTTTATATTAAATTTTAGTGATATTGGACATAATCTAGCTTCTCATTCTCAGGTTGTAGACTATATATTTAACAACTGGACAGGAAAATAAGATAGTAGATGGAAGCAGTAGTAATTAATATAATGAAGATAAGCTAATTTATGGTCAATGGTCTTCATGCTACCTCTTTGATTGTTGAACAAGGCTAAATCTTGGATAGTGAGTGGTCTACGTGTATTCCCCCCGTGAACGAGACCTCGTTCGCGCAGGGGGTCGAGAGGGGCGTCTTCGCCGTCCGAACCGTCACCTTTGCCGTTCAAAACACCGTCTTCGCCATTTCAAACATCATCTTCGCCATTCAAACTGTTGCCCCTGCACCATTGACACGTCCTGGAAATTGTCTTCATTGCTGTTTAAAATCGTCTATCTCATCATTTCACCTTTGGCAAATGTTATTGTTGTGGCCGTTCAAAATACCGATCAAAACGTCTTTGTCGTCGTTCAAAACACTGATCAAAATGGTCTTGATCCACCGTTATTGTCGTCGCCGTTCAAAATACCCATCAAACGCCTTTGTCGCCGTTCAAAACACTAATCAAAATGGTCTTGATCGCCGTTTCAAATCCTCTCCTTCACTGTTTCACCGTTGGCAAACATTATTGTCGTCGCCATTCAAAATACCGATCAAAATGCCTTCGTCACCATTCAAAATACCGATGAAACGTCTTCATTGCCGTTCAAAATAATGATGAAACGTCTTCATCGCCGTTCAAAATACCAATCAAACATCTTTGTCGCCATTCATGACACTCTTCATTGCGGTTCATAAACTTGATTGCTTAGGGTTTAGGGTTTTTATACAAGTCTCAATAGAGAGAGGCATAGCAGCGCAATGGGACATACAATCAGGTATGGAAACCATGTAACATATGGGAAAGTAAGTTGCAACAAGAAGAATTGTTAAAATAAAGGGTATTTAATGAGATAGTGAAATGTAGTGCACTCACCTTTGCAGTAGAATCCCAACAAGTTAAACAGTATTCAAGGAGAGGTGCAGAGGATGCACAGTGAGTAAGATGGAGGGATAAAATAAACAATAGGTGAATAAGTGACTATGTCTCACAATCAAAAAAAATAAACAAAAATAATATCAAAGTTAGTGTTGCAGAAAAATAAAGAATCATAATATCACACTCACAGTGCTAAAACCAGGCCAGACTAAGGGCAGGAGGTGATAGAGGTGAATTAGAGGATTCTGGCAAGTAAAGACACTTGATAGTTTGGGTGGATATTGACTATGTGAGTCAGGATGAGGGGAATTTAGGTGGTAGACCCCCCCCCTTATATATGATTTTGGGTGGTTGTGCACTGCTTTCTAGACCGGTATGCCTTTAACTTAGGGCGGTGTGTGTGTTGACAGACGGTTGCAATTACCATGTTGGATGTCGTTATATGGTCGGCATGCGGAGAGGCTGGATGAGGTTGTATGCTAATCGATAGGAAGGGTTATGTGATGATAAATGTGTCTCGCTATGCCCATACGCAATAGATCGATATGATTCTATATATATTTAGGTGGTTTAAATTTTCATATAACCATGAGCTGCCTGGACCAGAATGTCGAACGCATAGAAAGTCCATTATGTGATTCTATATTGTTCGATTTGGCAACAGCGACTTCTTACTGGGATTGATAGTTGATGATGATGATGATGAACACTAACGATGGATCTGATGCGCTAGGATTGAAAGGCTGCTGTCTAATGCAGCCTTACATTGGCATCGGTCCAGACATTGATAGGACCAAACTGTATTCCTCGAGAACGGCGAGTACGATACACGATGATGACGGACGGTAAAAACGATATATGATAAAACTACTATGCGCGTCTGTGATAACGTAATCAGTATGTCGTAAGCCACCAGGCTTACAAGGATGCCGGTCTACCTTAGTTGTTTCTCTGCATTAGAGTTCTATAATGAAAGCTAACGAAGATCTTTCTTTGTGCATTATAATCATTATAAAATATTTAAACATCTGAATGAACTGATTGATCACTCAGTACACGCACACATCTTCTACACTCGCTCTTGTTGCCTTCTATTTGTGCACCTCCTGCCTCTCTAAAGGATAATTTCAAGAATTTAGTTACAGTTCCGAACTGAGGGAGTATGTTAGCTGGGACATCGCCATTAGGGGGAAAAGCAAGGGCGCAGTAGGAGACAATGATTGGGTAACCAGACGGCAGCTGCGCCTAGTCTCCATGAAACAGATATTCCACCATTTCCCTGTCGTGTGCCTTCCGTATAGGTCCCCTCGAGACAGCATCCAGTGGCCTCTGTATCTGCCGCGTGTTCAGTTGCAGAGGATACTCCACAACATCTTCCGGCCCAGACCACTCGAAATCCACAAACTTGACGCGCGACGCTAGACCACCGTTATCGAGATCCATAGTCGATTTGCCGCGTACAAGGATGTTCTCCTTCCTTAGGTCGCCATGCACATAATCTTTTGAATCTAGATTTTTCAGAGCAGCATGGAGTGCCTCGCGCACCCTCTGGTCCGTCCTGTCCGAAGGCTGGAACGGCATATAGTGGTCGACAAGGTCTTCCATCACAACCATTGTCCACCCCGCCGAGAGAAAGTTGACTCCAAGGATCGCAGGAGCGAAACCTTCGCCAGCTGCATAATTCTGAACTTGAATAGCAGAATCACGGTAGCTGCCGGGTGGTAGGAATTTGATGCAGATTTTTGTCTGGGTATCCACCGTTATTGCTCGAAAAACTAATCTGTCAGGGGAAATGGCCTTGCTGTACGTGTACTTGCGTTTGCCTTCCTCGTTTTCGAAAGAAACTGGGTACGGAAAGAAGCCCGGTCGGTCTTTGGCGCGGGTGGGGTCCAAGTAGAAGTGATTCAAAGCAGTGGTAGCACGTCTCACAGCAAAGATAAAACGAGAGAGATTGAGCCGCTGGATGTTGTCACTCTTGTGGAAGTGAAGCGGAAGGAGTGGAGAGAGGATCTGGACATTTGGTATCGGCGTCGCCACGGCACCTGCTGCAGTAACAAAAGGACCTATAGAAAAGGTTGATTAGGAGGCATACATAAGACAGCAGAGGCCCTTACCACAGTGCAAAAGAATCAGGCATGGTAAATGACAGTTCTTGCCAGCGCCGTGCTTATACAATTCGCGGACCACCTCAAGGTGGTAGAGTGCTCCTTGGAGATATGGTTCAGCACCCGTCGCTGAAAGCTCTGATTTCCCTTCTACTAAGACTACATGCATCTTCCCACCATGCCCGTCTTTAAGAGCAAGCACATAACTACCATCCGTTGTGTAACTATGGATCATGAACTTGTCAAGCTTGACTATGCTGTGTTTATCGAGAATCTCTCGGAACGCCTCCATGCGCGCAGCTTCATCATTGAAGAATGCCGATAGTCTCGCCGCCATTTCTTCGGCACAACGCTCGTCTTCAAATTTGGGTTCACCAGAGACGCAGTCGTCTTGGAACTTGGCGAGGCTCTCATCATAGAGAACGGGTGGAATGGTGGCCTGGCGTTCGGCTGGACGCCCGCAGTTTATGGCCTGGCTATCATCTTTCTGCCGCTCGCGAAACACACTAGGGTGGCCTCCTTGGGAGGGCGGCACTTCTGGCATGAGTTGCAGGACGGTCCCACGATCAATATGGGCAGCGGGCTTGTAAGTTGGACCTGAAGGATGTTTTAGTATAACAATAAGTCAGAATGAAAGGATGCTCTCACACTGAAAGACGTAGTGCAACTTGGATCGATCGGTTTCTGCGGTACGCTCGAAAGCAGGGTTCGTGGACGCAACCGCTTTGAAACCGGTTTGGAGGTTGAGAGATTGAACGTAGTCGGGGAGCTCAATCGTGGAAACCACATCGACATTTGTGGTGGCCTATATTGAGATGAGTCAAGCTTAAACCGCAGGAAAGGCGGACGGACCCTGTATACTATTATCGTTTCAAGAAGGTTTTCCTGGGCGAGTTTGGGGAAGATATGCGGAAGTATATGAATGAGGGGAGTGTCTGGCGTGATATCGAGAAAGCGGTAACGAAAGTCATTGTGTTCGATGAGGAGAAGGGCGTTAAAAGGGACTTCGGAGGCGGCTGCAGGATGTTGCATCACTGCTTCCTGCATCTCCTCATCTTCTTCTTGAGCTGTGGCAGGTTTCTTGGAAAACCTACCAGACGATGGTGATCCACGCTGAGTATGGGTACGTTTACGAGATTGATGAGCCATGGTGGTGATGTGGTGGACAGATTTCTCTGGAAAGCCGTGACGCACCAACGAGTCACATGTCACGGTGACATACCCAAATTATTATGGAGCTTAAAATCCGACCGAAGGCCAGCACCTATCATGTAACAAGTTCACACGAGTCGAGTCGTTAAGTCTCTTAACTCCGATATTTTAAGCCTTTGGGTGTCAAAATTCACTAATCGCTTAAAATTGGGACACTCAAACACCCACTCTAACCCCAGTTCCCTAGCCAACCGTTTTCGTTTTAAAAAAAAGCAAGTCACGTTCCAATAACTTTTTTTTTTTTTTGATATATTTGTATCCCGCTTCAAGCAACAATGGCTAACTGCGGCTAGGGGGTGAAAAGGCTCCCAGAGAAACTATGCTACGGTGGTAAGAAGTTCCGAGTGAGCTACGTGTCTACGATGGATTTTAGAGGGCTGGAGTCAGGGTGGGGACGGCGTAAGTCAGCGTGCGGAGTCGGTTGTAGCTAGGAGGAGAAAGGAGAAGAAGACCGGGGAAGGGATATGTACATCGGCCATGACGTTCAGGGACAATCTGTTGTGGAGGGATTGTGGGAGAGGTGTGGGGCGAGCGGGGGAGTTGGTGTCGCAACGGAACCAGGTGGCTCTAAGGGGGTTCGTAGGGTCGTGGTGCAAAGGCAGAGGTTTGGCAGATAAATTTTGCAACTGCTCTGAGCCCAGACTTTGTACCCAGCAGAAAGGCCAGATCAAGACCGCGTGAGACCTTTCGTAGGGGCCCACGCCAGTCTTCGTAAAGGGGGCAACTCGTTAAGATGTGGTCGCGCGTTTGGAGGGGTGCATATCCACAGGGGCATGCAGTGGGCAGGTTGGGGAGGAAGCGGTTGTAGTATTCCCCAAAGAAGCCGTGCCCAAAGATTGCTTGAATGAGGCGAGTGTGCTGTGCACGGGAACCAGTGAAACTCATGTGGATGGCAGGTATCACACGCGTCTGCCACGTTCTTAGCACTCACCACCACCATACCATTTTAGCATGCCATTTTTTTCGAAGCTGGGCCATCGCTTTGCTAGAATAAAATTAACAAGTGCTGATTCTCTTGATGTCGTGAAGGAACCGGGGGGTACCTACAATAATCCCGGTTTTGTACTTGCACCAGGGACTAGCCCTCTATTGAGTGAGTGATCCAGTTTCAAACATATAAGTCAATATCCGATACCTAACATTTTCCGCATTTATAGTATTGTCGCCATTCATGGGTTCGATGGGCATCGCGAAAAGTCCTGGACAGCCGATAATGGGAAGCTCTGGCTCCGGGACTTTCTCCCGCGGACAATACCTACAGTGCGGATTTTGTCGTACGGTTACGATGCCTACACAATTGTCTGAACAAACTCTATATGGTCATGCACAGGATTTCCTTGCACGACTTTCCATGTTTAGGGAAACAGACGAAACTAAGGTTCACTGACTGAAAATCACTGTTGTTTGTCTTGAGTGCTGATGATTGTTTCCTATTTTCCATAGGACCGCCCAATAATCTTCATTGCACATAGCCTAGGCCGCATTATTCTTAAGAGTGTACGTCACCTCAAAATAAATAAAAACTGTCTGCTACGTTTTCTTCATGCTTGGGAACAGGCCCTAATACAAGCATATGTTGCCAATGAAGGGCACCTTCTGCCACGTAAATGGATCTATTTGTCAACATATGGCATTGTCTTCCTTGGTACACCCCACCAAGGTACAGACATAGTGTACAAACTTGTTTCATTATGCAGCCGCCCAAACAATATCTTGTTGAGGCATTTAACTACTCACTCTGAACTATTACAGCAACAAATATCCGATTTTAATGCCATCACTGCCCGTTTTCACATGAAGTTTTTCTATGAAACTTTACCTACTACTCTCCCGTCTGCAATTGTGAGTTTGGGGATTCTAATATACCTCGCAAATATGCTAAATTATAGTGTGCATGCAGATTGTTCCCAAAGCATCTGCCATCTTGCCTGGGGCTGTGAATATAGAACCAATAAGCATAAGGATCACACTGGGATGTCCAAATTTCAGTCTGTTGATGATAGTGACTATGAGTCTGTATTGTGTGTGGTACAAGATATGGTGCTCCAGTGGCAGTTCGAGGACAATGGACTAAATTTAATCAGTGAAGTGGTGTGTCACCATGAATAAACTTGCACAGGCTAATATTATTGAACAGAGGATAACCCCAAACCCATATACATGTCCAAGCAATGTTTTAGTCCAAGATTTGTGGGACAGGAGATATCTCACAAGACTCCCAAATTTTTTTGTGCCTGAGAACTCCCATCCAGTGCACAATTATTTCCTTTTGTATGGTATGGGAGGGATTGGCAAAAGATTTGTTTGAAATTCATTGAAGAAGAGCTGCTTAGCAATGACTGGTAAGCTGGTAACACTTTGCTTATTCTCACCAACACTCACAGTAGTGTATCAAGTCACTTTTGGGGGATATTTTGGATAGATGGCACAAATACAGAAACCTTAACAAGAGGTTTTTCAAGCATTGCTGATAATCCTGAAGCCAAATCTAAGGGTATTGAAAAGTCTCCAGAGGGAGTTTTGAGGTGGCTTACAGCCATTCAAAAGAAATGTCTCATCTTTGACAATGCTGATGGAATGGATGGAGTTGTTAAAGACTATTTGCAACAGATGTGTCAGATTCATGTCTTAATTACTAGCTGTAATCCTGGACTGGCTAGGCATGTTACAGACTCATTGGAGATTCTCTCAGAAGAGTGATCATGCACTTGTCCTCTTTCAAGCTGCTGCTAAATTGGACAATAAATCAAATACCATCCCAAAGGAATTGTTAGAGAAGATTGTTGCTAAACTTGGCTTCTTGCCTCTTGCAATTGATATTGCTGGAGCAGTCATTTCAACTGGACTCTGTGGAGTGACAGAGTATCTAATTATGCATGAAAAATATCATACAGATATTTTTGATGCAAACAACCCATCAATGAAAGGGGCACTAGGATATAATCACTGTTTATAGTACTTTAAGGCTGTCATATGATCTGATTGAAAAGCAGGCCAGATTATTAAAAGGTGCACAAGATGCATTATTCATTTTGAAAGTTCTGGATTTCTTTCATCATTAGAATATCATGGAAAGTATTTCAAATGAGCTGTACAATTCCCATTAGCAAATACATATGATGGAAGATTGCAAACTACTTCATCAGACCTTCCAAGTCAATTATTCAGATCTTAAGATTCCTGTTATACATACATATACATATGTACAGTATGTACCTTGTTCAACCATTTCACAGAATGTTGGTAGTCTGGATGGACCCAACTTTTCTGAATTATTTCCTAGATATAAAAATTAAATATGATTTCACAGAAGTGAGAACAATAAATATGATGTTTTCATATATACAAACTTCAAATCCTTAATCAGTCTAAACCTTCTAAACCCATTGTCAGGAACCAGAAAACCCCCCAGCCTCCGGGCCCCTGGACCCCATCCTACATGCTCCCGACCCTCTATATTGTATAGTTACAACCGGAGTTCCCGTAGGAGCCTGCACGTTAACTTGTTTATGCCTGACTCTCTGTATGCACCCCACCTGTCTGTACCTAACCCTCTGTGTCTCATACACCAGCCTTCAGACTCCACCGGACTCTGGACTCTGCCTGTTATGTATTTCTAAGCTTTTTCCGATTTTTTAAACAATTTCCCCTAACAAATTGCGAAAACAAATATTTAAATGTAATTATATCGCGACGAAAAAATTGTACTATATTTGCTTGATTTATCTTGAATTTATACAATTTATTTTGTATTTTTAACATATAAACTGAGCAAGTTATTAAATTTTTATCTTTTATTCTTTTTTGATTAATATGTCGGTGACTCAGCGCTTAGTCACAATGCGCGAAAAGATCATGTGATATTCACATGGTATTTCAAACTCCAACACCGACAAAACGCAATTTGAAATACTCACGCATTATCAAGGCAAAATATATATATTTTTATATTATTATAATAAAATATTATATTTATAACTAACTAAAAGTAAATATAATAATTATATAATAATATAAAACTGACCTGGCCTTTATTACAAGGCGCGCGGGAAAATCGTCACAACGAGTGACAACCATCACAACAGGTGACAGTTGTCACAAGGGCGCACGACGGTCACACAGGCGCGCGACTGTCACAGCGCGTGACAGTCACAAGACGCGAAGGATGTCATGCGCGCGCACAGGCGCGAGAGCATTATATAATCATATATGCTACTTCAGCAAAAACCGGAAATCTCTGGAACATTCCAGTGGCTTCCAAAGGAATAGTAGATAGTAGATACTAATAATAGATAGAATATTGTAGAATATTCTATAAGATTCCAGTAAGTTCTATTATGCCAAGAATATTCTATAGTGTCTTAGAAGTAGTTAGAACCTTCCACTATGCTCTAGAAAATTCTAGAAAATTCTAAATGACATCATTCCTTCCAGAATGACATCATTCAATCTTCTAGAATCTTCTAAATGTCTCAGACTAAAATGTATATAAGGAGCTCAGCTCCAGCCTTGAATCAATATCAATCTTTACTACATTTTATCAGCCACATCAGTGTGCCACTGCAGCAAGCAGTTTATTCCACCCCTTGTTGGGCTGTTGGACAAATAAATACAAATACTTAGTCACCTCTAGTTGAGCTGCTGACCTAAGTTATCTCAGGATTCCCTTTGTCACCTCTTGTTGAGCTTCTGACAATAGTCCTAACCCCCTGGTCACTCTTCTGACTAATCAGGATTCCCTGCCACCTCTTGTTGAGCTTCTGGTATTAATCCTTTATACTATAGTCATCTCTTAATTGAGTACCGATTATTAGTTTTCTTTACATTGTTATTTGTAATCTAAAACTTCAGTCACCTCTTGTTGAGTAATTTGACTGTTAAATACATTGCAAATAATCCCTCTACATTGTTATTCGTAGTTTAAGACTTCAGTCACCTCTTGTTGAGTAATTTGACTGTTTATTCCATTACAAATAATCCCTGTTCTATTTGCTCATTTATTGTGAATCAGTAAAGCATATTCACATAAATAAATACTGAGAATATCCTTGCAAGATCCTTAAGACTACATTAAGATCCTGATAAGTTAATATCACAGTAGACCCTGTAGGTTAGTGTAAATAAAGCATATATTAGCCAAAATAGTGTTTTATTCTATATCTAATCTTTTGACCTGTTTATAAATATTTTTACTGTTTGAAAAATAGTATAAAATATATATAAACTAGCTAGCATTGAAGTTAAATCTAGCTTTGGAATCAGTAAATTGTTATTCTTATTTTAGTAGTTGTTATCACAGAAAAAGAACAAGCTTGCACAAGCAGCTCTCAAAACCTTCTTTGCAAAGTTGGGTGCATATATTCAAGTAAACTCTTGACTTCAGGGGTTCTAAGTCTATTTAGGCTGCCACTGATTAATATCGAATGCTTGAATTATTTTACCTTGCAGTGAATTGAGTATTTGCACATTTTGATAGAGCATTGGACTCCTTTTTCAGAAAATAGTATTAAAGTAAGACTAATACATTACACTGCCCTATATACATCGGACACTCTGTGTCTTATGTACCTGTCACCGGACTCTGACTGGACTCCTGGAACCCCTCTAACAGAGCATAGAACCCTGCTCCTGTTATGATCTGTCTCTGCATCTCATACACCAGTTATCAGAAAACCCACCGGACTCCACCGGACCTCCTTCACATCAAGCCTGTCTATACCTGACACTATCTTGTGCACCAATTCACCAGACTCTGACCGGACTTCCGGAACCCCTCTAACTGAGCCCCACTCCAGTTATGGTTAAATGACCTGTCATGATTTGTTCTCCGCCCCCATTCCGTTCCGTCCCTAATTCCCAATTTAGTATTTACTTGTTTGGTTTTATGTTTAATAGTTCTGCCTCTTATTAATACCAGATTTGGTATTATTACATTTCACAGTCTATATATAAGTCTGCTATATTCATGTACTTAGAATCCAGTTTCAATCTCGAACTAGTTTTCCCCTGAACAAGTCTGACCCTCAAACAAGTCTTCCCTCGATCCCAGCCTCTAGTCCTCTTGTCTGTCTGTAGGCTCAATTCCTGGAACTCCCATGGGAACTCCGGAATCTACAGTGACTCAAAAAACCCTTCCAATGTTTGGTACTTCAGATGTATATCCTTGATAACTCAGAGGATAAAAATGCAGAAATATCAAAAGTATTTGTGAGCATGCTCTATGATATATAGATTGTGGAAATACAATTTCATTACATAAGCTCCAAATATGGAAATACTACAAATATATATATACAGGAGACTCATTGGAAGGGTTTTTTGGCTGGCAGCCTTGATGACTATAAATGCTTATAGTCATGTGACCTTGTTGATTGTTCACCTCCAACTGGGTCCTATCAACAAAATCACATGATGTCACATGATGTCACATGACCACATTGTGCTGGAGTATAAATACATGGCCTTTAGCAACTAGCAATGTCCCAATTCCCAAAATGTGCACTTTGTCTCTTGCCAGCCAGAATCATATCCTCTCACTGCTTGATGCTGGCCATACAGCTAGCCACATTGCAGCTCCTACTGGTTATGGTATTGGCACAGTCTTTAGACTTTACTCCAAGCATTGTTGTCATCTCTCTAAGTCTATTGGTGGTCACCCCTCCAAGCTTTCCCCTACCAATATTCACTATGCACAGCATCTCATCAGCTCTGGGAAGGCTGACACTGCTTTTGATGTGGCCAAAGCTCTTAAGAATGTCACCAACCAGTCCATCTGTACCCAAACTGTGTGCAATAGTCTCAATATGGTTGGGGGTGCCACAATAACCCTTTCAATGTTTGGTACTTCAGATTTACATCCCTGATAACTCAGAGAATAAAAATGCAAAAATATCAAAGATATTTGTGAATATGCTCTATCATATCTATATTACGGAAATACAGTGCAATTACATAAGCTCCAAATATGGAGATACTACAAATATTTATATATAGGAGACTCATTGGAAGGGACTTTTTGTGAGGTTTGGAGATGGATTTGTGATATTATGGGGCTACATGCTGTGGGAAGGACCTGGGTATTCTTTCAAGATAGATAAGAGGATGGATGGGTACCTTTATCTCAAGATTATGGAGGAGAATCTTCAAGCCAGCCTCAGCTATTATGGAAAATATGTGGGTAATGGTAATGTCATCTTTCAGCAAGATCATGACCCTGAACACACCTGCAAGAAGGCCCAGACTTTGTTTCAAGATAATGATTTTAATGTCCTCCCATGGCCAGCACATTTTCCAGACCTCAACCCCATTGAATACTTGTGGGATCATAAATAGAGGAGGCTAAGGGAGACTGGAGTTGTGGGAGAGGGTGGAGGAGGAGTGGAACAAGATTGATGTAGAGGTGTGTCAGAATTTGATTGAGAGTATGCCTAGAAGGGTTTCAGGTATGTTGAAGGCAAAGGACAGCCATACTAAGTACTGAATATTAGTAGTTTTGTGGGTCAGAGTTGTCAGCCAAAAAACCCTTCCAATAAGTCTCCTGTATATATATATTTGTACTATTTCCATATTTGGAGCTTATGTAATGGCATTGTATTTCAACAATCTAGATATGATAGAGCATATTCACAAATATTTTTGAAATTTTTGAAATTTTCTCCTCTGAGTTATCAAGGATATACAGCTGAAGTACCAAACATTGGAAGGGTTTTTTGAGTCACTGTATATCTCCTTGTATGCATTCTGTCAGTTTGAAATATGGATACCCAAATGAGTGTATGAGGGTGCAGTCCATAAGCTGAAGCCAAGTCCATCTCAGTGGTACTCATTCTCTGGTAACTATTCTGATACACCTGTCTCGTACTACTAATATCCCCAGAACTTTCCCTGGACTTATTACCTGGGGAGTCCATGGGACTATTACTGGGAAAGTGTGTGTTGGGAATATAGTTACCGGAGAAACCTCTGCCCAACTATGTATCTGTGGAGCATTTGTTCGGTAACTTAACACCCATCCATATTGTCCAAATCATTCAGACTTATTATATATACATGTACCTACTAAGTCCTCCTTAATGGCAACATGCAAATTTTAAGTCCTGAATAGCTCAATTAAATTTCTTTTTCTACACATAAGATAGCTTGGTTGGTGAGGTGATAGGTATTGTAATGTATTAGCCTTATTTTAATACTATTTTCTGAAAAAGGAGTCCAATGCTCTATCAAAATGTGCAAATACTCAATTCACTGCAAGGTAAAATAATTTAAGTATTTGATATTAATCAGTGGCAGGCTAAATAGACTTAGAACCCCTGAAGTCAAGAGTTTACTTGAATATATGCACCCAACTTTGCAAAGAAGGTTTTGAGAGCTGCTTGTGCAAGCTTGTTCTTTTTCTGTGACAACAACTACTAAAATAAGAATAACAATTTACTGATTCCAAAGCTAGATTTAACTTCAATACTAGCTAGTTTATATATACTTTATACTATTTATCAAACAGTAGAAATATTTATAAACAGGTCAAAAGATTAGATATAGAATAAAACACTATTTGGCTAATATATGCTTTATTTACACAAACCTACAAGGTCTACTGTGATATTAACTTATCAGGATCTTAATGTAGTCTTAGGATCTTGCAAGGATATTCTCAGTATTTGTTTATGTGAATATGCTTTACTGATTCACAATGAATGAACAATAGAACAAGGATTATTTGTAATGCAATAAACAGTCAAATTACTCAACTAGAGGTGACTGAAGTCTTAAACTACAAATAACAATGTAAGGAAAACTAATAATCAGTACTCAATTAAGAGATGACTATAGTATGAGATTATTTATATATTATTAGTTGATAATCAACAACTCTAACTGAGGTGGAAATAATATATAAAAGATGGCCAACTATTCAATTAAGAAGTGGCAAGGGGGAACAAAAGTCAACACCTCAGATTGAGGTGACAGGGGGAACAGCAGATCAGTCAACAGCTCAGATTGAGGTGACAAGGGATCTGATTGGGCCAACAACTCTGATAGAGGTGGCAAGGGTTTCCAACAGCTTAGATAGAGGTGGAATTAGATGTCCAACTGCCCAGATAGGGGTGGAGTAGCCTGCTTGCTGCAGTGACACACAGATGTGTGGGTTGATGTGATGATTTGATTGATTGGTTTTGATTTATTCAAGGCTGGAGCTGAGCTCCTTATATACATTTTGGTCTGAGACATTTAGAAGATTCTAGAAGATTGAATGATGTCATTTAGAATTTTCTAGAATTTTCTAGAGCATTGTGGGAAGTTCTAACTACTTCTAAGACACTATAGAATATTCTTGGCATAATAGAACATTCTGGAAACTTACAGAATATTCTACAATATTCTATCTATTATTAGTACCTATTAACTACTATTCTTTTGGCAGCCACTGGAATATTCCGGGGAATTTCCGGTTTTTGCTGTAGTAGCATATATGATTATATAATGCTCTCCAGCCTGTGTGCGCATGACACCTTTCGTGTCTTGTGACTGTCACGTGTTGTGACAGTTGCGTGCCCTTGTGACAACTGTCACCTGTTGTGACAGCTGTCACTCGTTGTGTTTCCCGCGTGCTGTATAATAAACACAGGTGGCTGGCTTTATATTATTATAATTATTATAATTGTTTTTAGTTAGTTATAAATATATATATTACCTTGGTTATGCACGATTATTTCACATCGTGTTTTGTCAGCGTCGGAGTTTGAAATGTCATGTGAATGTCACATGATTACTCGCGCGTTGTGAATAAGCGCTGAGTTGCCGACATATTAATCAAAAAAGAATAAACATTAGAAATTCAATATCTTGCTCAATTTATAGGATAAAAATACAAAATAAATTGTATAAATTCAAGATAAATCAGACAAATATTGTAAAATTTTGTCATCGCAATATAAATACATTTAACCTCTCTTTTTCGCAATTTGTTGGGGGAGATTGGTTTAAAAAATGGAAAAAACCTAAAAATACATAACAGGTATGATGCTGCATATAAAGCTATTACAAAGATATTGTGAAGCTTTGACATTACCTACACCAACTTTTAATGAAGTTCCTGGTCATTAAAGGAGTAGAGGTTATTATTAAATCATATTATATCTTTCACTGCCATCATCCCTTGAGAATGAATTTCTACCTGCATATATTGAAGCAGTGTGACTGATCTGTCACACTCACCTTGCATTTTCATCGCATCAACCATTATCTATACCACACCGAGTTTGGGCACTGCTTTCCATAACTGTATCTCATTGGTTGCAAAAGTGCATTGAGGTCAGCTGCATCCAATTCAAAGGGAGGGGGGGACAGGTTCGTGTTGTTGCACCTACCCTTCTTCATATTTCAGTCAGAGCGTGTGTCCCAAACACAACCTTCCATACTGCAGCCACAATCACAATCACAACCACAACCACAACCACAACCACAACCACAATCACAACCACAACCACACCCACAATCACAATCACAATCACAATCACAACCACACCCACACCCACAATCACAGTCACAATCACAACCACAACCACAACCACAATCCCAACCACAATCCCAACCACACTCCCAACCACAATCCCAACCACAATCCCAATCCCAACCACAACCACAACCACAATCACAGTCCTCTCAGATAGCCGTGTCGCCCCTCTATTCACAGCACACTGTCCCTCTGACCTTTGAGGCCCTCCACAGGCCGACATCCCCTCTGCACCCTCTTGCGCCCCTGCAAGCTCTGGAACTGCTGTGCTCATACAGTGCAGCCAACACCGCACAGGCTCACCTGCACATCCATCACCTTCCTCACATACTAGCCAGGTACATGACATGGCTGCACCTGTTGGATGTCCATCAGGTGGGTGTGTGAGTACCATTGATGGCTGTGTGCATTAGCATGATGTGGAGATGTTGTTTGAGATTGGCCCTGATTTGAGTGTGGATGTGGTGGAGTAACAGCTTACAAGTGGGAGTGTGAGTAGCACTGAGAGTGAAGACAACGGTGGTGGTGGTGGTGGTGTCATGCATATGGAGGTGGATGTGGGTGAACATGGAGGTGCGTCAGGTCGCAGTGGAGACTGGAGTCACAGCTGCCATTTGCTATTGATCTGAGTCAGTTGCAGATACAAGATGCACAGGCTGTTCTATCATCACCTATGAGGACACCAATGTAGAATCAGGTTCAGAAAGCCTCATTGTCCACAGCCACTTCAAGCCCAAAGCCAGGACATCTACACTTGCAACCCAATCTGCCAGGGACTCCTTTGACATTGAATATATTGAACTTAACAAGTTTACGCTCACAGAGGTCATGTTTGCTGGTATGGGGCTGATGATGCTATGGCTAATGCGGGTCAAGGATCAGATATGAGCATCAGCCAGGGGGATCCATCCTCAGATTCTGGCTTTGCATACAAGGATGGGGGTGTGGGAGGGGGTCAGAGCTGCAAATGCAGGCAATGGGGGTGGGAGCGTTTGGGACAAGTTGGGGCAGCCAAGGGTAAAGTGAAGAGGTGTATGTGTGTTCTTCATTAGACAAACCTCTCACAACAATGCCATGTTTGTAGTTGTAGTTAGTTGTGTAATAATTATACTAATATTGTGTGTTTTGAGTATTCACATTTGTTGGACCACTGTGACATTGTTCGACTTTACATTTATCAATATCTACTTTTTATCTGTCAAAATTCAATCAAATTTAGGATGATGCCCAAGAAAGGAAACAAGAGTCTTACCTACAGTATGTGCAAAAAAGCAAGAGTCATTGCAAGAGGATGATGAGAGGGCTTCAATGAAGATATTAATATCACCCTTGACATGATTGAAACACACTGTGAAGAAGTCAGTGCCAAATGGAAGAAGAGCAAGCAAACAGTCATGCATGTAGTGTATGCTCCAGGTCGTAAAACAGAAGCAATGTGTAAATTTAGCTAATGCTGCTCATGCTATCACAGCATGGTTAAGAGATGACAAATTAGGTGTGTATTGGTGTAAGGTTCGGCTTTGTAGATAGCGTAATCCTTCAGTTGAGCTCTTACGAAGAGGAACACACAGAGTAGGAATAGGCTCCAATTCGAAAAAGACTCCTCTAACTAGTGGGGGTTCACCTATTTATGCTGGTCATTGTAAGCTATGTCCCCTAACATGTCGGAAAAATCTGAAAATCCTGATCAGGCCTGTCAGCCCAGCTGGATGCTGACATACCTGATGCCCACTGCTCAGGCCTGAACAGGCGTCAAGCCACCTGATCGTGCCTGGTACACCCAAGTATCAGGCCAGCTACTTGCCAAAGGGTCACACAGCCTGCCACAAGGTCACATAGCCTGCCACAAAGTCATGCAGCCTGCACGGATGCCTGGCAGTCTGACTAAGATCTGGGCAGATGCTCTGTGTGTAGGTGCAAAGTCATGCAGCCTGATCAAGGCCTGCACAGATGCCTGGCAGTCTGACTAAGATTTGGGCAGATGCTCTGTGTGTAGGTGCAAAGTCATGCAGCCTGATCAAGGCCTGTACAGATGCCTGGCAGTCTGACTAAGATCTGGGCAGATGCTCTTTGTGTAGGTGTGAAGAGTGGTGGAAGTTCTAACTGTTCTATATACGAAGAATATCGACCATTTAGGTATGACACTAAGATGTATTGACTGTCTAAGTCTAATACAGATTGGATGCATACTGACTATGCAGTTCAGTATGGTAGAGAGAATTAGCTATCTAGAATAAAGTAGAGAGCTAGAATGAATAAGTAGAATTGACTGTTAAGTGCAATTCTGGACGACTGCTCGAGTGTAAAGTAGAGTAACTAGAGAGTCAAATAATAGAGTAGCTGTAAGGGCAACTCTAATAGTGGATATCACACTAGTAGAGGAAATCCAAAGATATATATAAATGACTAAATACAAGATAACTATCTACTCACCTAGTAGAGGAAATCCAAAGAGAAAAGTCTAAGGAAACTCTACCAGGTGTGACAAATCAGCTATACAGCACACAGTGTATTTTCCCATGCCTTAAGGGCCCTCTTACATCAGTTCAATGTCCCTATAAAGAATAAGGTGTCCTGTTATGGGGAAGTAATAAAATGGAATAGACAATAAGGCATAATCTTGGGGGTACTAATCTGGGGAAAATAAAGTGTGAATGACTTGTCCCCTTACAGTAGCGTGGATGTAGTCCGTGCAGGTTGAGATAAGGATAGAGTTTCGACTGGTACAGTTCGAAACTCTGGTTGAGTAGATAGCTAAAACCCATCTGTGACGGTCGAGACGATACACCAATCACAACTTACAGGACACTAACAGGTGTCTGGATAAGTCGTGGTTGCAATGTAAAAAGTGTCTGAGTTCTAACTACGGGCGCTAGAATATATGAGTCTGGCGTGTATGCGCCCACAAGAGTCGATGTACTGCATACATAGGTCATCGAACTAATTATAGATATATAATAAAATAAAGAGAGAACAGAAATAATAAAGGGAATATAGTAAGAGCTCATCCGACTATATTTCCTGAGTGTATTTCACCATACCTCTCACAGTAGGTATGCTTTAGGCACTTCTTATAACTGCAACGTACCACCTTCCATCTATGCTTCCTTTCTCAATTGTGTTGTTTTCCTAAATTCTTGAGGCTGTCTCCATGTCATGCCAATACTATGATGATTCTGGGAACCAAAGATGGCGAGATGGACATCTAGAACAATATTACAGCAAGCAGGCCAACAGCCACGATCCATATGATATGTTGAATGCAGAGTATTTGAGGCCTATTTCTAATATACTATTGTTTTCCTCAGCCATAAATCCAGAGATGGACACTGACTCTGAGGCTGAATCTACAACAATCCTGCCCGACTATGATGAGGCATTGATCGCTCATGATCCATGGACAAGCTTGAACAGAGAGAGCCTTATCCCAGATATTGTCTGATTGTCAAATTACCTTGTCAAAAGAGTATGTTGAATGCTGTTATGAGATAATTTCTTTTTGTGATGTTTTGCTTAGGGAAATTGAAGATATTTTCCTCAACTTAACTCAGAAGTCTGAATTTCAAAAGATTCAATGAGAAATAGAGTGTGCATATATTCATTTGCCCTAGATATTTACATTCTAAAGCACTACAGTTTGACTTCCTTATGCAACAACTCAACAGCCACACTTCCTGAGTGACACCTAATCAAGCACTCCTCACTTTGCACACAGACTACATTGGTGGCCAACATGCCAATTATCAAAAATTGTATTTTGCCACTCAACTCGACCTTGATAATGCAGTCAGGGTTACACAAAATCCTGGTTTGCAGCACCTAATGAGCATAAAATGTGGTTCCAGTCCACACTCGAGTTCAGAAAAATCCTTGAACGCTGCCTACAATTGATGGCGACAGGCGATGCATAATATGAGCCAATACAACTGGCTTAGGCAGTCCATGCTGTATCTCCTGTGCTGGGGAGAGGCCGCACAAGTTGGTTCATTCCCGAGTATCTTTGCTTCATTTTTAAATGTGCAGATGACTATTATCGCTCGCCTGAATGTCAGACCCAGCTCGACTCTGTGCCAGAAGATCTCTACTTGCTCACAGTGGTTAAACCTTTATACCACTTCATTCACAACCAGGGGTACGAAGTTGTCAACAACAAGTTCGTTCATCACGAACGCAACCATGCCAACATTATTGGTTATGATGATATCAATCAGCTGTTTTGGGGTTCAGAAGGCCTTGCTCATATCATACTAACTAGTGGGGTATGTTGTTTGGTTGAATTCTCATGGGTCAATTTCCTCATACCTCTTGCCTGCAGAAATGCCTTGTTGAGATTCCCACTCCACAACACTTCATGCATTTCAACCACATCGATTGGAATCACGTCTTTTTCAAGACCTACTATGAACACTGTTCTTTTCTCCACCTTCTCGTTAACTTCAACTGCATTTGGGTCATCCACATCACCATGTACTGGTACTACACCATGTATATATGTAGGCATGTATCGAAATAATACATACATACATATATATAATATAATATAATATAATATAGAAAGAGTAGGCAATATAATTTTGACGGGTTCTAGGCAGTAACGGAGTGACATCATATGGGCCCAGTGCTCCCGGGAGGGGGCACTGCCTTCCTTACATAATGCAAAGCGGCTTGTAAGACTTTCCTCTCTGGCGTTCATTGGTGAGTTGAGCAAATAGACTCTATTGCATCGCCACCACTCTTTTTGAGCGACCAGAAATAAGTCAGAGGTAGGGTACGAATTGAATCATCAGAGTTATGGGGGGTTCTCATCGAGATCACAGCCTTTGGACGAGAGCAAGGAGTGGAATGGGAGGAATTTGATGTTGTCAAGTTGTTTGTCCCTTTTTATCTCCTCCCCTTTTTTTTTGGTCTGCCCCTCCACTTGTCCTACCAAGAGTTCCTAATCCTAAAACGCCTTATTGTTACATTCCGCAGTACTTTCTTTTTCATGTTATTGTTCATTTTAGTTTAAATGTCATGGTTGTCACTCTACCCTTCACTCTCTCTCTCTTTTTCCTCTTCTATTTACTGTTATCATACTAGTACTGGCTTCTGTATTTTTGCACAGTTTTTACTAGATGATCCATGGCATAGGTTTCAGTAGAAGGATTCTGAATGGTCACTCAGGCTATGTCAACAGGTAACACAGGCTGGTATCTGATTAGTAATGGTCAAAAAGCAATAGAATATCTGACAATGAGATATGGAGGACAAGGGAGGAGGATGCTGAGGTCAGAGACAATTATCGTGTCTGAAATAATACCTAAGTGTATCAGCAAAAAACATGACAATGAAAAGAAGAGAAGACATACAGAAAGACTACAAAGGTTAACATTACTTCCTCTGGATAGCCCTCTCTAACTCATCTATCTTGGCCTGCAGTTTTTGTCTTTCTTCCATACCCTTTTGTATACCCACTTCCATAGCAGTCTGCTCGTGTTCTTTGAGCTCAGCTTCCCGCCGCTCTCGTGCTAGGCGAGTCTGTCACCAGCTATAAGCCTCCAAAAGAATCCCCATATCCAAGACATGCACCTCATCACAAACTCTATCATGTTCCTTGCGAAACTTTCCAGCGATAACTGCAACTTGCTCCTGTCTTCGTTCGTGCCAGGGAATACCCGCCCACCCACCTTTGCTGTATTCTTCACCCAACCAAGCCTGCCCAACATCAACATCTTGACACAAAGACCTGTCAACGTGAAATCTATATGCGTCTTCCAATACCCTCAAGACCATATCTGAATACCAGTAACACTGCCTACTGAAGAGCCGGTATTGGCTATTATCGGTCCTGACCACCCAAGCAGTGATAGCGAGGTCGACGAGGGTGATATTGGCGTTTGTAATGTCAACCTTTTCGAGCACCCTGTCGTGTCTTGGCCATCCGCTAACCGTGGAAACCTCGTCCGAAGCCGCATGCTCTTTGAGTGAGTCCATCGATGATGAGACACGAGAGGCGGAATGTTGCCTGGTAGTGGTGGTAGGAGTATAGTCTTCCGGAAACCACTCAATGCGAAGATAGCGAGTGCAGCTGTCAGCATGCTGAATCTTAGCAATGAAGTATTCGTGCACTGCCGACGTATCCCTTTCCTTCATCCACCGTAACTCCAGCGCTCTTGAATTTTCTATAATGTGGGCATACTCTGCTGAAATGACATAATTGCAGAGATCTCGATGCCATGAATCGATTCCAGATTTGTCGGGGCACCCTGTAGATAGGTTGGCTTCGTGGTCAGCCATGTGAAGAAGTCATAGCAGGGCTGGGATAAAGGAGTTGGTGAAGGATGTGAGTGAGAATCGTGAGGTTCGCTGGGCTTTTGACGGCTTCATTATTACCAACTGTGAACTTGTTGTAGTTATGCGATAGATCGATAAAGCACGATGAAAACTAACTTGCCCGTGCAAGGACAATCCAACGTTTTTTGCCAGAGGGTGGAACGCCCAAGGCAACTGAATCAGAATTGAATTTGGCAGGGTGTCACCATCCTAATGACGTTACGCAAGGTGACACAAACGAGGTCTGTAAGGAAACGAAGGAAAGGTCGTTTTCTAATTGGCACCTAACGATAAGTGGTCCAAATTCAATAAATATTCATACCGATTTCTGCTCTTCTACAAGTCCCATCACACCTTATATGCGCAGCTTTGTTCAGTAATGGCAAAGTACATCAACATTTTCAAGTTGAATATCCCGCACTGGTGACAGAACATCGATCCACGCATCCAGTATATGGGCCGGCACTCGGAGCGCTCTAAATTGGATCGAACACGAGGTGCAGTCCCTGCTCAATGCATCCCCCAAGAAGACCCCCAGTTACCCTATTAAACTAAATAAATCAAATCTCCAACCTGATATGGAGTTTCATTGCTGTATATTGTGTGCTACCTGGACACACTCTAGATGTCGTTTGGTATTCTAAGTGTTTCAACACCTAGTATGTACGCGACCTTGTCTGGACTCAAAATCATAGCCACAATTCGTGCTGCTTTCTTTGAAGTACTTATTCCTCAGTTTCATGAGTAGTCTTCAATTGGCGCGAATATATTTAGTTTATATATTTAATCGTTACTTGAGGGCTTATCGTGGTAACAATACAACCCCACATTACACACTATCTCAGATAGAAATCGAAACCAAGAATTAGGCCCACAATCCGAAGCATAAAGGATGGGGACAATAACGGAGAGGGTAGGATAAATGGTTCATGCAAAGACTCACACATAACACTCACTCAAGATCTCAGAAGCACTCCTCGGTCTCAATATCTTAAGCACCCCTCGTCCCCCCATCTCCTTAACCTAACCTTTACACTCAAGCCCTTAGCGTTTGTGACAGCCTACATGGCTACCTCCTTGCCACGTCGACCAAGGAGATCGCACGGAGGTTTTGTTTGTGCACCTGCCTTCAATGACGACGGTGCCACCCATCTGGAGTGTGTGAATCATTGCGGCTGGGGTTTAGCGTTCCTGAACGAAAGCGGTGGTCCGTCCCGTGGACGACAGTGTGGTTGGAGCCTGGGGACAGTAGGGTGTAAGGGGGACGTATTGTTGAGCAAGGACAAGAAAAAGCCGGGAGAAACAGCAAGATTAGTGGTTGGGGAGGAATTAGGTCCGTGAGTAGGAGAACTGGTATGTAAATGGACGTATCTGCTAGCAATGGCAAAGAGGACCACGCTTCAACCAGCCCCAAGGCCTCCAGCTGTCATTGGATGCTGGGCAGGAAAGGCACGTATGTCGTTGAGAGGCTGACTGAAACCTCAATTAGGGGCTAAAGTAAGTTCGTTCATAATGTCATTTTTTATCAGCACGGTCCCCACTAATCGAAATTTACATCAAATGAGAATACCTCCTTGATCAACTGACAAATTCATAAACTAAACACCTTACACCACACACCACCACTCAACCTCGCCCTTCCGGGAAACTGACATCATCCTTCCCATGAACCACACACGTCGATTGAAAAAATGATGCAAGGTAGCATGCGCACGGCGAGGTGGAGGAGGGAAGAAGGCTTTCGCTCTTGATACTGTAATACACGTTGGGAGTCGGCACAATGGCAGCTGCAGGGGCACCTGCCACGATCGAAACGTACAGCGCTCCCCTCGACCCCAAATAATGTCCCTCCCGGACCACACTGTCCCCCCCGCTCCCCTCGCTCGGCTCCGCCACGATCGAAACGTACCGTCTCCTCTTCCCTTGGGTTTTAGACACTATAATGTTATGTTGACCCAAATATCAAAGAAATATGTCCCTTCTGCACGCAGCACCACACTGTCCCCGAGGGCTCCAACGGCACTAGTCCTGCACCGAGGAGGGGGTAGGTAGGGCTTTTGTCGTGTCGTGTCGGTTCGGTTTTTAAATGGCGATAAGATATTGAAAGGGGGAGTAGTATGTTTCAAGAGGAATGTTTTAATGAATATTATAATGTGTTTTCAAGGCCTACTGCATTGAAACTGGGAAGTTGGTCCTTCTCAAAGATACATAGAGGGTCGTTTCGGCTAGTCAGAGCCCCAAACATATAATATATGAGGAGCTGAAGAAACATGGTGTGAGGAATATCTGCACGTGCAAGGAGGGATGTGATGTGCTGGATCAGGTTACGAAGACGCAGGATTCGTCAATGGCAAGACGCCTTTCTTCGCCATTATAAACAGAACTCGAAGTCTTTTCGAGTGGGGAATTGAGATGAGACAAGTGTGGAACTAGGAATTGCCTGTGACAGACAACACGTGACAGACGCTTGTTTGATCACCTTGCTTTAACACTCGATGCTGAAGAACACGATACCGCCTCATGATTTCCGCCCGAAAACACCACCATCTCGTCCTACCACGGATCCTACCAAGTTGCGTGCCACCCCGATTCTAAAGAAGGAATCAACATCACAGGTGTATTCTTCCTGGCATGTAGTGAGAGATGAAAGGATCACCGTGATGTTCCACGAAATATCTGGGCGAGTAGTCGGTCCCGTCAGAGTAGAGGCTTTCTTGAATCTATATCTCCCTAAAGTTCCCAAATGTCCGAATCGTACCGCTGAAACAGGGCAAAAACATACAACTTTCAGTGGATCTGGAAGTGAGTTGGCCATGTACAAGTCCTGGGTACGTTATTTTGTTGTGCCTTTAGGTTCATTGGAATTTATTTAGGGTTATATGGGTCTGGTAGGGTTCATCTAGAGACGGGATCCATTTTACATAGGGTGCAACATCTAGGGACCAGATCCATTTTACATAGGGTAGGGCATCTAGGGACCAGGATGAACAGCTGTGTGCACGCAACTTTTACTCTAGGGCAAAAGTTGTGTGTATGCAGGTGTTCATCCAGGATGAACACCTGTGCACAGGCAACTTTAGCGCTGAAGCTGCCTGTATTTCGCATATGCAGGTGTTCATCCAGGATGAACACCCTTGCACAGGGAACTGTAGTGCCAAAGCTGCCTGTATTGCGCATATACAGGTGTTCATCCAGGATGAACACCCATGCACAGGCAACTTTAGCAGCGAAGCTGCCTGTATTGCGCATATGCAGGTGTTCATCCAGGATGAACACCTGTGCACACGCAACTTTAGTGCTGAAGCTTGTTGTGCGTATACAGCTGTTTATCCAGGATAACAAGGTCGGGAAAACTACCAGAAACTATAAGTAGTGCAACATTAGAAATGACTGACGAACCGGTAATGTACTCCACAATGGGAAAAGATCCAACAATCGAAGAGGTGTTGTGAATGCCTGGAGAGGGAGGTAAAGCTTGGGAAGAGATGGGACAAAAAGAGTGGAAGAATATAATTGATCACGAGGTATTTGGTCTCCCAGAAGAGCCTCCGCAAGGAATTCGTATCTTGAAAATGGGAACAGTGTGTCGTGGATCCTATAAGAATGGTAAGCTAGTAAAAAGGAAGGTACGCATAGTCGTAAAAGGGTTTAACCAAATTCCTGGATTACACTTGAATGAAACATACAGACCTGTAATGAAGTGGGAATCCTTTCGAATTCTACTAGCTCTGGGCATGATGAAAAATATGGCGATATGGGAATTTGACGTTAAATCGGGATATCTCCAGGGGATAATGAAAGAAAGAGTGTGGATACAGCAACCAGAAGGGTTTGAACAGGCAGGAAAGGAGCACTTAGTGCTGCCATTATTGAAGGCACTGTATGGAACAAAACAAGGTGGGAACAAGTGGAGAAAAACATTATATAACTTTATGGTCAACGAACTCACATGGTTTTTTTCTGACTTCAATAGCACCGTTTTTTTAAGATGTGGGAAGACGGAAGTTGGGCTGTTGTAGCGTTTTGGGTGGATGATGTTATAAGTGTGGGAGATAAAAGTCGACTTTGCAAATTAGAAAAGGCGATCGAAGAGAGATTTGGAATCTCTAGCGAAGAGGATGCGCATTGGATTCTTGGAAGGAATATATGATGTGACGAAGAATCCAAATCAATATTTGTATCACAAATGGATTATATTGAGAGCATAGCGAAGAAATTTAATGTACAAAATACAAGACCCATGCACACTCCCATTCCCTTTGGGATCGATTTTACTTCTATAATGCATCCAGAAACAGATGAAGAATGCCAAGATACTATGAAGTTATCGTATCGCGAACTAATTGGCAGTCTTATGTTTACAGAAATTGAAATGCGACCTGATGTTGCGTATTCTGTAAAGAAGTTATGTCAGTATTCATTAAACCCAGTACAAACCCATTGGAACTTAGTGAAATGCATTCTTCCACACTTATACACAACCTGAAATTTTGAACTGCAACTTGGAGGAAATGCATCATGTTTGCATGCATACTCAGATGCCGACTTTGCTGGTGACACCGAAGACTGGCATTCCACAAGCGGTTATGTGTTTTAGTACCATCATCCATGTCCACTTCCACGTGACCATGAATATTGTGAGGCTTTGTTTTCAGAAAATGAGATGGGGCCGGGAGAAGAGTGGAAGTGGAAGATGAGGCAGGATGCTCTGAAGGTTGTATTGATGGCTTTGGTTGTACACAGGAGGGGAATGCAAATGTCGGCTCCATGAATCTTCCGCCCCTGGGAAGCATCATGCTAAATAGGGATTTACTGTTGGACAGAAGTTTCACAGGTGGAGCTGGTGGTCATCTCGCCTGGTCTGTTGCTTCCCTCCCCTTTGCCTCCCCAGCTACTCTCTGTGGTTCATGATTTCCATCCTAGGCTTCTGCTTCCTCTTTCTCCCTCTGCCTTTTTTCTTTGCTGATAAAATACATACCTTTTTCTAAGTCTTCCTCTGTTCTTTGCATGATCAATGGAAGAGCTTCCCTATACGTCTGTTTCCATTTTTTCTCATCCTCTTCTTTACTTAAACCACCCCACAACTTAGGTTTGGTCCCCGGTGGATCTGCACGGTTCATACCCCTTCAGTAGAGTGAGTACTCATGCCTCACCTCCCAAGTTTCTGTATGTCATTGGAAAACTCCATCAACGGTTGGCAGACCTCGAATTCGCCCGGGAAGGGCATCAATGACCTATTTAGGATCAACGGGAAAATGTTCAAGCGGTGGTATAGGCTCACTGGCAAAATCTCTGACTTTGACAGGCGGGAGAGGTGGGTAAGTGGACGGATTGGGTGATGGGGCTGGTGATTTCATGGGCCTAAGGTGTCTACTGGGTGGCCTTCCTGTTTGCTTAATATGCCTTTTGAAGCTTGAGGAAATGGGCTGTGGGGTGGTGGATTGAGGAGTTTTGGATGAGGATGTACGAGAGTGAAGCAGCACCAATGCAGGGGCAGCATGCCAAGCAACAGAGGTTGAGAATATGGCAGTAGTTACAGGAGTAGTAGCTTGAGCTGAAGTAATAGTCATCGAACATGGGGTGTGTCGAGGGATAGCAGCTGAAATGGTGGTAGGCTGAGAGGCTATGTTTGACATAATATTAACCGAAGACAAAGTGGACTCAATCAGCCGTGGTTGTGGCTGGGACTGGGACTGACATTCAGGCAGTGCTTGACTCAATTCAAGAGGGTATGAACTTGATTCCGACAGTACATTTGCAGCCGATACTTGCTCTTGCTTTTGGTGTTCTTCATCATATTCTTGACTGAAACCATTCTAAACATGCAGGTATATTATGTTAACCGTCAAGTCCTGCATTTCAGAGGGAAAAGATGGTAGGATGCGTACTCGGTTTGAAGAATTAATGTTGCTGACAAGTGTGGTGAATTTTTCCCAAGTGCCACTCCCTTGCTTCTAAGGAGAATCCATCATTGACGTTTCAGAGGGACTTCCTGAGAGAGTCATAATGATGATAAGATTGAATTGTTCTGGACGCTTGAGAAGATCTGTATGGGATGTTAGTGGCAAGTTGAACTGGCAGGCTGTGATTTATATTATACGCACAAGATGAAGAAAGAAATCAGGTGACTGATTGGGTGCAGATTTGGAACAGGTCTTCCACAAACGTTGTTGAACAAAACCCTGCCAGGAGTGGCTGGAAGTCACGACTTGCTGAGCTAAGGTAAGCGTCTATTGCCCAGGGATGTGAAATGGGCGTTAATGCAGGGCATCCGTCCCTGTACTAGCGCCCAATTTCTAAATATACATCTACCGCTGGTATAACACGGCGACATCATACGGCCCCAGCGCTCCCCCACTTAGCTTATGGGGAGTGATTCTTACTGCTTTCCTGATTGAAAGTAGGAAGAATTTGCAAATAGATCCTCTTCAGGAAATGCTTCATACTCCAAAATCAGTTCACTGCCAAGACCTCTCAGTCTTTTGAAGTTTCCAAATATTGTATATTATGTATATTATATTCCGTGTCTGTATGAGTTTCCTCCCGATTCCTTTAGCTTCAACAAGTTCGAGGGAATGGAGATTGATTAATATGTAGTCTCCTACCACGATTTCTTTCACAAGTCTCTGCTTCTTATTGTAACTATGAGCTTGGGTTTCTTGGGCCCCCACGATTGAATCTCTGGCTACTTGTCGGTGATTTTCTAGTTCCGGGATCCATTGGTCTGCCATCAGACTGTTTGATAGCTCTCTAGGAACTACTGAGTCATCCCCTCCCAGGCAACGAGACATTCCTCTCAATATGTATCCCATTGATAAGAAGGCTGGTGCATAGTTCGTCAAGCTATGAACTGTCAAATTGTAGGTGTGAGCGACTACTTGATTCAATTTGGACCATTCCTCCTTCGAGGAGGTGCAATAAGCCTGTAACATCGGTTCTACGATAGTGTTTGTGTTCTCCATTTGGCCATCAGTTTGTGGATGGTGGATGAGGATACTGCGAGTGTGCTTCTGTATACCTTGCAAACTTCTCTCCAAAACCTACAGGTCAATCTCTTATCCCCATCACAGATTATCCTCAAAGGCAGTCCAAAGGGGGCAGCTACCTTGTTCACAAAGATTTGCGTGAATCCCTCTGCTGACAGATCCCAAGTTGTAGGTTCACAGATGACGAAATGCGTGAGTTTGTCTACCGCGACAAAGATGGCTGAATGTGCATCCTCTCCAGAGGGTGGTAATCCAGTGATTAAGTCCACCAAAACGACTTCAAATGGTCTAGAGGGTACATCTGCAGGTCTAAGTGCTCCTTGTCGCTCAGTATGATCAGCTTTCATTTTCTGGCATGTCACAGCTGCGAGCATATGACATGCAGTCCTGTAGCATTCAGGGCCAGAAGAATGGGTCCTTCATCAGCTGAAATAATTGGTGTCCTCCTGCATGGGCTCCCTCAAAAGGATTGTCAGGTATTAGCTTGAGTTTGGTAGGTGTGATATTGCTGGGCATGTATATTGGACTTTTCCAGTCTGAATCTCGGAAGTATAGGAGTTTACTCTTACCCACAAAATAATGGGAAGTAGTTGTTACCAGGTTTTGGGAAGTAGAGTCAGTAGTATAGTGATTTCTGAAGGCTGGATCTTTGTAATACCCGTCGCGGAGCTCCATAGCATATTTCTCATTGATTTCTATAAGCAGTTGAGAGTTCAATGAAGTAAAATCTAATTCATCCATTTCCTCATGTTGTGAAAATCCCACTCCGTCTGAGGCACTTCCTCTCTTGTTCCAATAGTTCCACTACCTCCCGATGAGTGATAAAGACTGCCTTTTCAGCACTACACGGGGGAGCATCAGGCCCTTATGACATCACTGCAGTGTGAACAGCTGTGATAGTAAAAGACTGAATAAAACAAATGTGAGCTTACCATGATTTTGCACCAGGGGTGAAAATGAGATGGATGGAGTCATGCATGAATGGGAAGAAAGGCCCACTAGTGTTGAGGTGGGGGGGTAACTACAGAAAGAATTAAAGTCATAGTTAGCTTAAGGAATTTGTAGGCAAAAAGGACAAAACGGGACTCACATTGCAAAATGGCCTTCAGGGCGAGAGACAAATGTTACTGGGGCAACTTGGTTTGGTGTCCCACATCCAGGGAAATAAAAAAGATACGAAGTGTACCACTCAACATGACATTATATGGTCCCTGTAACCTAAGCAGGGGAGCGCCGGGCCCATATGATGTCACTGCAGGGTGAACAGCTGTGATAGAGATTAATTCTTTTATGAATAAAGTTAAAGCGAGCTTACCGTGATTTTCCACCAGGAATGAGGTGGATGCAGTCATGCATGAATGGGAAGGCCCATTAGTGTTGAGGCAGGGAGTAACTACAGAAAGAATTAAAGTCATAGTTAGCATAGGAATTCGTAGGCAAAACGGACAAAATGGGACTCACGCTCCAAACTGGCCTTCACAGTAAGAGACAAATGTTATTGGAGCGACTTGGTTTGGTGTCCCACATCCAGGGAAATAAAAAAGATACAAAATGTACCACTCAACATGACGTCATATGGTCCCTGTAAGCTAAGCGGGGGAGCGCCGGGCCCATATGACGTCAGTGAACAGCTGTGATAGAGATTAATAAAACGAATGAATAAAACGAATGTGAGCTTACTGTGATTGTGCACCAGGGGTGAAAATGAGATGGATGCAGTCAAGCAGGAATGGGAAGAACGGCCTGCTAGTGTTGCGGCGGGGAGTAATTACGGAAAGAATTAAAGTCATAGTTAGCATAGGAATTTGTAGGCAAACAGACAAAATGGGACTCATGCTCTAAACTGGCCTTCATGGTAAGAGACGAGTGTTTTTGGAGCGACTTGGTTTGGTGTCCCACATCCAGGGGAATAAAAATGATACAAGGTGTACCACTCAACATGACTTCATATGGTCCCTGTAAGCTAAGCGGGAGAGTGCCAGGCCCATATGACATCACTGCAATATTCCTATCAGGTAAAAGTCAGCCTCCACTCCATCAAGGGCAATATAACACATACGGTCTGTCCGATGTTCTTAACATTGGTCTTGATGTAACCCAAGAGCTCTTAAGTGTGCAACCTGCAAAATGTTCCGTGCGCATTCCTCAACTTCGAAAAAGACGTATGAGAAGACATCGCGGAGCATTTGTTGCAATTCATGTAGATGCCACGCAGTATTGTTTCTGTCTTCAACGGGAGACCAGCCTGTATACCCTAAGTAGATGCATAGGACCACATTAAAAATAAAATAACTCACAATGGCCGTAGCTGCAAAGTGCACTGGAATGAGGTTTAGTACCTCGCCCTGAGCAAGGCATGTTATTAAAGTAATTGAATATAAGAATGGAATGTAAGAGAACGTACGACAAGATCCATGCTGTAACCAGCACTTCCAGAAATAGTGAAGCTCTTCTGCTTTATCAAAGCCTGTGTCGTGTCAAAGTAGAACTGCTCAGCCTTCTCCAAAGCCGAGGCATCGTTCGCCAATGAATTGATGAGCAGTTCAGAGTCTGCCTTGTGTTGTACGGGGTCGTTCAAACTCGCCAAGTATCTAGCATCGCACACAATTTGAGGATAAAGTCCAACCCAAAAGCAACAAAACAACATACCCACTAGCACGATTCTCAAATATTTGCTGGACACGGGGAACATACGGGGTATGGAACGTAGCGCGATCACGGACGATTGAATTGACCGCTGCGTACGACTCGACAATATGTGGGCCAGGTGCACGACCGGGACGTTCGAAGGAGTACTTATCCACGATCCCTAGCTTTGTGAGGTTCTTCTCCATTGCCTCGGGGCTGGAGGAAAAGAGAGGGGAGGTACACACTGACTGGAGGAAAAGAGAGGGGACATACGCACCGACTGGAAGAAAAGAGAGGGGAGGTACACACCGATTGGAAGAAAAGAGAGGAGGTAAGCACCGACTGGAGGAAAAGAGAGGGGAGGTATGCACCGACTGGAGGAAAAGAGAGGGGAGGTATGCACCGACTGGAGGAAAAGAGAGAGGAGGTACGCACTGACTGGAAGAAAAGAGAGGGGAGGTCGATCAGAGGAGGAGAGAGAGAGATGGAAGGAATACACACACCAACTGGAGGGGCCAATCAGAGCAGGGTGCACACCCAATCAAGCACAAACGGGCACAGCACATTGCAAACAGGCGCAGCACATTGCGAACAGGTGCAGCGCATTGCGAACAGTTGCAGCGCGTTGTGAACAGGCCAAGTGAAAATGGATGAATGATCATACTCTGCTCCTTTGGATGAGCTGGAGAAAGCTGGCATAGGTTTTTTAAAAACCAGGGGGTTTTCCTGCTTCACATCCCTCTTCCTCCACATATTTGAAGGTACTGTGTTTACATGTCGAGAAATTGTGCCCCTACCCAATCCAACTTCAGTTTTAAGATAAAAAATGTATCGTCTGTAGACTCCTAACCTTTCCTGGACTGTACTTTCTCCCACTGTCCAATCAGATCTAATATTATTTTCTTTGCTATCTACCAAAAGATCTTCATCCGTGAAGCTGTTGGGAGATCAACAGCTTCATGGATGAAGATCTTTTGGTAGACAGCAAAGAAAATAATATTAGATCTGATTGGACGGTGAGAGAAAGTACAGTCCAGGAAAGGTTAGGAGTCCAGAAATGCGATTGCATGGTAGGAGCAGGGGTTGGACATGTCAGCTTTGTGTCATTTGGGGACAATCACAATAACAGCCATTTTGAAGGCTCCAGGGTGGACACCTAGTTGAACACAGCCATTGATGAAATTGGTGAGCACCTCAGGCGAAACCGAGAAAGTCCATTTGATCGTCCAGTAGGTGGAGCCAGAGGCACCGGGAGCAGAGGTGTTCGAGGCGGACCAGAGGCTTTCTAGGACCTCACACTGCGAGAAGAGGGTGAAGTCCCGTGGGGGGAGGGGGGCAGGGTCGGATGGCAAGACTGGGTCTCTCGAGGGGGCAGTCCTGGGGAAGGTGTCAGCAAAGGCATGGCATTGTGAACGTGGGTCGATAGCTATGGTATCACCGTGACGGATTGGGGGGGTGCGTTGGTGGCGTTTTCCTGAGGCCCATTGGCAGAGGCTCCACACCTCTGTATGGGTGGAACGTTGGACGATGTCCATGGCCCAGTCCTGTTTTGCTTTGTGGATGGTGGCGTGGAGACGGCCTCTGACCGTCTCACGTTGAGGTCTGCGTGTGTGCGTGAGGGCACGCATGGCCTCATCGCAGGCCTCATTCCACCATTTGGAGTGGGGAGGGGCCTTGCCAGTGCTCTGGGGCATGACATCGGAGGTGGCTTGGGATAGAGAGCTGAGGAGGGTAGTGGCACCCGCTTCGACATCTTGGGCAGAGTGGGATTCTGGGGGTGGGGGGTTAGCACCAATGGAGCGGGAAAATGCCTCACACCACTCTTTCCGCAAAGACGGGTCAATCCGGAAAGGGTGGGGATGGTCATCAGGGGGTGGCTGGGGGGGTTCGGGGGTTCGATGGCCCAGTGAATGGGGTTGTGGTCCGAGGCAACAGCTGGGTCCAGGAGGACCTCCCAGTCATGGATTAGGTTGTGCTCGGCGGCTGCAAAGTTGGCCCAAGTTAGGTTGATGATGGAGTCGGACTGGTTGGAATGGCTGATGTGGGTAGGTTTGTCCAGGTGGTTGACAAGAGCCAGAGCATTCGCGGCTGCCCAGTCAGCAAGGTTGTTGGCTGCAGAGGAGGGTTGGCAGGGTTGGGTGCCAGCGATTGCCCAGGATGGGTGGTGGAGGTTGAAGTCCCCAAGGATTAGGGTGGGAGTTGTGGCTGGGAGGTGGGAGTTAAGAAGTGTTTGGAGTGCAACAGAGTCTCTGCTGGCACCAGCATTATATACATTCACGGACATAAGGGAGAAATCACTGTATGTAAAAGAGTTGGTGTGTGTGTCCGGGGAGTCGAGGATATCTGGGCGGGGGAGCACCGAGAGGCCAGGAGTGTTTTTACGTACAAAGGTGGCGACTCGAGGGGTTTGGTCAGTGGTGGTGAGGGGGAGGAAAGCCTCCCAGGCTGGGCAGGAAACGGTGCCCTTGATGTCAGTCCCAGACGGATCAGTGATGGAGCGTCCAGTGCCAATTTTTCCCCACCAGGGCTCTTGGAGGAAGAGGATGTCATAGTTGAGAAGGGTGTTGAGTATACAGTGCATGCGGGCGTTGGAGCGGGCCACGTTGAGTTGGAGGCATCGAAGTGGCGGGGGTGACATTAGTCGAAAGCAATATCAGCATCAGAGGGGGGGTGGTTTGAAGGCTGGGGAGGTGGGGGGGCCTGAGTCAGGGCGGGGGGGATCACATACTTGCAGCGCTCGGGGCACTCGGTGGAGTCAGCTACAAGAGGGCCAGAGCAGTTGACGCACCTGAAGTTGTGGGGCAGTCCTGGTTGGCAGGGAGATTGGCGAGCTTGCAGTCGTTGCACTTGGTGTGGTGGTCTGCTTCAGCGTGGCATTCGCTGCAGAGGCGGCACTTAGGGCGGGACTTGCATTGTGGGGCGGCATGGCCAATGGCCCAGCAGATGGGGCATTGGCAGAGTTTCGGTTTGTCCACCCAGCGTTTCACTACAACTGGGGCACCGAACATGAAAAATTACATTTGGAAGGCTTCCTTGAGGAGAGTGCCGTCAGGGTCTTCGAAGGCTAGTGAGATGGAGGACTTGAGACCCGCAATTGCGTCCGGGGGTCGGACCAAGGAGGGGGGTTGGGTGAGGGTGATTTTAGAGGCGAAGGGGAGGTTGTTGAACGAGTCCAGGAGGGAGCTGTCAGAGAAGACTGGGCTTCCGGGGAACTCACGTGCAAAGACGCCAGACAGGACGATCTTAGACCAGCGAGTGTCGCATGATATGGTGGGGTCCGGGCCGAGGTCTAGGGCCTCGCGGATGGATGGGAGGTGAGCTGAGACGAGGGCGGGGGAGGTGGCAGGGGGGAATGTGACGATGAGATTGCCAGTTGGGTTCCAGTGGGTCCCGATGGCCTGGAGGCCACAGGCAGTGGGGATGGCTTTAAGTTTGGCGTTGATCCTCTTGGAGAGGATTAAGGGAGGGGGCGGCTGTCCGCCGGCGGAGGGTTGCCTTTGAAGCGAACCACAAAGCGGATTGGGGAGGGGGGTTTGCGAAGGGGGGCTTGGGAGTTTTGGGAGCCGGGGGACCTGAGATGGGCAGTGAGGCAGCGATTGCAGCAAAGGATCGTGGGCCAGAGGGAGGGGTCTGGGTGGGGGGTGCAAGTTCCGTTGGATATTTGGCGTTCCAATCGTGAGAGTTGGGCCGTGATCGATTGTTGGAATTGTTGGAGGTAGTGTGTGATGTTGCCATCCAGCACGGGAGGGGGGGTTGGGAGGGATGGGGGAGGCGGAGCATCCTGGGGGGGGGGCAGATGTGGAGACCTTGAAGGCTTGACTGAGGTATGTGCGGATTTCTGAGTGGGTGTCGGCAATAGAAGGGTTGACGAAGGGTTCGCCATGGGGGAGGGGGTCTACAATAACGTCAATTAGGCTGAGGCAGAGAGTGACCCACCCGGCAATTGGGTCGTCGACAGCGTAGGATTTGGAGTAGACCTCAATTAGGTTCTTCACGGAGTTGATGGTGCGTGAAAGGAGGAGTTGCGGGTCAGGTCGGTGAGGGTGGAGGGCTCAGTTGGGAGGTGCGTGGAACTGAGCGTGTTCGGGAGGGAAAGGGTTGGGTTGGAGGCGGGCGAGGGTGTGGGGAAGTCTTCGTCCATGTCGTGGCTAGGACCAGGGTTGTGGACGAATTTTGCTTTTTTAAAACCGGAGCTGATATCGTCCCCAGGGGAGAGAGAGCATCGGCCCGTTCGCAGGGCAGAAGGAGATGGTGGTTGGGAGTGGGGAGCGCCGGGCCCATATGACGTCAGTGAACAGCTGTCATAGAGATTAATAAAATGAATGAATGAAACGAATTGGAGCTTACAGCTGTAATAGAGATTAATAAAATGAATGAATAAAACAAATTGGAGCTTACCGTGATTTTGCACCAGGGGTGAAAATGAGATAAATGCAGTCATGCATGAATGGGAAGACCGGCCAACTAGTGTTGAGGCAGGGAGTAACTACGGAAAGAAAGATCAAAGTCATAGTTAGTACAGGAATTCGCAAGCAAAAAGAACAAGATGGGACTCACATGCCAAAATGGCCTTCATGGTAAGATACGAACGTCACTCAGGCTACTTGGTTTGGTGTCCCACATCTAGGGGAATAAAAAAGATACGAGATGTACCACTCAACATGACGTCATATGGTCCCTGTAAGCTAAGCGGGGGAGTGCCAGGCCCATATGACATCAGTGAACAGCTGTGATAGAGATTAATAAAAGGAATGAATAAAACGAATGCGAGCTTACCATGATTGTGCACCAGGGGTGAAAATGAGATAGATGCAGTCATGCAAGAATGGGAAGAACAGCCTGCTAGTGTTGTGGCAGGGAGTAACTACGGAAAGAATTAAAGTCATAGTTAGCATAGGAATTCATAGGCAAAAAGGACAAAATGGGACTCACATTCAAAACTGGCCTTTATGGTAAGAGACGAATGTTATTGGAGCGACTTAGTTTGGTGTCCCACATCCAGGGGAATAAAAAAGATACGAGGTGTACCACTCAACATGACGTCATATGGTCCCTGTAAACTAAGCAGGGGAGCACGGGGCCCATATGATGTCACTGCAGGGTGAACAGCTGTGATAGAGATTAATAAAAGAATGAATAAAGTTAAAGCGAGCTTACCGTGATTTTCCACCAGGCATGAAAATGAGGTGGATGCAGTCATGCATGAACGGGAAGGCCCATTAGTGTTGAGGCAGGGAGTAACTACAGGAATTAAAGTCATAGTTAGCATAGGAATTCGTAGGCAAAACGGACAAAATGGGACTCACACTCCAAACTGGCCTTCACAGTAAGAGACAAATGTTATTGGAGCGACTTGGTTTGGTGTCCCACATCCAGGGAAATAAAAAAGATACGAAATGTACCTCAACATGACATCATATAGTCCCTGTAAGCTAAGCGGGGGAGCGCCGGGCCCATATGACATCAGTGAACAGCTGTGATAGAGATTAATAAAAGAATGAATAAAGTTAAAGCGAGCTTACCATGATTTTCCACCAGGCATGAAAATGAGGTGGATGCAGTCATGCATGAACAGGAAGGCCCATTAGTGTTGAGGCAGGGAGTAACTACAGAAAGAATTAAAGTCATAGTTAGCATAGGAATTCATAGGCAAAACAGACAAAATGGGACTCATGCTCTAAACTGGCCTTCATGGTAAGAGACAAGTGTTTTCGGAGCGACTTGGTTTAGTGTCCCACATCCAGGGGAATAAAAACGATACGAGGTGTACCACTCAACATGATGTCATATGGTCCCTGTAAGCTAAGCGGGAGCGCCGGGCCCATATGACATCACTGCAATATTCCTATCAGGTGAAGTCAGCCGCCACTCCATCAAGGGCAATATAACACATACGGTCTGTCCGATGTTCTTAACATTGGTCTTGATGTAACCCAAGAGCTCTTGAGTGTGCAACCCTGAAAAATGTTCTGCGCGCATCTTCTTCGCTGCCTCAACTTCGAAAAAGACGTATGAGAAGACATCGCGGAGCATCTGTTGCAATTCATGCTCCATGTAGATGCCACGTGGTGTTGTTTCTGTCTTCAATGGGAGACCAGCCTGTGTACCGTAAGTAGATGCATAGGACCACATTAAAAATAAAATAACTCACAATGGCCGTAGCTGCAAAGTGCACCGGAATGAGGTTTAGTACCTCACCCTGAGCAAGGCATGTTATTAAAGTAATTGAATATAAGAATGGAATCTAAGAGAACGTACGACAAGATCCACACTGTAACCAGCACTTCCAGAAAGAGTGAAGCTCTTCTGCTTTATCAAAGCCTGTGTCGTGTCAAAGTAGAACTGCTCAGCCTTCTCCAAAGCCGAGGCATCGTTCGCCAATGAATTGATGAGCAGTTCAGAGTCTGCCTTGTGTTGTACGGGGTCGTTCAAACTCGCCAAGTATCTAGCATCGCACACAATTTGAGGATAAAGTCCAACCCAAAAGCAACAAAACAACATACCCACTAGCACGATTCTCAAATATTTGCTGGACACGGGGAACATACGGGGTATGGAACGTAGCGTGATCACGGACGATTGAATTGACCGCTGCGTATGACTCGACAATATATGGGCCAGACGCACGACCGGGACGTTCGAAGGAGTACTTATCCGCGATCCCTGGCTTTGTGAGGTTCTTCTCCATTGCCTCGGGAGGCATAAGCGGGAACCACATGAATGTGCTGTTCTCGGTATAGTCGTGTGGGAGTGTGGGGAGTAGGACTGATAAATATAATGACAAACAGGTCACACATGAACATCATTGCTTCCCTGCATAAGAGAAATTGGTTACACACGTCGTCCTAGCATGCTACCAAACTCATCATTGGTGGTATCGTGCTGACAGTCTTGGAAACCCCATGCAGTGAGATTTGCAGGTGTGAAATCTGCTGTGAAGAAACAATCGCCACGAGTAAGAGCGATGGCATCTATAACTAGTTTAGACGACGAATGCTCAATGATAATGGGGTGTATTTTTTCAAACCTGCGAGAATGGCACAAGAAGTGGTGTGAGGAGGGCAGAGACCTGCGCCAGGCTCAACCTGGTTTACAAAGAACAGTAAGTGACAGTCCGATCGCGTCACTTACAAGGGACAAATGGCACTTACTGGTTTAGTTTCTTCTGCTTGCAGCCCAGGCTATGGACGAGTGTCACAGGCAGTAACGCAGTGACATCATATGGGCCCGGCGCTCCCTCGCGTAGCTTAGAGGGACCATATGATGTCATAGGGAGGGCTGCCCTTCACCAGAGACGCTATTGGAGTTGCCTGCTCTGGAAACCGTAAACCCTAAGGGAACAATGGAACATGAGCTTGGATATGGGAAAGAAAGGATGGTATCCGTATTATTCTTAATCAAACACACTATTTTCTCAGCCTTTCGCACCTTATCTTTGTTAGATATAGTCACTCGGCACAGTAGCTACAGGTTGTGTACGATTGTGGGTCCATGGTGTCCACTCATCTTCGCTCCTGCACTTCTAGTCCTGAGCATCCATCTCGCTTCTTCATTCTAATAATCATCTCCAAATGTACGTATCACTTTAAATACTATCATAAATCGTTTAACCATTCCCTACCAGATCTTCCACAAACCCACCTAAATCCCAAGGGTTAAACTTATGGAAACATCTATGGCAAGTCGAGGAGTTTTTTGAGGATGCCATCTGCGCCTATGACTACTCGGATCAATACGACCCCGACGTCTGCTGCTAGAGTAACAGCTGCGCTATCTTCATACAAGCCTGCCAACTCGCCCTCGAAGTCCTCCCCGATTTCTTCTCACACATTTTCCCTCACGCTCCGAGCAAACAATATGTTCTCCCTCGCAGCATCCGACGCCTAAGCCTCCTTCTCCACCCGTGAAAGGGCCACATACCCATCCAAAGCATGGCCACGCAGCCCAGGTCCAAGCCCACGCTCCCACCACATGCCCACGCTCCCACCGCCCATCCTCACCCCGGCGAACGCGCACCTCCCAAATCTCTCTCCATCCGTGCGCAGCCTCTTCCCCGCACTCTCCGCCACCACGCCGCCGACGGTCCACACTGGGGAAGACCCAGCAGTCCTGACGCTCACGCTCCTCGCCGACACGCTTATGCAGCAGGCGCAGATTATGCTGGGGACGAGGGAGAAGGTGCGGCGTGGTGTGTTAGGGCCGTAGAGGGGGTGATTGATATTGTCGGGGAAGAGGTATGGGCTGCTGCCGTTGTGGTTTGTGGATAGAATCCCCATTCACAACTCATCAAGTGTATTTAAGGTCTCTCTTTTGCAAGTGAGTTTTCTGGATCACTTGTCATCTAACGCATTATCTTTTCATCTCGCTGTTGCATTATAGGTCAAAAAAGATCGGGGAACAGTCGAGGTCCTCTGGGATGGAGGACAAAAGCGTGAGTTCTAGTGGGGGAGTATCGTGTGGAGTTCAAGTGGTGAAACAGGGAGGAAGCCAACGGCTGAGGGTGCGTTATCTCTGGGCTTTTGAATCTAATCATCGTCTCATACCATCACCTTGCACCTTCTACAGAAATTGCTACGAATCCGGTACCATTGAAACCTACACCCAAATATGTGGCATGGACATCATCGACAGTAAGATGTGGTCCACCTGCAATGCTCTCTGCCCCAATCTACGACACTTCTCTGGCTGAGCTGTTCTCACTTCAGACGCAGTTGTTCCAGCAGCTGCAGCAACTAGGACCAGAGCACAGGGACCAGGTCAAATTTCCCGCCCCCATCTGTCCAACAGATCGGACCAAATACGAACGGACAGGTATGGTATCAGGGAATGAGTCAGTTCCGCGTAGCGCCACAACCTACTACCGGGAGTGACACAGCTTCTACCCCATCAACCTCAACCGCAGCCTCAACCACGGCTGCTGTTTCCAATCCAATGACAATAGAAGATCCAATTTCACCATCCCCCGAGGATGGCCTCAATGCTCTTCTAGATGGGGCGATTGAACATTTTGGATATGCTGCTGGTGATGTCTTCCATGCGATCTATCATTTCGACTCGATGACCGAGGACCATAAGAAAGCTTTCCAGATAAGTCACCAAGCGTTGCAAGAGACCACAGCCGTCCTTGCCCCTGGTAATATTGTTCTCAACTCTCGTGTTTCTCATCGGATCCTCGTTATACACCCTATCCCTTGCGAGTATCTAGAGGCGGATTATTGGGCATTGAATTTCAAATCAAGCTGGATTGGCAGGAGCATGCTAAAGCAGCTGCATATTGCAGGGGATATCAACATTTGCCAGACAATCAATATGTTACGACAGAGGCCGCAAACAGCAGCACTGGCAGTGTGGTACTTTGAGCCGCTTGCTCATTGTCGGCTCACGGCGGGCTCTACGGGCGGCTTCTGGCCTCTTGTCACAATGACTTCCAACGGGGCTGACCCCCCGGAGGTCATTTCAGACCCTTCAATCTCCATACCTAATAATGTGAAGTTTGCCCAAGTCCAACGCAAGGTTGTCAAATTCCAATCCACCGCTGACTTGCCTACATGCTTTAAGGAACACGAGTATTACCAGCCTGTTACACCGAATTTCCCGTTGTTCGATGCTTTCACAGTTGATTTGTATCCTTCAAGACACTCGGCCATTCTCTGGATTCTACAGATGACCATGTTCCGGTCGCATGGAGGCTCGGCGGTGGGTTATCGAGCGATCCGCAAAATTGTTGCTGCCTTGAAGAAGCAACTTCGGGAGACCCCTCCCCCCTCCCAAAAAAAAAAGAAAAATCACAATGCCTGAGGCCGATAACAAGCCGACAGTCTCGGAGCCGCTCGTGGAGGTCCGCTACCTTCTCATCTCTCCAAGAGCACAGAATGATCCCGTGCAACCTACGAAGACGTGGCGCTTTCCCAAAGGATGGAACGAAAATTGCAAGATGTATGATCATCGTGGTGACGTGTACTGGTTAGAGATTATTTTTACGGTGCGTATTGTGGATATCGCTCCGTCATTATTACAAACTGAAGGGTATTCCACCTTACAGTTGTAGATGGCCGCTGTTTTTTGATCCTAAATCCTGCTACTGAGTCAGGCACGGCTCGACACTAATTCGAGTTGTTGAAGTCCGGGTGTGAAATCAATATTTGATTCATTATTTTGTATCTACTAGATTCCTTATAGTACGTGAGGATTTCTGTACTGTGTAGGCTAATGTCACGATGAACGGATTTTGCCACTGTATAACCAATGATGACCGGTCTAGCGAGGACAACTATCTTTGCTTTGTCAGAAATTTTAGAATCGTCATCATTGCAAATACACTTACATTGTCCAAATTAGATGATATGTTTCTGCACGGTCTCATCCCCTGCTTCCCAGCCTGTCCAAAATGAATTTCATGAGTTAGCGTCCAAGTCAGGTGTAGGTAATTGAAACATACAATCCTCCTCTCAAGTGGTTCAGGTCCGAAAACGTCATTTATGATATGTCTTTCCTCAGTCACAATGTCTTCCGTCTTCCAAATATCAAATCGAAGCTCCAAAGTTGGTGGCTGTAGTCCCAACTAGTCCGGGCCGACCAGTGAAAAGTGTTCAAAGCCGAATAAGTGGCCAAATCCAAGGTAGTAGTACATTGTTGTTTTGTGGCATTCGCACTTAGACTGATCTGATTTCATTTCTTCATCTTGACACTTGTAGGACGACCTGCAAGGATCAGCAGACGATGATCCGCTACTACTATAACATAATAAGGGTACACATGGCTGTCGGTGAGCTGGAGCAGTTTGGCGGGCAGGGTGCGGAAGTGAGGGATTTGATTTTGTCGATGCTAGACTAATGTTGAAGTGGTGTGAGTTTTACTTTTTGTCTTTGTCTTTGTCGTCTTCTTACATCTGTCAATAAAAAAATTTTTTGTACTGATGATATTCCATATCTTTGCCTCCAGTCAGGACACTGCTAATTGTCTTATGCATCCATTCTGGACGCCTGTTTCGCGAATTAGAACAATATTTACTCAGTACTTTGACAGCACCGATCGAGAAGGGTCCCAAGTTCAAACGAATGGTTGTTGCCATTCGTACACGCAAGGTCTTAAGATAGATATTGCCCAAATTTCTCTTTTCTCAACAGCTTAAATGCTAATGAACCTCTCTAGCCTGAAATACTTGTTCTTGATAGCTTTTATAACAGGTTTTGAATGGATACAGATCATATACATTTTTCGAGTCTGACCTGTCCGGTAGTGTCCGATATTCTGTGGCCTATCTGCTGTAAGGGAGTGTAACTCCCTACACTGTGATGTGGTAATAGTCATGTGAAAAATTTACCTCGTAATCATTGAACGTTTGTTGTGCCCGTCGTTTTTGCGCCACGTTTGTCGGCCACGCTCTTTCACCAAACAGTCTGGTTAGCCACTCATTAACAGGTATAGCTAAGCAGTAGCGTAAATGACCGTCTTCCACTTTTGGCGTATCCGTGAAAGGCATCCCAGGACAAGATCGACTGAGATAATGGTCTTTGGCGAAGAGCAACAGTAGTCGGCATACAAGTTCGCCATTTTTACCTACATCTATCATCCCGCTCTCAATTTTGTTTTTGAGGTGAAATAATACATTTGGAAGAACTTGGTCATATTCCCACATCACATCCGCCGCCGCATGTGAAAGAAGCGGCTCTGAAGGATAGCATGTTTCTTTCCAAGATCGGTCCTCTGTGACGGAGATGCAGATCCGCATATGACTGGCCACCGACGTCTCCATGTACTCGACCGTCTCGGGGTGCCCAAACACTACATCCAAGGCGAATCGTTGCGAAACTAGTGCAAGCGAACATGCCGCCTTTGTATTATCATAATCGTGCGCCAGCATCAGCTTCCGCTTAGCTACTGCCACAAGCTCTGAAATCGGAACGCACGCGTTCGTCGTAGACCATCGGTAGATAGACATGAGGTAAATCCCACCGTAGTGTTGTCCCACTCACAAAGGACGTCCAAGCCCAGTCATGTGATTAACATCGTTCAACACAGGCCAGCTTTCAGAGTCTAGACTGAATTCATGTGCTGATTGATCGAAACCCAATTCAGTAAATGGCCTAAATAAGAGCTTGCTCCAACCAAAACCCGCAAAGACGGATCTGCCAACATCAGCATACAACTCTCAGTCCATCTATATTTCAAACCAAATAGGAATCATTCTGACGTATGAATACTGCTTGGAGCCACAAAGTCAGCTATTTGCAAATTAGTTGAAGTGAAAATCGCCCAAATTGGGTATCTATCCGCGTTAGAATATATACTGATCGCGCGACAAATTATGTCCACTGGGATATATTTCTGTTCCTGACACCCTCGCTCGTCTCGAAGAATAGCAGCCTCATCAAAACCTCAGATGGATGGAAGATCAATGAAATTGAAAGATACGTGAGCTGGCATGTTCCAGGCAGAGTTACGCTGTGAGCTTCGGGATGAATATCGATGAGGCCAGGGTGGAAGGCTAAGGTAGTTATTCAGGGAAAGAGAAAAGTATAATAAATGAGGCACTTTATGTATCTTTCTTTAGGTGACGGGTGCCCTGCAGGTGAGAATGATATATATTATATTCATCCTTTCCTCCATAACATCCAATCCACATCTCCTGCAATGTAATCCTCGCTCTCTCTGGATATCCTAAGCACCCTCCCGATCACCATTAAAACTGAATCTCTGTACCCAAACCCCTGCCGTTTGCCACAGCCCCTCGCCGCTACTTCCTTGAACGAAACAGTGCCAATGTTTTGGTTTTCTGCATCGCCCTTTTGGCCACGACAAAGCCTACCGCATTCAATGTGAAATGATTATCAGGCCATCGGGACTGGGGAATTAGTGTGCCTGGCAGGATTGAAAGTGGGAGCGGTCCAGTCCATTCGTCTGGTCGGTGAAGGACAGTGCCGTTGGAGCCTCGGGGACAGTGTGGTCCAGGAGGGACCTATTATTTGGGTCAACATTAGTGTGTAAAGAAGGGAAGAGGGCGCACTGTACGTTTTGATCATGGCGGGTGCCCTGCAGCTGCCATTGTGCCGACTGTCAATATGGATTACCGTTTCAAGAGCATTGTTGTTGATGTTGGTCTATGGCTCTCTGGCAATGGCAGCAGCAGCTGATGTCGCGGCGGGTGAGACCATTTAGGTACGTAAATATGAGGTCTGTCAGAGATATTGTAAGACTGATATCACGACGAAGAAGTTTTGGCACTGTGTATAACAAATGATGACTTCAATTCTACATCAGGAAATGTATGGCATAGATTATGAAAGAATGAACTGACATTTCAAGATTTGACGAAACAGGACTGCAGATGAGTGTTGTCAATATAACTATGAGTCTTCAGCTGTTTTGACATCCGTTAGGAATTACTAGACGAAGACGGCGTCTTCTGAGATTCTGACGTATAGAATTTGACGGCTTCGCGATTTCTTTTGTGGCGTTTATTGTAGTTGGTCTTGTACTGGGACGGGTTGGAGCAGATAGATTGTTTGGCTGCGAATTAGAAGAACTAGATTTATCCAGAATCGAGTGCTTACTACGAGCCTGTTTTTGACCACTTGTTTGTATTGCGGCAGGTCGGGATGGATGGTTAATGAATGGTGACAAAAACAGTTTTGAATGGCGACGAAGAGAATTTGAATGGTAACAAAGAGGATATTGAATAGCGATGAAGAGAATTTCAAATGGCGACAAAGAGGTTTTTGAATGGTGACGAAGAGGATTTTAATGGTGAGGAAGATGTTTTTGAACAGTGATGAGACGTTTTCAAACAGTGATCACATTTATGAACAGCAACTAAGAGATTTTTGAATGGCAACAAAGAGGTTTTCGAATGGTGACAAAGAGGTTTTCGAATGCGATGAACAGGTTTTCAACAGTGAGGAAGAGGTTTTCAACAGTGAGGAAGAGGTTTTCAACAGTGAGGAAGAGGTTTTCAAACAGCGATCACGTTTATGAACGGTGACTAAGAGATTTTTGAATAGTGACAAAAAAACCTTTTCAATGCGAAAGACACCCCTTTCAATGCCATGCACAACGGTGATCAAGATCATCACGACAAAGAGCCATCAATAGCAAAGATTGGAGGTTGAGTGGCATTTGGGACGGCGATGAAGATATTTTGGGACGGCAACGAAGAAGTTTTGGGACAGCAATGAAGA
>WHVD01000176.1:0-162023 GCA_015178975.1 Hysterangium stoloniferum
TCCGGATGTTTATCGGTGCTTTTGATGTTCCCATCATCCACATGCACAATATGATGACCAGCAGTTTGTGACTAGGGCGGAAGATGGTTTTCGCCTTGGGAATGATGTGGGGATGGAACGTCCCTGCATTGGGTCCTACTCAAAGGAGGTCAGATGGCATTAATCAAATGACGGCCTTGCCCAATGCGCTGGGCGAATGATCCCGTGAACAGCGATCCATCCGGCATGAGGGGGGCCATACTCTCTAAGGTTGACTCCCTTTCCCTTGTCTTCCCATGAGATACATGGGGTAGAGTCGGGATCTGTCTCGGTGCCCCCAAGGCTACGGTCATCCACAGCGGGTGGGCGGTCAGCCGCATTGGTGCCCTTGATTTTACCGTCATCCACAGCGGGTGCGTGATCAGCCGCGTCGGTGCCCACGACGTGACCACCATCCACAGCGGGTGAATTATCAGCGGCGTCGATGCCCTCGCTGTTACCGTCATCCACAGCGGGTGGGCGCCCTTGAGGTTACCGTGATCCGCAGCGGGTGCGTGATCAGCCGCGTCGGCGTCCTTGACGTGCGGGTTTTGAAGACGAGAGTATGCCAAATACACGATCGCGCCGAGCAGCGTGAATACAACAGCGATGTGTATCAAGGCAATACAGGCACTGCCAATCACCACAGCATGTGTAGAAAATCATTTTCAAGTATATATGTAACTATTCGTCGCTGCACATAACACTCACCGTTGCTTGAGCTCACAACAGATCGTCTCCTTGATCTGTACATGCAGCATGCGTCGCAAGTGCGCGACGCACCTGGGTCTGCCTCTTAATGGCTTGCTCATCAACACTGTCACAAGGCTGTCTTTTTATAATGGATGCAGTCTAACGGGAGTGCAACCGGTAAGTGACAACATAGCAGGCGACAAATAAGAGCCACCCGACACATACATCACTGTAACAAACCAAATCCAAGGAGCGTTTCATGTCACTCACGGGAAGCCAACCGAATAATCCTGCAGCCTGCTCCAGGTTCAACTTGAGTGTGTGAATAGCTTAAATCCTGTGACAGCAGCCAAGAAGGGACTGAAACGCCTGTTGAAACCAGGAGCTGGTAGCCAAGTGATATAGACATATTGGTCAGTATATCCAACACCTTGAACTGGGTACCTGAGACATAGTGGTGAAGGATGACTGATAAAAATCTTTGCGAGGCGGTGTTGACATCGGCGCTGTGGCAGTAATGCAAGTATGGTGGAGGAGGTGGCAATGGGAGAAAGAAGGGTAGAGACACGTACTGAGCGTTTGAGATGCTGCCTATGAATATCCAAGTGGCAATAGAAATAATGCTGGGAACCATGGATAGCATGAAGTTCAACTGTGTCATCAACAGACACAGGAACATTGATGGGAGTGATATCGCTTAGGACGACGAGGGGTTTGGTGAAACCGAGGGGCTTCATCGTCGTTGTAGAAGTGATGATTTTATTCAAGTGCTTGGATTCGGTGGTAGTGCAGAATACACCTGTGGTGGTAAGGAACGAGGTTGTACCAATGAGCGATAATATAGCACCAAACATATCATCGATTGCATTAGGAAGCATATAGATATTTATTTAACCAATTAATAGTGATTATTGAGTGTCCCGCACAACCTGACGTGTTTTCTTAAGATAGGTCAAGCTATAAATTTCCATTTCCTTTCTATTAAAAAGTAGTATGGGTTGGCTTACTGTCAATGCACAAACTACAATGGCTTCATAAGCTTGTAATGAAGTACTTGTACCAATCAATATGTCAGTCAGTGAATCACCATCTGACATGATAAGTTGGGTGTACATGGGTTAAATCAGGCATCAGCCCACTGAGCGTAGTCAAAGTACAAATCAGTAAACTTTTTCATTTTTTCATTTTGACGTCAGCGGAATGACAATAGTTCTGAATTATTTATGGACAAAAAAAGAGTATTTATCTTTATTGTTTTAGATGTAATGAAACCATATCGGCCGATACCCTACACAACCTCTATTTGGCCAAAGACCAGACGGTTGAGAAACGAAGCATCGGTCTCGCCTGTTTTAAGCGTTGGAATGATGCTTCTTAACGGCGCTTAATCTGACCTGGGGACCCATGATAGGCAAGTCGCTAATGCTCAGTGTCGGTCATGGGAGGCCGTTGGCTGTGGTACGTGACTCGTGTATGGTATTTGAGCCGATTTTCGGACGTCTCGGGGATCAAATTCTGTATTTACCCCTACTTTTTGAATTGTGGTTTTAATATGGAATGGAAACATCGTCTCTGCTTTTAGCTTGGGTTCGAAACAGCCGAAATACATGTCTCAAGTATAAAGACGAGAGACATGTATTGGTGTTTATATCTGGAAGGCCGAGTAAATTCGTTGATTACCTTCCTTCCTTCCTTCTTCACTGGCGTAGTCGTAGGGTCTATGGCCTCGGTAGTGCATTGACTTGGTATACATTAAACCTGTGACACGACATCAGGTGCGGCTAAAGATTGGCGAACGTTGCATGCGATCAAATGTCATGGTTGTGGGCGATCCCGGCGGAAGCCCTTCGATATATTAACTGATACATTAAAAAATTATATTCCTAGTCAAAAATGTACTCGCTTATTATTGGGTAGCTTCAACCCCATCCTCGGATTTGTTGGGTATACGCGCTTTTCATATCAATTGGGTGGATTATTCATCACAAGGTGGTGAAAGACACAGCCTTGGGAGTTCTTACCAGCGTGATCCATGGGGACGAGTAATCCATGTGAGCTGTAAAACTTAATTTATCATGCCTTGTATGATCGAAGTAGAGCGTGGGTTTATTTTCCAGCAGCCTAAATGGGGAACATGACTCGCAGTTCCACCTCGTCTCCTGACCATACGCCTTCCTACCCACTAAGAGTCGTCATATGGGCATACAAGGTGGATGTTTTCGGTTCCCAGAAGAGATGATAGGACGGAGGGCAATGGCACAGGGGTGGCATTAGGCCGCCGAAAAGTTACAGTGGTAAGTACAGCGGGAATTGGAAATGGTGGATAACGGGTTATTTTTACGTTCTTGTACAGACTTTTCGTATTTTTTATTTTTGCGTTCATCTTGACCTCGACTATAAACAAGAGACTGTTCATGCGCTGTTTGATTATCCTATTAAGGAAACGAAGCAAAGGGACGCATTAATGAACCCAATGAAAGCCACAATGAAGGAACAACCCATCGATCGATTCTTCGCACCTGCTTACAGGCAATTTCAACGTCTTTCACATAGAATTCATCTTCTTGACAGCTATCGCACCACTATTTGAAAAGCGCGTATACCCAACAAATCCGCGGATGGGTTGAAGCTACCCAATAATAATCGAGTACATGTTTGACTAGGAATATAATTTTTTAATGTATCAGTTAATATATCGAAGGGTTTCCGCCGGGATGGCCCCCCCACCATGCTATTTGATCGCATGCAACGTCCGCCCATATTTAGCCCCACCTGATGTCGTGTCACAGGTTTAATCTATACCAGGTCAATACACTACCGATGCCATAGACCCTACGACTACACCAGTCAAGAATGAAGGAAGTTAGGTAGTCAACGAAGTTACTCGGCCTCCCAGATATAAACACCAATGCATGTTTCTCGTCATCATACTTGCGCCATGTATTTTGGCTGTTTCAGCCCTCCTGGCGATCCTCCACCATTTGATGGCGCTCCAAGCCTCGTGTGATTGTGACCCGTGTGATCACTGGTTGTGGAGAAAGAAGCCAAGCTAAAAATAGAGTCGATGTCTCCACATTAAAACCACAATTCAAAAAGCAGGGGCAAATAAAGAATTTGATCACCGAGACGTCTGAGACACGAGTCACGTACCACAGCCCACGGCCTCCCATGACTGACACTTAGCATTAGCGACTTCCCTATCATGGGTCCCAAGGGCACCCATGTCAGATTCTGCGCCATTAAGAAGCATCCTTCCAACGCTAAAAAAAAGGCGATACCGATGACACGTGACCTAAATTGATGCTTCGTTTCTCAATCGTCTGGTCTTTTTGTGTCTTTGGCCAAATAGCGGTTGTGTAGGGTATCGGCCGACATGGTTTCATTACATCTAAAACAATAAAGATAAATACTCTTAGTTTTGTCCATGAATAATTCAGACCCCCGTATTAGCCTGGAAGGGCCATAAAACAATAAATGGGCTGATTTTGGGGGCTGAACTAGTACTCTGTTAACCGAATAATTTTGAGACGACAGGAACAATGTTGCTGTGACAAAAACCGGCAATGCTCATACCCCAAAACGCGGGAACACTGCCAGATCGTATATCGGACTAGACCACCTGCTTATATTTTCCCTTTCATCGTACGAGCGCATTTTTCACCCGCACGCGTATATATGTATGCGATGGTATGAAGTGCAACCTTAGTCGTTTCCCTACAGCCCGCTGGGCAGCGGCTGAGTCTTGGGCATCCGCTGCCCCTCTTCTATTCTAGCTCGGTCCAATTTTGTCAGTTGTGCCGTCTTTCATGGTCCGGTAAATAAAACGAGGAGAAGAAGTGAAGCAGTAGCCAACCCAATCAAAGCCAAACCATGAAGCATCCATCGACCTGACGCAACAACTTGGGAGCTCCCAAATCAAGCTCGGCCTCTTCCACTTTTATTTCATGTCCTTTCCATCCACATTCAATGCCCTCTCTCTTCTCACGCTCGTCGCATTGTAGATAGACTCCATCTTGGACAACGTCCTCCTACTCTCCCAACCTCCCAACCTCCCAACCTCCCCAAACCCAAACCCAAACCCAAACCTGTCCCCTCAAAGTCCGCAACGATGACTATTTCCACGAACCTCGTCGATAAATCACTGACCCGGTTTTCCTTGCGAGCTAACTTCTACGTCGAGGCATTACAACGGACTGCATCGGTGGTAACGGCGTACTTGGTGGTGCCTCAACAACGCCTGGAATCGCGCTGGGACTGATTGCTTTGGCGTTTGAGGACAGGGTTCAGGATCCTGTTGACGATCCCCGTCAGTCGAAGTGACGAGCGAGAGAGCTTCGGGTTGTCGACATCCATGGACAGTTGCGGCAACTGTGCTTCCTCTAAATATTCAAAGTAAATGGCATGCACGTACCCTCTTGTCTTGTTGCATCTGTTGCATCTCTTTCTGAGTCACCTTCTCTCGACATTGCATGGTCTCGACAAGACACAGTGGGTAAATGAGGTTCTGCGACGGGACTGTTGGGAATTTTCTTGTTAGGCCATCATGGTGCAGTGTTTGGCAAGGCTTAGACTTTGGCAATGGCCTTGAACTCGTCAACATAACTTATCGAAAGGCGACGCGCAAGAATATTTGCCCATGCTGCGTGACCCTGGTGGCAGGCTGTATGACCCTTGCTGTGGGATTCAATGCAAAGCTGTCAGCCTGATGCCTGGATGCCTCAGACACGATCAGTCGACTGGCTCAGGACTTAGGCAGCAGGGATCGGGCAAGCTGGCACCTATTCAGGCCGACACAGCTGAGAATGATATTCGGTTTCTTCCGATACTTTTACCAAACCGTGCCTCCAATTTCTCCCCATTCTAGCACAGCTCCCCATGCAAATATTATGAGTATGGATTTACCCTCAAGTGATAGAGCGTTATATAATCCTTTATGAATTTGAAGAGTTTATTCCCCAACGGACCGGTCGATTGTCTAAGGGTGCTTAGAGGTATCCACCAAGGTGTGATAGGAATATCGAGGCGACAGCATAGCCGTCACTTGGAAGTTGCGGGGAACCATTTTAGCTGGCGAATCCTCAATAAACACCATGAGATAAATTGCGTGCGCCAGCACTACTATGACTCTGCCGATGTTCGCTTCTTCGCTAGTGCCAAGCCCGGATATAAAGGCGGTATACGTATTTATGAGAAGCCATTTCCCCCTATATCGGATTTTACCCGTGTAAGATGGCCTCCTTTAAAATTATTTTAGCATGCAATGGATGGCGTTTACCAGAATGAACATGCCTCAAGGGATCCACCCCCTCTTTAACAATTATGCTCAATTGCCCCACTGTTAGCTGTTTTTTAAGCAGCCTATTCCTTGTCTTTTCCCCCTCCTCTGTGTCTATGAGCCTTGCAACCCCCCTTTGGTGCTCCTCTACACGTCGTGTGTTGAAGAAGCACTTCCCAACCAACATGGAGATCTTGTTGCCGTACAGTAGCTTCTTCCCGATCTGTTCCATTGCCAGACCACAAAGATAACCGGGGCTGATTTCGACTTCCGTTCAATGACGAATAACAGCTTTGAGCCAGCTACTCATGGCGTCTCTCTCAATGTCGGAAATGCCTTGCTCAATCCCTGATGAATCTAGCAAGCCTTGCGGCGGCTCTAGGCCAGTTGCAAAACCACGGCACTAAACAAACAAAAAGTCCCACACATTGGAATCGATGCTCGAAACAGAAGATTACCATACCAGTTGCTGAACCCATGAATCAAGCGCTTTCTTGTTGATAGGCACATGCTCGTCACGACCTGGTCTGTGATAACAGACGCCGTGATCCTCTCTATTACATGCCAATTGGCTCTGGAGTATATCCTGAAAATGACTTTCGAGCACTCCGATCCTGTTACGGATGAATGTTTATTGACAAGAAATACCCAATCCTATGATGTTTCAGCAGCCGAGGCGAAGGTGCTCAAGTTTATCTTGAAGAGTGAGTCAACTTCGTGGTGAGAAACGCGCACTTTATTCCTGACGTGCTCGTAGTATACCAATTTTTGAACCATCCCAGCATGGGGTTGTAATTATGCCAGCTTCTCCTTCCTGCCAATGTGCATTTAGCTAACGCTCATCCTCCGTTGTTTATACAATTGGACCTTGGTAGAGCTTGTCCAGCTATTTCATTTACATGGACATAATGATCTGAGTGACCTCATTTATGCCATCTTTTCAGCAAAATGTTTAAAATCGTTTTCTTGCATATTTAAGACTATCTATATTTTTCATATTATCATTATTCCTATCCCCTGTCACAACAGTGCCACAGATCGACATAAGCTCGGCCCACCCCACCTCCACCCATCTGCACCCTCCCCGTTCTGTGATCCAGTAGTCCACTGGCAGCTTATTCCCTGGCATACACGCTCATCCCAACCACACAAACAACATTAGTGCAATTACTAGTGGATGTTTCTCACTCGGGTTATATGCAATATTGACAATGAGCAAAGAAACAACAAAACGCCCACCAGAGAGGATAATTACTTGGCACCCATTCCCCCACAATTGCACATCGTTGTGTTGTTAGTGATAGATATAATGGGGCATCAACCTCTTCAGAAAGAAATTCTCGTCGGCAAGAGCCCATTCATTGGACTCAGCTACAATTCACTTGAGCTATAAAACTTAATTAATAATCGCTTGTACGATCTCAGTGGAGCGTGGTTCATTTTCTAGCAGCCTAAATGGGGAAACTGATCATGAGGGAAAGCACTCCCGCCGCTACCTCTAGTGTCCCGACCATACGCCTTCCCACCTCACTAAGAGCCGTCATATCGGCATACGCCGTGCATTTATTTTTGTTCCCAGGAGGGAGGATAAGATGGAAGGCAACGGCACAGTGGTGGCATAAGACCGCCGAAAACCTACAGTGGTCAGTACAACGGGAATTGGAGATGGGTCTTGTACAGACTTTTCATGTTCTGTCTCTGTTTCGTTCTTCTTGACCCCAAATATAAAAATGAGACTATTAATACGCTCTTTGGTTGTCCTAAAAGAAGACAAAGCGAAGCAACGCGTTGGTCAAGTCAATTGAAGCCAACGATGAGAAAAAAACCATCCATCGATTCTACGCAACTATCTATAGGCACTTCCATCAAGCTTAACGTCTTTCCCGCAGAATTCATCTTCTCATCAAGATTTTGTACGGTAACAGACGCCCTGTTCCCACTCGTCGGGTACGGAAAGAGACAATGGCTTGATTCCCAGTTCTTGTACGGGGACCTTTTCGGTGTGGCTTTTCCTTTTCTTGTTTAGCACGGGTGGTAGCCAAATAATATCGTTGTGGCGTCGCTCATTGTACTATAAATAAACCGAAGAAAATAAGTGAAGCATTAGCCCACCCAATCAAGTCAAACCATGACACAAAACAACTATCGACTTGACGCACCTACTTGTGAGCTCCCAATCAAGCTCGGCCTCTTCCACTTTTAATTCATTTCCTTCCCATCCATGTTCAATGTCCCCTCTCTTATCACGCTCGTCGCATTATTGATAGGCTCCATCACGGACGACGTCTTCCTACTCTCCCACCCTCCTAATCTCGCCAAACCCAAATTTTTCCCTTCAAAGTACGCGACGATGTCTATTTCCACGAATATCGTGGAGCAATCGCTTACCCTGTGTTGCTTTCGAGGTAACTGATCGAGCTTGTACGTCGAGGGACATTACAGCGGGCTGGATCGGTTGCAACGGCATACGTGGTGGCGGCGTGAACAACACCTCGAATGTTGACGGGGCTGATTTCTTTGGCGTTTGAGGAAGGGTGCAAGATCCTATTTCGGAGGCTTATGATCCCGTTGAGTGGAAGTGGCGAGCGAGAGAACGTGTGGTCAACATTCATGGGCAGTTGCGGCAACAGTGATCCTTGTCCCTTTCTGCTTCCTTTTTCTCCTTCTCTGGGCTTTTCGCGGATGTCTGCCGCCATGGCAGTGAGCTGGAAAAATTTACTGACGCTGTTCCTGTGGAAATGCTAGGAATATTAGGAGAACTATCTCATGAGTTTTTGGGTATGACTGGGTCGGCGCTCTTGGACATGTTGAAGTGACGAGCGAGAGAGCTTCCGGTCGTCGACATCCATGGGCGACTGCGGCAACAAGTGCTGTGACTGTGGCGGGACGATATTCTCTTGTTCGGCCGTCATGGTGCAGTGTTTGGCAAGGAGGCTTAGGCTTTGGGCCTGGCGTCGGTTCGTCAATATACATTATCGAAGGCGATGCGCGATAACACTTGCCCTGGATCTGGCTGTGTGACCTTGTAGTCTGCGCGGGATTATAAGCAGAGAACTACGAGCCTGACACCTGGGTACACCAGGGTCGGCAGGTTTACTGGACGCCAGCTCAAGACTTGAGCAGCCGGGGACCTAGCGGACAGACCTGATCAGGATTTTCGGATTTATCCGACACTTCTACCTCCACTTTCTCCGCATCCTAGCACAGTTCTCTATGCAGACCTTATGAGTATGGATTTACCCTTAAATGATCCATCGATGTATGATCCTGAATGGATATCAAGAGTTTATCCCCCGACGGAACGCTCAATGATTTAAGGGGGCCTGTCCAAGAACAGGTGTAAGAAGGCAAAGTTCCAAGTAATAGGGATAACAATCTCAAACCATCGTTGGAACACTTCCAGGGCTGAGAAAACCATCCTGCGGATATCATACTTTGTGTTATTCTTCGAAGAATCTTACGATAGGTCGAACATCATTCAGGTAATGAGTAAATACGCTAGGTATATGGACCAGTTTAGTCACACGCTCGTCCGTGCTTCTTCAAAAGGGATATGTAGTTTGTGTTGGAACTTGGTGACACCCCTACCAACGGAGTCGCAAGCAGACATAGGAGTGAATGCACTTCGTCCATCAAATTATTCAAGCTCGTGGCCAACATCTCCCGGGGATATGTACAACCGTCTCAAAAAGACCAGGAAGTCGTGAAGGGCGCAGATTGGGCTATCCGTCCGCACTGCCGTGCGCGCAATTTCGCGTTTTGGAGATTGTGAAATTAACGACGATGAGCCCCTTATTAGCATCGAGGAGCCAACAAACACTAAATATTTTGATTTCGGGTTGCGAATTAATATTCTGATAGCCGAATAATTTTGAGACGACAGGTCCGCGATGGTGTAACTGTGGACTCACGCAGCATTTTAACCCCGATGGAAACATTGATATTAATTCGATCAATGTTTTCTGCAAGTACTGAAAATGAATTTACCTTAGTCTGTAAAACGTAAAGCGCTATATCCAATAGAGATCCATAAATGCTGCGAAGCCAAGGTTCCTGTGTGAAACAGGAGGAGAAAATCGATATTTGCAGGAAAATCAGTTTCATGTGTCCAGGGTGGTTTCGATCCTATCTGCATATTTCTCATTTGGCCATTCTCCAAAACCAGCAACGGTAAAACTTACAACCTCATCCAGAATTTGAAACAGTTTTTAATCACATTGAGGTCCTCATGTGACAGGTCCCCTCCATCATGCACCGCCCTAATAATGAAGAAGAAATGTCCACTAGTAGTAAAACGTAGTGGAGTGGTGATAATAGCATCAGGCGGGCTACAGAGGTATTCGCCAAGGTGTGATATGAATATCGAGGTGACAGCATAGCAGTCCCTAGGAAGTTGCGACCCGACCAGGGCAGTGTAGAGCATAGGAACCATTTTAGCTATCTCGTCCTCGCAAAACGCCATGAAGTCGATGACACGTGCCATCACTACTATGACTCTGCCGATATTCGCTTCTTCGCTAGTGCCAAGCCGGACATTAAAGGCGGTATGCGTATTTATGACAAGCCCTTTCCCCCGATTTGACGCGGGTAAGATGGTCTTCATTAAAGTTATTTCAGCATGCAATGAATGGATTTTACGCGAAGCGAACATGCCTCAAGAGATCCACCGCGTCTTTAACGATTCTGCTCAATTGCCGCACAGTTAACTGTGTGTTAAGCAGTCTAGTCGCCGTCATTTCCTCGCGAGTGAACATGAGTGTTCGGGCAACTCTTTGGCACTCCTCCACACGTCGCGTGTCTAGCAAGCAGTTCCAAATCAAAACAGATATCTTGGTGCCGTGCAGGAGCATCGTTCCAATCCGCTCTAATGCCATACCACAAAAGTAACCGGGGCCGACTTCGACTTCCGGTGGATTGCAAATAACGGGCTTCTTCCACGCAAAACACCGTCTCTCTCAATGGAGGACATTATTTGCTCACTTCCTGATGAATCCAGGAAACCTTGCGGCGGCTCTGGGTTCTAGGCAAGTTGGAAAATCACGGCACCAAACGAAAAAAGCCTGACACATTGGAGTCCATGCTCTAAACAAAAGGTTAACATACCAGTTGCTGAACCCATGAATAAAGCGCTTGGTTGTGATCGGTACATGCTCGTCACGACCTGGTCTGTGATAACAGAGGCCGTGACCTTCTCGATTGCACGCCCATAGTCTCTGGAGTGTATTCTGAAAATGAGTTTCGAGGACTGCGATCCGTGGATGTTCCAGGGTAGCAGGCGAGATCAATCGAGGCAGCTCTTCGGCATCGTCAGGGTGACTGGGTACTACCTCGTGTTCAGACATGGGGAAGGCGAGATATAGACAATAGGCGTGTTACAAGAATGGAACATCGACATATGCTTCATTTAGCCAACATGACCATCAACAAATATGGTGTAATAATAATGAATATATTATTGACAATCACCCGCCGCTTGGTCTAAGTTGTTCGAGTAAAAAAGCATCCATTATTTTACGAGCTGAATTCAATCTATCTCAGTACGAAAAAATAACTGTACCGGAGCGAGAGAGCAACTTAAAGTTACATCGTTACAGGGCCGCCATTCGACAGATTTTACCCATACCAGCTGATACAGTCCGAGGTAGGCCGCTAACAGAGTTGTCGCGGGAGGCCGGGGTCGAAGCTAGGAAAGTCCAATGAAATCGGACTTAGTAACCCGATGTTGACGTCCCGCAAACAAATATATAGGTGTATAGTGGTGTTAGTCTCTAACTTACGCAATATATAGGATAATAGACAACTCACTGGGCTGTTAATTTTGAACCGGAAGGTCCACCATCCAATCTTGAGTTGGCTCAGTAGTATGTCGAATTACTGGGGGTGGGTGCTGAGGCAGTCGTTCCCCGGTTACGGTACTGAAAAAAATGCGTTAGACGAGACCAAAGCAAATGAAAATGCCACGTACTTCAGCAGTCAGGAATTGCAAGGAAGGCCTTGCGTGGATGCCCCGTTGCACCAAGCTGCTGAAAGACGAAGAAAGAGGGAAGATAACATTAGAAAGGACTACCACGGTTTAAGAGATGGACGTACATTTAATTATCCACCACGCAGCACCTCAATGGTGTCTCAAGTGCTTGCACAACATGTATTCAGCCTAGGAAACTCCGAAGACACAATAGTCACAAAAAAGACACAGTTGAACGATAATGAATGGGTTAAAATATCGAGCAAGATGATAAAACAAGCACCCCGTTCTCAAAGATACGAGCCAGAACCAACCGAGTGACCCCCCTAGTTCATGAACCAGAGAAATGGATGAAAAGAAAGAAATAGAAATATCCAAAGAAAGAAGAAGAAGAAGGAGAACTGGAAAAGCAAGATGTCTGGCTGGCCTCTGCCAATACTACTCGTCGGATGCTTAATCCGCTTACTTCGTTTGGTGGTGGCGGACCCGGAGGCAATGGTTCTATCCGAGCAGCTAGAGGTCCGCCAAGTGTCTTTGACGAACGTTGCGGTGGATTGTTGAACATACGGGACTGGCTTTCCGACCTGTTGCCACCCAAGGTCAGGCATAAGTGCTGTCGCACTGAGGCATCCCCCACTTTCCTAGATACTATCTGATGACATTAATTAAATGATGTCGGAAAAACCTTGCACAATGTGCTGGGCGAATGATCCTGTCAATAGCGATCCACCCAGCATGAGGGGGCCATACTCTCTAAGGTCGACTCCCTTTCCCTTGTCTTCCCACGAGATACGTGGGGTAGAGTCGGGATCTGTCTCGGTGCCCCCACGGCTACCGTCATCCACAGCGGGTGGGCGATCAGCCGCATTGGTGCCCTTGATGTTACCGTTATCCACAGCGGGTGCGTGATCAGCCGCGTCGGCGCCCTTGAGGTTACCGTGATCCGCAGCGGGTGTGATCAGCCGCGTCGGCGCCCTTGACGTTCCCGTCATCCACAGCCAGTGCCTGATCAGCTGTTGAAATAAAATCTTAAAGCTCGTGATCTCAAGCAATGATGAATATCATTTCCGTTTGACCCTATGTGTCTCGTAGGAGGCAAACGGATGGCGTAAGTACAAGAAATCTATACTAGTTATATACGCCTTGAGAACAATAGACGTATGGCAACAAAGGGTTAAGCCAAACTCCAAAAGAACAATAGGGTGGCAAATTGCCGGTGTGGCACCTTGTGCATGCTCGCACAGCCCTATATTCTAACATCAGCCGCGTCGGCGTCCTTGACGTGCGCGTTTTGAAGACGAGAGTGTGCCAAATACACATCGCGGCGAGCAGCGTGAATACCAGAGCGATGTGTATCAAGGCAATACACGCACCGCTGATCACCACAGCATGTCTATAAAATCATTGTCAAGTATATAACTATTCGTCGCTGCACATAACACTCACCTTTGCTTGAGCTCATGTGTACATGCAGCGCATGTGGGAAGTGCGCGACGAAGCTGGGTCTGTTTCCGAATGGCTTGCTCATCAACACTGTCGCAAGGGTGTCTTTTGAGAATGGATGCAGTCTAACAGGAGTGCAACTGGTAAGTGACAGCATAGCAGGCAACAAATAATGTGATCGGTATGATACCGTGAAAGCCCACAATGAAGGAAAACCCATCGATCGATTCTTCGCACCTGCTTACAGGTAATTTCAATGTCTTTCACATAGAATTCATCTTTTTTGACTGCTATCGCACCACTATCTTCTATGGTACCAGACGCACTGCGTCCCGCCTTTTATCCAAAGTTGAAACTAGCTCATGTGGGTCTTAGCTAGTGTACAAGGCACAAATACTGTGTGTGATGGGGCAAACAATGTTGTTGTGACAAAAACCGGCAATGCCCATACCCAAAACGGGGGAACACTGCCAGATCGTATATCGGACTAGACCACCCGCTTATATTTTTCCTTTCATCGTATGAGCACATTTTTCACCCACACGCGTATATATGTATGCGATGCTATGAAGTGCAACCTCAGTCGTTTCCCTACAGCCCCGCTGGGCAGCGGCTGAGTCTTGGGCATTCGCTGCCCCTCTTCTATTCTAGCTCAGTCCAATTTTGTCAGTTGTGCTGTTTTTCATTGTCCTGTAAATAAAACGAGGAGGAGAGTGAAGCATTAGCCAACCCAATCAAAGCGAAGACAAAACATCTATCGACCTGACGCACCAACTTAGAAGCTCCCAAATCAAGCTCGGCCACCTTCCCCTTGGGACTGATTGCTTTCGCGTTTCAGGACAGGGTGCAGGATCCTGTTAACGATGCTTATGATCCCCTTCAGTGGAAGTGACGAGTGAGAGAGCTTCTGGTTGTCGACATCCATGGACAGTTGCGGCAACTGTGATGCTTCTTCTAAATATTCAAAGTAAATGGCATGCCCGTACCCTCTTGTCTTGTTGCATCTGTTGCATCTCTTTCTTAGTCTCCTTCTCTAGACCTTGCGTGGGTTTCGACAAGACACAGTGGGCAAGCGAAAGAGCTTCTGGGACTGTTGGGAATTTTCTTGTTCGGCCATCATGTTGCAGTGTTTGGCAAGGCTTAGAGTTTGGGCATGGCCTCGAACTCGTCAACATACTATTAGGTATAACGAGTATTGTAGAAGTAAACGCGCGTATGAAAAAGGTGAGACAAAATGTCTCGAAAAGACGCAATGCGTCATATGTTCAATCTCCTCTCGAATGTATTCTTATATATGTGTAGTATAGTAAGGGAATCTCTCAGCGAATGTTTATTCGCTGAGAGTAAGTGACATGTGTATTGCCTTATCACGAAACAAAAACTTATCTATGTATATAGTACTTAAACGTCTTTAGGTATTGTATAATATAGCGAACGTTTATTCGCTGAGATACTTAAACGTCTTTACATACCTTATCGAAGGCGACGTGCAAGAAGACTTGCTCATGCTTCGTGACCCTGGTGGCAGGCTGTGTGACCCTTGCTGTGGAATTCTATGCAAAGCCGTCAGCCTGATGCCTGGATGCCTCAGACACGATCAGTCGACTGGCTCAGGACTTAGGCAGCGGGGATCGGGCAAGCTGGCACCTATTCAAGCTGACCCGGCTGATAATGATATGCGGTTTCTTCCGATACTTTTACCAAACCGTGCCTCCAATTTCCCCCCATACTAGCACGGCTCCTCATGCAAACATTCTGAGTATGGATTTACCCTCAAGTCATAGAGCGTTATAATCCTTTATTAATTTGAAGAGTTTATTCCCCAACGGACCGGTCAATTGTCTAAGGGTGCTTAGAGGTATCCGCCAAGGTGTGATAGGAATATCGAGGCGACAGCATAGCAGTCACCAGGAAGTTGCAGGGAACCATTTTAGCTGGCGAATCCTCGATAAACACCATGAGATCGATTACATGCGCCATCACTACTATGACTCTACTAATGTTCGCTTCTTCGCTAGTGCCAAGCCTGAATATAAATGCGGTATACGTATTTTTGCGAAGCCATTTCCCCCGATATCAGATTTTACGCGGGTAAGACTGCCTTCTTTAAAATGATTTTAGCATGCAATGGATGGCGTTTACCAGAAGTGAACATGCCGCAAGAGATCCACCCCCTCTTTAACAATTATGCTCAATTGCCCCACTGTTAGCTGATTTTTAAGCAGTCTATTCCTTGTCTTTTCCCCCTCCCCTGTGTGTGTGAACCTTAAAACCCTCCTTTGTGCTCCTCCACATGTCGTGTGTTGAAGAAGCACTTCCCAACCAAAATGGATATCTTGGTGCCGTACAGCACTTTGTCCCAATCCGCTCCATTGCCAGACCACAAAAGTAACCAGGGCCGACTTCGAACGTCCGTTGGATTACAAATAACAGGTGCGAACCACCTAGTCATGCCTTCTCTCTCAATGTCGGACATACCTTGCCCAACTCCTGATGAATCCAGCAAGCCTTGTGGCGGCTCCAGGCAAGTTGCAAAACCACGGCACTCAACAAAAAAACAGTCCGACACATTGGGGTCGATTCTTGAAACAAAAGCTTAACATACCAGTTGCTGAACCCATGAATCAAATGCGTCCTTGGTGATCGATACATGCTCGTGACCTAGTCTGTGGTAACAGATGCCGTGACCCTCTCTATTACACGCCCATAGTCTCTGAAGTATATCCTGAAAATGACTTTCGAGGACTGTGATCCGTTGAGATGCCAGGGCAGAAGGCGAGATCAATGGGGGTAGCACTTCGACCTGGTCAGGGTGACTCAGTACTACCTCGTGGTCGGACATGGGGAGCATGAGGGATAGACAAGAGGTGTGTTACGAGAATGGAAAGAGAACCGTTGACAAGGTTCATCAGGCTCTTTCTATGTTTGTGAGACACCGCTTTGAATGTTGTTCGAATTGCCAATTAACACTGGTCTACTAAGTCAATGGAAAAGGCCCCACCTCCAAAGATGGCCTTTAAACGCCAAGGGCCATAAGTATTATATGATAGCATTATGACTGTAAATACGGAAAATAATAGATTAGTTATCATAAATAAACTGAAAAGAGAAAGGCTGTGACGTATGTACAAAACTGGCTTGGTTACTTTATCTGAAGATCTACGTTCATATTGACAAGGGACTTTGTACTTCGTGTTCAGGCAAACATCAGTGAGAGAACCTTTTCTTTCTATCCTTCTGCCGACGTATCGACTGGTGCGGCTGAGTTGGGCGCCACCATCCTCGGCTTTCACTCTTCATTCTTTTTATTAAAAAAGAAATAGATTGGGCTACACTTCCATTAAAAGTGAAGACGGAAAAGGAGGAGTAAACACGTTTATGATGAAGCCAAGTGAAAAAGGTAATTCCACCAGCTTCTCTTTCCTGCCAATGTGCATTTCCCTGGCAGCTCATCGTGTGTTGTGTATAAAATTTGACCTTGTCGGAACTTGTTCACCCATTTCATTTGCATGGACACCATGATATGAGCGACTTCAATGATGTCATGTTTTCCCTGTTCTTCCATATTAATCACTCTCCTTATTTTCCATATTTCCACCCCCCACACATATTATCACCCATATCTCTCACATTATCACTATTCCTATCCCCTATGACAATAGGCCCACAGATGGGCAGAAGGAAATAGACCAAGATGATGTGTGTAATAAATATGTGTCCATGGGGATAATGGTTTTGTAAGTATGTCGGTGATCATTTCTTTTGTCGAGCGGCAATGGAGTTTTATGGTGCCGTTTTCAATTATAAAGTGGTATTTGACTTCGATATGTTTCATTTAGAAGTGTACTATCATTCCTTGATTGTCTCCCAAAGTAGCTGTTGGTTCTTCATGTATGATATTGAGTTCTTCTAAGAAGTGTCCTGTCACATGGCTTCGCAGGCGGCTTCTCACAGTGCCACAGTAGTCTGTTTTCTGGATGACATCCCAATCCAAGAAAGATTCTGTATCCTCCTATAAAGCGCCTATCCTCAGTCCCCTCCTGCAAAATCATGATCTGAATAACTATGTAAGCATAAATTTCCTACTCCTAAGCGTAATTCTTGCTCTAGTCGTAAACATATATTCATTTTCCGTGATGGAAACTGAGATAGTTTATTGACTGAATAGGCGATATCAGGACACGATATGACAGCTACGAACATGAGACTTCCAATAAGCTCTCGATAGGGCAGGTTGGTTGTTTCTTCTTTTTCCTCACTAGTTTCTGGCCGTGTGATGGAGCTATAATCGATTCCAAGTGGGATGGGAGACCACGTTGGTTTAGAATTCAGTATGTTGCATTTTCCCGCGAGATTTTCGATATAGGGAGATATAAACTGATTTAGATTTCACGTCATTCCAGATACTCATTCCTAAGATCCAGTGCACTTCACGTTCTCTTGAAATTCCAAATTGTTCATTAAATGCCTTTTCTAGCTCTAGTAGACGTTGATCTTCATCTCCCACTGATGTAGCATTGTCAACCCAGAAACCCATTAAAGCCTAAATCTTATCTTCCAACATCTTGAAAAATACTGCACTGTCATAATCCTAGGCAAACCAGTGTTTCCCATGAGCTTGTGTGTATGGCTGTGTCGGCGTCTTGGACATGTTGGGCGATCACCGTAGGATTATTTAGTTTGACCCTAAGAAAGATCAAGGAAGACGTCTTCAGGCCGTAATGCTGCGGTGGTTAGCAAGGCCAAGGATTTGGGCATGCCTTCGACTCATCAACATATCTTATCGAAGGCGACGCGCGATAAGACTTGGGTAACTACAGAATTAAGGAAAAAATGTTAGTCAGTTTCAATAGCATGCATTCAACTCCCAACTTACACACATGATAGGTCAGGTGTACATGTGTTAAATCAGGCATCAGCCCACTAAGCATGGTCAAAGTACAATTCGGTAAACTTTCTTTTTTTTTCATTTTGACAGTTAGCTGTTTGTTAAGCAGTCTAGTCACCATCATTTCCTCGCGTTGTACATGAAATTTAGGGCCATTCCTTCGTACTCCTCCACAGGTCGGGTGTTGAACAAGCACATTCCAACCAAAATGGATATCTTGGTGCCGTACAGTAGCTCCGTCCCGATCCACTATAATTCCAGACCACAAAAGTAACCCGGGCAGACTTCGACTTCCGTTGGATTGGGAATAACAGGCTTCTTCCACGCAGCAATGGCGTCTCTCTCAATGTTGGACATGCCTTGCTCACTTCCTAGCCTTGCGGCTGTGCTACGCAAGTTGCAAAACCACGGCACTAAGCGAAAGAAATTCCGACAAATGGGAGTCGATCCTCGAAACAAAAAATTAACATACCCGCTGCTGAACCCGTGAATCAAGTGCGTCCTTGCTGATCGATAGATGGTCGTCATGACCTGGTCTGTGGTAACAGAGGCCGTGACCCTCTACAGTACACACCCATTGTCTCTGGAGTATGCCCCGAAATTGACTTTCGAGAACTTAGATCCTTTGAGAATCCAACGTAGCAAATGAGATCGATGGAGGTGGTTCTTCGACATGGTCAGGGTGACTGGGTACTACTTTGTGGTCAGACATGGGGAACACGAGACACAGACAAGAGGCGTGTCACAAGAACGGAAAAGAGAACCGTTGACAAGGTTCATCTGGCTTCTTCTATTTTTGTGACACCACCGCTTTGGATGTGGTTCAAATTGCCAATTAACACTTGCCTACGAAATCACTGGAAAAGCCATGGCCTTTAAACGCCGAGTGCCATAAATATGATATGATAGACTTGAAATACAGAAAACAAGACGCTAATTATAATAAGTGAACTGAAAAAGAAAAAGGCTGTGAAGTATGTCAAAAACTCGTCGGTTCTCTTTATCTCAAGATTCGCTTGCATATCGACAAGCTTGGACTTTGAATCAATGTTTCGTGAACACGTTCCATGTATATAATGCAGATCTCAGTGAGAGAACCTTTTCTTTGTATCCTGCTGCCGATATAACGCACAGCCCCCGAGTGGTGCGGATGAGTTGTGCACCGCCGTCCGGATTCCCCCTCTATATCATGTATGGCACTGTCCAATAAAATAGATATCTTAGTGTCATACAGTAGTTTAGTCCAGATCCAGTGCAATATCAAACTACAAGAGTACCCCTGGCCGCCGTGAACTTGTGATGGATGAATATTTATTGACAAGAAATTACCAATCCTATGATGTATCAGCAGCCGAGGCGAACGTGCTCAAGTTTATCATGAAGAATGAATCAAATTCGTCGTGAGAATCACGTCTGTTAGGTAAACCTAACACTCGGACTTTCTTCCTGACGTGCTCATAGTATAACAATTTTTGAACCATCACAGCATGGGGTTGGAGCCTGGTGACTTATGATGGAGTCAGATGAACAAAGTAATTACGCCAGCTTCTCCTTCCTGCCAATGTGCATTTGGCTGGATCCTCATCCTCCGTTGTTTATACAATTGGACATTGTTAGAACTTGTAACCTATTTCATTTACATGGACATCATATCATGATCTGAACGACCTTATTTATGCCATGTTTTCAGGAAAATATTTTAACTTGTTTTGTTGCATATTTATCACTATCTATATTTTCCATATTATCACTATTCCTATCCCCTGTCATAACAGCACCACAGATGGACATAAGCTCGGCCCGCTCCACCTCCACCCATCTGCACCCTCCCCGTTCTGTGATCCAGTAGTCCACTGGCAGCTTATTCCCTGGAATATTCCCTCATCCCAACCAGACAAACCACATTCGTGCAAGTACTAGTGGATGTTTATCACTCGCGTTATACCTAACATTGACAATGACAAAAGAACCAAAAAAACACCTACCAGAGATAATAATTACTTGGCACCCATTCCCGCACAATTGTACATCTTTGCGTTGTTAGTGATAGGTATAATGGGGTATCAACCTCTTCAGAAACAATTGTCGGCAAGAGCCCATTCATTACACTCAGCTACAATTCACATGAGGTATAAACTCAATTAATAATGGCTTGTACGATCTCAACGGAGCGTGATTCATTTCCAGGAGCCTAAATGGAGAAACTGAGGGAAAGCACGTTACCCCTAGTGTCCCGACCATACGCGTTCCCACCTCTAAGAGCCGTCATATCGTTATATGCCGTGCATTTTTTCTGTTCCAAGTATGGGGGATGGGATGGAAGGCAATGCCACAGAAGTGGCATTAGACTGCCGAAATGTTACAGTGTTCAGTACAACGAGAATTGTAGATGGAGGTAATGGGCTGATTTTACGTTCTTGTTCAGACTTTCATGTTCTGTCTCTTTTTCGTTCTTCTTGATCTCAACTCTAAAAAAAAACTATTCATGCGCTCTTTGGTTGTCCTGAATGAAGACAAAGTGAAGTAACACGTTGGTCAACCCAATTGAAGCCAATGATGAAAAAATAGCCTCCAGCGGGTCCCCATTGGAATGAAAAGACGCACTAGGTCCCGTTTTCTATGCGCAGTCGAAAGACCTCGTCAGGGTCTTAGCCGAAGAGTTACAAACATTAATTGTGATGGGTGAGACGAAAGGAAAAGGTGTAGAAGTAGATTCAAAACCGCAGAACGGTAAAGTAGGCAGTGCAGGGGTGCGGAAAGAGAGAGTGGCTTGATTTACAGTTATTGTCCGGGCACCTTTTGCGGTGTGGCCTTTCTTTTTCTTTTTTAGCACGAATCGCAACCAAACAATGTTATTATAGCGTCGCCCATTGTCCTATACATAAAACGAAGAGAAGAAGTGAAGCATTAGCCAACCCAATCAAAGCCAAATCATGAGACAAAACATCAATCGACTTCACGCACCTACTCGTGAGCTCCCAAATCAAGCTCGGCCTCTTAACACTTTTAATTCATCTCCTTCCCATCCATTTTCAATGTCCCCTCTCTTCCCACGATCGTCGCATTATTGATAGGCTCCATCAGGGACGACATCTTCCTACTCTCCCACTCTCCCAATCTCGCCAAACCCAAACTTGTCCCTTCAAAGTACGCGACGATTTCTATTTCCACGAACCTCGTCGAGCAATCGCTGACCCAGTGTTGCTTTCGGGGTAACTGATCTACCTTGTACGTCGAGGGGCATTACAGCAGGCTGGATCGGTTGTAACGGCGTACGTGGTGGCGGCATGAACAACGCCTCGAATGTCGATGGGACTGATTGCTTTGGCGTTTGAGGATAGGGCGCAGGATCCTGCTGCGGAGGCTTATGATCCAGTGGAGTGGAAGTGGCGACCGAGAGAGGTTCTGGGTGTCAACATTCATGGGCAGTGGCGGCAACAGCGATCCTTGTACCTTTCTGCTTCCTCGTTCTCAATATCTGGACTTTTCGCGGATGTTTGCCGCCATGGCAGTGAGCTGGAAACCTTTCCTGACGCTTTCCCTGTGAAGGTGTTAGGAAGATTAGGAAAACCAACATAGCTAATGAGTTTTTGGGTATGACTCGGTTGGCGCTGTTGGACATATTGAAGTTACGAGCGATAGAGGTTCCGGTCGTCGACATCCATGGGCGATTGCGGCAACTGTGATGCGGCCTCTATATATTCAAGGGAAATGGGATGCCTGTACCCTCTTGGCTTGTTGCATCTGTTGCATCTCTTTCTTATCTCCGTCTCTGGACTTTACGCGGGTTTCGACGAGACACGCTGCTTAAACGAAAAAGTTTCTGGTTCGTTGTCAACTATGAGTAGGTGCTGTGACAGTGACGAAACGATATTGTCTTGTTCGTCCGTAATGGTGCAGTGTGTGGCAGGGAGGCTTAGGCTTTGGGCGTAGCCTCAGCTCGTCAATATACCTTATCGAAGGCGACGCGCGATAATACTTGGCCAACTACAGAAATAAAGAAGAAATGCTAGTCAGTTTCAATAGCATGAAGTCAACTCGTCAACCCAAACGCAAATTCTAGGGCGCTGACTGCCCTATCGGCAGGGAACTGGAGGCTGCCAGCGTCTGCGCAGATGGTATTAATCCGATCAATGTTTTCTGCCATCAATGTGACATCCTTAAATAATTCATCGAGTTCATTTATAATGAACATATAAGTGGTGTAGCGATCAAAGTCGGCACACGCAAATGAATCTATCTTGGTCTGTAAAACGTCAAGCGCGATATCCAATAGCTTTCCATAAATGCTGCGGAACAAAGGATCCTGTGTGAAACAGCAGGAGAAAATCCACATTTGTGGGAGGATGAGTTTCATGTGTTCAGATTGGTTTCGATCATATCTGCATATTTCGCATTTCGGCCATTCTCCAAACACAGAAACGGTAAAACTTACGACCTCCTCCAGAATTTGAAATAGTTTTTAATCACATTGAGGTCCTCATGCGACAGGCCCTGTGCGACATGCAACTCTATAATAATGGAGGAGAAACAGTCAGTAATACTAGAATATAATAAAGTGATGAGGGTGGCAGCCGACGGGCTACAAAGGCATTCGCCAAGGTGTGATATGAATATCGAGGGGACAGCATAGCAGTCACCAGGAATTTGCGACTCGACCAGGGCAGTGAAGAGCACCGGAACCATTTTAGCTGGCGCATTTTCGATGAACCTCATTAAATAGATTACATATACCATCACTACTATGACGCTGCCAATCATCGCTTCCTCGTCAGTGCGAAACGGGGTTCTAAAGGCGGCATGCGCATTCATGAGAAGAAATGTCTCCCGATACCGTATTTTACGCGGATAGGATGGTCTTCATTGAAATGATTTCCGTATGCAATCAATGACCGTCATAAGAAGCGAACATGCCTGAAGAGATCCACCACGTATTTAACGATTCTGCTCAATTACCCCACAGTTAGCTGTTTGTTAAGCAGCCTAGTCATCGTCTTTTCACCCTCGCCTGTCAATATGAGTCTATGGGAAATCCTTTGGTACTCCGCCACACGTCGCGTGTATAGCAAGTACTTCCAAAGCAAAATGGATATCTTGGTGCCGTACAGTAGCTCCGTCCCGATCCACTATAATTCCAGACCACAAAAGTAACCGGGTCCGACTTCGACTTCCGGTGGATTGCGAATAACGGGCTTCTTCCACGCAGCAATGGCGTCTCTCAATTTCGGACATGCCTCGCTCACTTCCTGATGAATCCAGCAAGCCTTGCGGTGGCTCTATTCAAGTTGTGAAATTACAGCACTAAACGATAAAAAGCCCGACACATTGAAGTCGAGGCTGGAAACAAAATATTAACGTACCAGTTGCTGAACCCATGAATCAAAGGCTTGCTTGTTGATCGGTACGTGCTCGTCACATGAGTGTCTCTGGAGTATATCCTTGACATTCCAGTACAGCAGGCGGGATCAATGGGGGTAGCACTTCGACCTGGTCACGGTGACTCAGTACTACCTCGTGGTTGGAAATGGCGAGCGTGAGATAGAGACAAAAGGCGTGTCCCAAGAATGGAAAGACAACCGTTGCCAAGGTTCATCAGGCTTCTCCTATTTTTGTGAGACACCTCTTTGAATGTACTTCGAATTGCCAATTAACACTGGTCAACCAAGTCACTGGAAAGGGCCCGGCGTCCAAAAGTACTATTAGCCGAGATGAGATTTAAGCGCCGACAGTCATCAATGTTATATGATAGCCTGTAAATACAGAAAACATACATTCATGATAATACATGAACCGCAAAAGAAAATAGCTGTGAAGGCTTTAAAACCCTGGTCTGTTTTCTGATCTGAAGATTTTCGTGCATACTTTGAAACAATCCATGGTGTTCATGCAAACACCAGTGAGAGAACCTTTTCTTTCTATCCTTCTAGCGACGTAACTCAAATTGTCCGAATGGCGCGGACGAGTTGTGCGCCGTCCGGAGTCCCCTTCTATATTGTGTATGGCCCTTTCCAACAAAATTGACATCCTAGTGTCATGCAGTAGCTTCGTCCCGATTCGCTCTAATGCGAGACTACAAGAGTACCCCGGTGACTTGAACTTGTTTCGGACGAATTTTATTGACAAGGAAGAAATGACCAATCCTATGACATCCCGCCCGAGTCGAAGATGCCCAAGTATTTATGATGGGGACGCGTAAACGTTGTCGTGAGAACCGCGTATGTTGGGCACACCTAAACTCGGCCGTGTAGTGACCAATTTTTTAACGCTGACAGCACGAAGTTGGAGCCCCGTGGCTTCTGATGAGCCAGATGACATACAGTGAGTACGCCAGCTTCTCTGTCTATGTCGGAACAATCCGACAATGGTAATCAGGCGTCAAGACCCCGATGAGACGTTGACCGAACAGCTGATCAGGTCATGATTTGGTAGAACGATTACCGCAACACCTGGCCAGGAACCCAGCTTTTCACTCATGCTAAGCAGGCATTCCGCGGCTATAGGCACGCCAGTTGCCGAAACGTTGGTGGTTTAGACCTCGCGCTCGTTGATCAGGTTTATACATCTGATTTAGGGGCCCAAGCGGAATATGTGGTAAGTAGAATATTTATTGAAAACGGGAATTGAACGCGCCGCTAACAAAGCTTAGTAATTAAAAATGTTTACAAGAGGGTGTTATTACAATTACACTACAAGACCTACATCGACATATGCTTCATTTAGCCAACGCGACCATCAACAACTATTGTATAATCATAACGAATATATTATTGACAACCACCTGCCGCTGGGTGCTATAATCGCTATTTAAAGCAGTATTTATTGGTCAGTTGTTAGAGTAAAAAAAGGATCCATTATGTTACCCGCTGAATTCTATTTATTTATATCATACTATCACCAATTCATTTACATTGAGTTTAGACTGTCACGACGCCATCAGTTCCCTGCCTTCATCTCCCCAGCAAGCCCAACCGCCCTAGGCCTCGGTTTGGGTTTCTTTTCACTTTCAGCCACCACCGCTTCTTCAGTAAACGAAGGATAAACATTATGGGTTCACGATGAGGCGAGGCAATGTTGGGACTGATCTACCACTTCAATTCACAGCACCTGCTTGTAATGAAATAAATGACTATGAATATCAAAGCCGAAGGCGACAGATATGAGAATAACTCACTCCTTAAGTGGATCGTAGAAGAACTATTAATTTTTGTTCACATCCGGACGTCAAGCTAAGGGGATCCTCCAGCCAAACGATTGATGTGTCAACTCAAACTAAGAACCGTACTTCATCACCTTTGTCAACACTGCAGTCATCATAAATCGCTTTTGATGTTGGTTGCTTTTGGGGGGCTTAGAGGTAAGGCTGTCGTCGCCCCTAGTGTTATCGGGATACGCCGTGCATGTTTTCGGTTCCCAGCAGAGAGGATAGGACGGAAAGTAATGGCCCAGGGTTGGCATTAGACCGCCAAAAAGGTACAGTGGTCAGTACAGCGGGAATTGGAGATGGGGATAACGGTTTGAATTTACGTTCTTGTACAAACCTTTCATGTTCTCTGTCTTTTTTCGTGTTTATTGACCTCAACTCTAACCAAGAGACTATTCATGCGCTCTTGGGTTGTCCTGTAAAGAGGAAAAAGCGAATCGATGTGTCAGTCTACCCAGCTAAAGCCAAGAATGAAAGAAAAAGCATCAATCGACTCTACCCACCTGCTTATAGGCACAACCATCAACCTCAACGTCTTTCCCGTAGAATTGATCTTCTCGGCAGGTTTTCATCGCGATTTTCTACGATAACAGACGCCCTCTTTCCACTCATCGAACCATTGATTGGTCCGCACCGGACTGTCGTTGTGGCCTGCAGCGGGTGTTCGCCACTGGAATGAAAAGAGAGTCTGGGTCCCGCTTACTATGCGCAGTCAAAACCAGCTCATGAGGGCCCTGGGCGACGAGGTACAAATACTGGGTCTGACGGGGGAGACAAAAGGAAAAAGTGTAGAAGTAGATTCAAACCAGCACGAATGTAGAGTAGGCAGTGCAGTGCAGCGGTGCAGAAAGAGACAATGGATTGATTTCCAGTTCTTGGACAGGCACCTTTTGGGCTTTGGGTTCTTTTTGGCGGCCCGGGCCATAGCGAAACGATATCGTTGAGTCGTTTGTAATTGTCCTGTAAATAAAACGAAGCGAAGAAGATAGGCATTAGTCAACCCAATTAATGTCAAACGGTAACAAAAACATCTACGGGTTCCACCCACCTATTCATGTCGTCTCTCTCAAAGTCGGACATGGCTTGCTCAATTCCTGATGAATCCAGCAAGCCTTGCGGTGACTCTAGGCAAGTTGGAAAACCTCGGTACTAAACGAAAAAAGTCCGACACATTGGAGTCGATGCTCGGAACAAAGGATTAACATACCAGTTGCTGAACCCATGAATCAAGCGCGTCCTTGTTGATCGGTACATGCTCGTCACGACCTTATCTGTGAAAACAGAGGCCGTGACCTTCTCTCTTACACGCCCATAGTCTCTGAAGTGTATCCTGAAAAAGACTTTGGAGGATTTCGATCCGTTGAGATTCTTCAGAGCAGCAGGCGAGATCAATGGGAGTAGCTCTTCGGCATCATCAAGGTGACTAGGTTCTACCTCGTATTCAGACATGGGAAACATGAGATATAGACAAGCAGCATGTCACAAGAATGGAAATACACCCGTTGGCAAGGTTCATCAGTCTTCTTCCATTTTTGTGAGAGACTGCTTTAAAATTGCCAATTAACACTGGTCTACTAAGTCACTGGAAAAGGTATTAAAAATAGTATGAGTTGGCTTATTGTAATACACAATCTACAAGTGGGTAATGGACTTGTAATAATAGTACTTGTTTGTCAATCAATGTGTCAGTTAGTGAATCACCTTCTGACCTGATAGGTAGGATGCTAGTTTAAGTGTACACTGGTTCTGGCATGTATTAACCTCAGAAAACATGGTCCACAATTAGCATCCTCCTATGAAAAAGTGAGGAAATGGGTGAACCACCCCTAGGAAAGGGGTGGTTTCATCACCAATTCCAACAAAAGGCCCGGCATCCAAAGGTACTGTTAGCCAAGATGAGCTTTAAACATCGAGAGTCAACACATAGTGTTATGACAACTGAAAATGCAGAAAATAATACATTAATTATAATATATAAACTGAAAAAGAAAAAGGTTGTGAAGTATGTACAACATGGGCCTGTTCTATTCATCTGAAGATTTCCATGCATATCGAAAAGGTGGTTCGAAACAAAAATTGGTGTTCATGCAACCATCAGGAAGAGAACCTTTTCTTTCTATCCTTCTGCTGATATGTCATGCAGCTGAGTTGGGCTCTGTGATCCTCCAGCTCTTTCACTTGTCATTCTTTTTATTAAAAAAGAAATAGAAAGGGGTATACTTCTATTCAGGGTCCACACAGAAAAAGGAGGAGTAACAATGCTGATGATGAAGCCACATGAAAAAATAATTACGCCAGCTTTGCTTTCCTGCCAATGTGGCATCTCTTCCTCTCTTCTTTATAAAAATCTTGTTAGAACTTGTCCACTGATTTCATTTACACCGACATCATGATCTGAGTGACTTCCATTATGTCATGTTTTCCCTTTTCTGCCATATTTATCTCTCTCCTTATTTTCCATATTCTCACAACCCATACATATTATCTCTACCCATGTCTCTCACATTCTCACTATTGCTATCCCCCATGACAATGGGCTGAAAGATGGGTGGAAGGAAATAGACTAAAACAATGCATCTAATTGGGGATAATGGTTTGGCAAGTATGTCAGTTTTGTCAAGTGGTAATGGAGTTGTAAGGTGCTGTTTTCAATTAAAAGTCGAATAAAGTGACATTTGACTCTGACATGTTTCTTTTGATGGAGTGGACATTGAATGGAAGGAAATGCCTCCATCCCTTGATTGTCTTTGAATATAGCCATCAGTTCTTCATATATGATTGAGTTGTTCTAAGAAGTGTCTTATCTACACAACATCATGGGTAGCTTCTGAAAGTACCATGCTAGTCTGTGTTCCAGATGACCAATATACAGGTCCTGATCCAAGAAATATTATGTGTCCTCCCATATCACCTATCCTCAGTATCCCCTGCAAAGTCCCCATCTGAGTATCTGTGTGAGATATGTTTCCTACTCCTAGCCATTATTTCTGCTCTCCAGTCTTGAAGAGATGTTCATTTAATGAGGTTCCAATGGTTCAGAGAAGGATTAGATGAATACTGATATATTGTATTGACCAAATAAGCAATAATAGGTCACAACACAACAGCTGTGAACATGATGCTTCTAATAGGCTCTGGATAGGGCAGGTTGGTTGTTTCTTCTGTTTCTTCACTAGTTTATCACTGTGAGATGGAACTAAAATTGATTCCAAGTGGGATAGGAGATCACATTAGTTTAGAATTCAGTATGTTGGATTTCCTCATGAAAATCATATAGAGTTCTTCACCATTCATTTCCCCCTTGTCTGGTTCCAGATACTGCTTTCAATAATAGCAATGCAGGATGCACCTTTCCTGACCCTTCTGTTTGCTGCACCTACACTCTTTCCTTCATCATTCCATGTAAGCATACTGATTTAACATGAAATTGGAAAATAGCTAAATCTCCTGATCTACCTAGAGCTAAGAAAATTATAATGGGAGTCTGTGTGTGTGCCCCATTAGCCCCTGGCTGAAACCAAAGAGTTCACCTGACTTCCAGAGGAATTAAATGGATTAGTCCTTCTATTACCAGACTTCAGACATGGATCTTCTTGCCACATGTTACTACCTCTTTTAGGACAATTTCTAGCCCAATGATCTTGTTACCCATATTTAAAACATCCATTTGAGCAAGGTTCTTTCCAAGTTGGAATTCCTTGTGCACTATCATGTACACATTGTGGGGACCTGAATACATACCTGCCTCCCCTTGCAGCGAATACTGAACCTTCTGAGAGTGTGTGATGAACCTCTGTTCTTAATTTCTTGACAATTTCTTTGACTGTGTCCAATTCATAGTCAATTATTGATGACATAATGTCAAGCTCCTCTGGCAGCATACTCATAAACAGGCTGAGATAGCTCATGTCCTCTATATATAATCCACTTCCAATAGTTTCAATCTGATTGAATCCATTTGAACTTTATATTCAATACTATCTGTTCTGTCATTGCACATTCAAACAAGTGCTGACAATAACACTTGGCTATTGGCTAAACCCATTCTGTATGTTTTTTTTCACTTGTTCCATGCATACCTTGGATTGTCATTCACCATAATTACCACCCTTGGTTCATCTTCAACACATAACATAATTTTGCTATAGGCTCTTTTCTTTCGAAGTTCCCAGGCCTCTTCTATTTGTGGCTTCACCAGTTTAAGGGCTCCAAAACATGTGCATAGCAGGGGAGTGTAAATTCCCTGGTAATAAGTTCCCAGTAATCTATTGACTCAAGTGTGGTCTTCATACTCACACTCCATGTAAAATAATTATCTTTTCTCAGCTGTGTATTCATTTTTCCAGTGATACCCCTGAATTATAATTTATAAATTTAAACGGTTATTCCCCATCGGTCGATTATCTCAGTGTTTTGTTGAGGGACAAGTGCAAGAAAGCAAAACTTGAAGTTTTAGGAGTGACAATCTCTTTCTTAAATCATCGCTCGAGCTCTTGAAAGACTGAGGAAATCATCCTTCGGATATCATACTTTGAGTTACACTTCGAAGAATCTTAAGCTAGGTCGAACATCATTCAGGTAATGGATAAACACGTTAGTCATATGGCACAGTCTAGTCACACGCCCGTCCGTGCTTCTTCAAATGGGATAGGAAGCTTGTGTTGGAACTTGGTGAGACCCCGACAAATGGAGTCGCAAGCAGACAAAGGAGAGAATGTACGTCGTGCATCAAAACCCCCAAGGTCGTCGTCCAACCCTCCTCTCCGTGCATCTCGAAAAAGTCTAGGAAGTCGTGGAGAGCAGGGATTGGGCTATTCGCTCGCACTGCCGTGCACGCAATTTCGGGTTCTGGAGATTGTGAAATTAACTCCGATGAGCCCCGTATTAGCCTTGAGGCGCCATGAAACAATAAATGGTCTGGTTTTGGGTTCTGAATTAGTATTCTGATAGCCGAATAATTTTGAGACGAGAGGTCCGCGATGGTGTAACTGTGGACTCACTGCAGCATTTTAACCCCGATGGAAACAATGATATCAATTCGATCAATGTTTTCTGCCAGTAATGTGACATCCTTAAATAATGCATAGAGTCTATCTAGAATGCATAGATAACCGAGGTAGCGAAAAGGGTTGCCACACGCAAATAAATCGATCTTGGTCTGTAAAACGTCAAGCGCGATATCCAATAGAGTTCCATACATGCTGCGGAGCCGAGGATCCTGTTTTAGCAGCAGGAGAAAATTGATATTTGCGCGTGAATCTATTTCATGTGTCCAGGTTGGTTTCGATCGTATCTGCATAATTCTCATTTCGGCCATTCTCCGAAAGGAGCAACGGTAAAACTTACGACCTCATCCATAATTTGAGATAGTTTTTAACGACATTGAGGTCCTCATGTGACAGGCCCCATCCATCATACACGTCCTTAATAATGGCGGATAAACACTCAGTAATAATAGAATTATCTAAAGTGGTGAGGGTGGCAGCCGACCGAGTACAGAGATATTCGCCAAGGTGGGATATGAATATCGAGGCGACAGCATAGCAGTCACCAGGAAGTTGCGACCCAACCAGGGCAGTGTAGAGCACAGGAACCATTGTAGCTGGCGCATTCTCACTGTACGCCATGAAACCGAGTACACGCGCCATCTCAACTATGACTCTGCCGATGTTCATTTCTTCGCTAGTACCAAGCCAGGTTGTGAATGCGCCATAGGTCCTCGTGAGAAGATTTCGCCCGATATCGTATTTTCAGGGGGTAAGATAGTCTTCATTAAATTGGTTTCAGCATGCAATTAATGGCTTTCATCAGAAGCGAACATGCCGGAAGAGATCCACCCCCTCTTGAACCATTATGCTCAATTGCCGCACAGTTAGCCGTTTGTTAAGTTGTCTAGTCGTCCTCATTTCCTCGAGCGTGTCCAACAGCCTTCGGGCAACTCTCTCGTACTCCGCCACACGCCATGTGTATAACCAGCATTTTCCAACCAAAATGGACATCTTGGTGCTATACAATAGCTTTGTCCCGATTCGCTCCAATGCCAGACCACAAAAGTAACCGGGGCCGACTTGGACTTCCATTGCATCACGAGTAACGGGCTCCGTCCACGCAGCAATAGCGTTTCTCTCAATTTCGGACATACCTGTTGAATTCCTGGATCCAGCAAGCCTGGTGGCGGTTCTACCCAAGTTGCAAAATCACGGCACTAAACGGGAAAAAAAGTCCGATACATGGCAATCCATCCTCGAAACACGAGGTTAAAATACCCGCTGCTGAACCCACGAATCAAGTGCGCCCTTGGTGATCGATATATGGTCGTCATGACCTGGTCTGTGGTAACAGAGGCTGTGACCATCTACATTACACGCCCATTGTCTCTGGAGTATGCCCCGAAAATGACTTTCGAGGACTTGGATCCTTTTAGATTCCAAGGAAGCAGGTGAGATCAATTGGGGTACCTCTTCGACATGGTCAAGGTGACTGGATACTACCTCGTGGTCAGACATGGGGAACGTGAGATACAAGCAAGAGGGGGTGTCACAAGTATGGAAACGAGAACCGTTGACAAGGTTCATTAGGTGGTCTATGTTTGTGACACGGCGCTTTGGGTGTATTTCAAATTGCCAATTCACACTGGTCTACTAAGTCACCGGAAGGACAACTGTAAATACAGAAAATAATTAATTAATTTAAATGAATAAGCTGAAAAAGAAAAACGCTTTGAAGTCCAAAACTATTCTCGTTATCTGAAGATTTCCGTACATATCGACAAAGGACTTTGTACTTCGTGTTCATGGAAATATCAATGAGCAAACCTTTTCTTTCTACCCTTCTGCCGACATACCGAGTGGTGCGGCCGAGTTGGCCTCCGCCATCCTCCGGCTCTTTCACTTGTCATTCTGTTTCTTGAAAAAGAAATAGAATGGGCTATACATCCATTAAGAGTAAAGACAGAAAAAGGAGGAGTCAGAGTGCATCTCATGAAGCCATATTGTTAAGGTGCATACATGGAGGGTTTCCAGAGAAACCCACGGGAAAACTGGTAGGACTTGGCTTCAGCTTATAGGCTGTGCCCTTGCGAGATCGTCTTGTCCAATTTCAAATGGGTGGACAGAAATCCTGGGGAGTCCAGGTGGGGTTCATGGGTTGAGAGGTTGGGGAGTTGAGATGAATAAGTTGGAGGTCGAGGAATAGATGGGTCAGACCCCATGGGCTCCGACAAGTAAGAGCAGTGTGTTTCAAAGAGGAATTTAGAGCGGAAAATATACTAAGATTACTGGGGGGAATCTAAGCTGATTTTCTGACTGGATTGTATGTACAACATGTTAGGGTACGTACATGGCAGGTTTCTGGAGAAACCCACAGAATATCTAGTAGGACTTGGCTTCAGCTTATAGGCTGCACCCTCGTGAGATCATGTTGTCCAATTTCAGACAGGCAGATGGGAATCCCGGGGAGTCCAGGTGGGGTTCGTGGGTCATGGGGTCATGGGTCGAGAGGTTGTGAGTTGAGATGTAAGTCAAGATAGGTAAGAGAGATAGATGCACCAGAGCCCGTGGGCTCCAACTAGTGTGAGCGATGTAATTCAAGTAGGAGTTTAGAGTGGAAAATGTATTAGATTACTGGGGGGAATCTAAGTCAATTTTCTGACTGGATTGTATGTACAACATCTGCCAGTTTAAATAGACTGTGGAGTGAATGACATACCAAATCCAGTAATGATGAAACGAAACTATCAAAACATAAAATGAGAATAGTAAACACCAATTTCGTGTTAGGAACGGGACGGAATGGGATGGAGTCCGAATCATGACAAATCATAAACCATAATGGGAAATGGAGTGGGAGCGGAGTCCAAATCATGACAGGTCATTTGACTAAAACAGGAACGGGGCTCTGTTAGAGGGATGATGGGTTTTCTGAGTGGGGTCTGGTGACTGATGTGTGGGACGAGGTCAGATATAGACAGGGATGGAGTCTGGGGTTTTCTGGTGACTGAAACACAACATAACGAAGTTGAACATAGACAAGTCTGATATACAGAGTCCAATGGGAATTCTGGTAAACTGACAATGGGTGCATAGGTGCGGGTGTGTATAAGTTAGTGCCCAGAGTCCAGCAGGATTTCTGGTTGTAACACAACATCTGCCAGACTATATAGACTGTGGAATGAATAACATACCAAATCCAGTAATAATGCAAACTAAACTAGGAAACATGAAATGAGATAAATAAACACCAAACTTGGTGTTAGGAATGGAACAGAGCAGAGCAGAGTCCAAATCGTGACAGGTGATAAAACCATAATGGGAATGGAGTGGGAGCGGAGTCCAAATCGTGACAGGTCATTTGACTATAATGGGAACGGGGCTCAGTTAGAGAGCTGACGGGTTTTCTGAGTGGGGTCTGGTGACTGGTGTGTGGGACAGGGTCAGAGATAGACAGGGACGGAGTCTGGCAGGTATTCTGGTGACTGATACATGAAGTAATGAAGGTCAAATGTGGACAGGTCGATGTACAGAGTCCAGCAGGTATTCCGGTAAACTGATAATTGGTGCATGTAGGCATGTAGGGTGCAGGTGTGTATAAGTTAGTGCCTGGAGTCTGGTGGGATTTCCCATTGTAACACATATGAACAAAGTAATTATGCCAGAATCTTGGCTGGAAGGCCACCCCCTGTTCAAATAATCTGCTAGCCTAGTGATCACAGTACAAGGACTCTCTACTGTTAGAGCATAGCCACTAAGAGTAGAGTGGGTAGATGCTAAACTGGTGATATGTATAACTAGGTTTCAGATGAGGGATCTACTCCTCATCTGAACTAACTATATACTAGAATACATGGTCTGTGCACTGGTCTGTGCATGAACATGCTACAGATTTAGTGAACACTAAACTAAATATAACAATCACATGTGTGAACTGGTAGGAACCTATACAGTCACAAGATGAGATATGAGATTACAATTAATCATGTTATCATATTATAATATCTTCTGTTCTCTATAAAATTGGAGCTTGTTAGAACTTGTCCACAGATTTAGTTTCCACAGACATCATGATCTGAGTGACTTCAATTATGTCATGTTTTCCCTTTTCTTCCATATTTATCACTCCTTATTTTCCATATTCTCACAACCCATACACCTTATTGCTACCTATCTCTCTCACATTTTCAGTATTCCTATCCCCCATGACAATATGCAGCAGAAGGAAATAGACCAAGACAATGTGTCTGATAAAATGTGTGTCACTGGGAATAATGGTTTTTGTAAGTATTTGATGATCATTTCTTGTGTTGAGTGGGAATGAAGTTGTAAGGTGCTGTTTTCAATTAAATGTTGAATAAACTGATATTTAACTTTGATGTGTTTCATTTGGCACAGTGCACATTGATTAGAAGCATATGCTATCATTTCTTGATTGTCTTTGAAAATATCCACGGGCTTTCATATATGATATTGAGTTCCTCTAAACATTGTCTTATCCACATAACTTCATGGGCAACTTCTGAAAGTGCTGTGGTTGTCTATTTTCTGGATGACCAGGATATAAGTCCTGATCCAAGGAAGATTGTGCATCCTCTGTTGAATCATGTACCCTTAGTATACACTGCAAAATCCCTATCTGAATATCAATGTAAACATAAATTTCCTCCTCCTAAATGTAATTCTTGCTCTCTAGTCATAAATAGATATGCATTTGGCAAGATGTCAATGGGTAAGAGTAGGATTAGATGAATACTGAGATAGTGTATTGACCAATTAAGCAATATCAGGACAGAGCTACAAACATGAGACTTCCAGTAGGTTCTTGATAGGGCAGTTTGGTTGTTTCTTCTTTTTGCATCACTATTTTCTGCCTCTGTGATGGAACTAAAATGTATTCCAAGTGGGACAGGAGATCATGTTGATTTAGAATTCAGTGTGTTGAATTTTCATGCAATACTTTTGACATCGGGAGATATAAACAGACTTCACATCATACCAGACACTCCTTCCCAAAATCCAATGAGCTTCACTCTTATTCAAAATCCCAAATCATTCATTAAATACCTTTCTAGCTCTAGCAGAAGCCAATCTTCATCTCTCATGATGTGTGATCATTGATTCAGAAACTATTACGACCAGAATTCCCACCAGACTCCATACATCAGACTTGTCCACATTCATCTTCATTACTTCATATATCAGTCACCAGAATACCACCAGACTCCATCCCTGTCTATCTCCATCCCCATTCCATGCATCAGTCACCAGGCCCTGCTTGGAAAACCTGCCATCCCTCTAACTGAACCCCATTCCTATTATAGTCAAATGACCTGTCATGATTCGGAGTCCACTCCCACTCTGTTCCCATTATGGTTTTATGACCTGTCATAATTTGGACTCCACTCCGTTCTGTTCCATTCCTAACACCAAGTTTGGTGTTTATTTATCTCGTTTTATGTTCGTTAGTTTCATTTTCATTATTACTGGATTTGGTATGTTATCCATTGCACAGTCTATATAGTCTGGCAGATGTTGTACATACAATCCAGTCAGAAAATCAGGTTACATTCTCCCCAGTAATCTTGTATATTTTCCACTCTAAACTACTCTTTGAATCACACCGTTCTTACTAGTCAGAGCCCATGGGCTCCGACGCATCTATCACTCAACCTCTGACTTATCTATCTCAACTTCCCGACCTCTCAACCTACAACCTCTCAACCCACGAACTCTGCCTGGACTCCCTGGGATTCCCATCCACCCATTTGAAATTGGACAAAATGATCTCATGAGGGCACAGCCTATAAGCTGAAGCCAAGTCCTACTGGCTTTCCTGCAGGTTTCTCTGGAAACCCTCCATGTACACACCCTTAACAGAAACACACTATACTACAGCCCAAATTCTGTCTTCCCACATCTTGATAAATACTGCACTGTCATAATTTGAACAAGTCCAATTGAGCTCCTTCACCAGCAAATCATATGGAGTTTTTAGCCATTTATTTTTCATTCCTCATCAATGTTGTGGGGACCTGAATACATACCTGCCTCTCCATCAGTAAAATGGGCATATGCGCTGGAGCCTCCAGAAGGCTCCAGAAGCACAGTATTCAGAGAATATTGCCAGTTTCAAATGCTATAAGTATATCATGGAATGTTTGAACTATGACTGGTATGCTACTGTGACTGACACATGTTTATCATGTTATGTCACATTATTTCCCAGCAATATAGTGGCTCAGGGTTCTAGCCAGCTGTATACATAAATCTATGTGAATGTATTTACCCTCTCTCAGAGCCTCTAGGAGCCATTGACTATCTGTTAACTTTTGGGAATTCGGTAAATGAGCAGCAAGGACTCAAAACATACAGGGGTATTAGTAAGCGGGTTACTAGGCTATATAAGGATGAGTCATGTATAGTAGTACTCATCCATTTAAAATGAGTTAACTGTCACCTACACAGACAAATGGAAAGTTATATGATCTAAGAACAGCGCCACCGAAAACTTAACACTATCCTCTCTAGCTTGTTGAATAGGCCAAATAAGAAAGAGACCTCAGGTTCCAAGTAATGAAACTCTGTTAGATTTCTCCTTTAAATGCTCGAGAAGCAATATTGTTGTTGGAAACCACTAAGCCAACATTGGCTTAGTGGTTTCCAACATAAAGTAAACTCCGATACTCCAAAGACCTCACTTGGTTGTGAGTTCAGTTCAATCTCCACCCATACCAATAGTTTGAAGCCCAAAAATAAGTGGCAAAATAACTTGTATTTGGCATTAAGAGGGATAAGAATTACTTAATATCTAGTTGGCCCACACACAATATTGGCTACCGCTTTAACAGGTCATAGGGAGTCACTACTGACCTTCAGGTCGGAGTTTAGTTTTATGTTGAAAACCACAAAGCCAACATTGGCTTAGTGGTTTCCAACAATTGTCTGTTATAAAATAATACATATTATTGATTTTTTGCACTTTGAGCACTCTGAGAGCCTCTGGGAGTCAGCACCTATCCTCTACAGCCAAGAAAAGGGACAGAAGAAAACCGCGTCATGGCCAGCAGCTCCAGTGGCTAAACCACTTCACTGATGTCATTGCAGAAAAGGCTGAAGTGTAACAAATACACTCAGTCGATACCGATAAGTGGTTCGACTGAGGTATGGTGGTGCAACTATGTTAGTTAAATATGTTATCGCTAATGTGAGGGTAGGGGGGGAAGACAATGGTAGACGTGTTTAAGGTACCCCCTTGACGTAGACTCAGGGTGCTTGGCCATGTACGCTTGACATGTACTTAGGGCGCTAGAGCCTGTTTTAACATGAAGCTTCTGAGAACATGGGGTGAACTTCTTTTTTTATTTTAATGTGGCACATTTCATTGAGTATTTCTTCGACTGTGTCCAATTCACAGTAATTGTCGTCAGCATGACGTCAAACTCCTCCGGCAGCATATTCATAAACAGGCTGAGATAGTCCGTGTCCTATTAACATAATCCACTTCCAATAGTTTCAATCTGATTAAATGCATTTGGGCTTTATATTTGATAATACCCGTTCCATCATAGGGCATTCAAACAAGTGCCGACAATAAAATTGTTCAACTATTGGTTAAACACATTCTGTACGTTGTTTTTAACTTGTCCCATGCGTCTCTTGGATCGTCATTCACCATATTTACTACCCTCGGTTTATCTTCAATCCTCAACATAATTTAGCTATAGCCTCTTTCTTTCGAAGCTCCTAGGGAACTTCAATTTGTAGCTCCTCCGGTTTAGTAGGGAAGTTCCCCGGTAACAAGTTTCCATTGATTTAACGATTCGTGTATAGTCTTCATAATCGCACACCATGTGAAATAATTATCTTTTCTCAGCTTGGGGAAGACATGATAGGCCCAGTGCTAATTTCTTTTATTTTTAATTTTCTGGAGAGCTTCAGGTTGTCGATATCCATGGATCGTTGCGGCAACTGTGATACATGCTCTGGATATATTCAAGGTACATGCCGATATGGTTTACGCATGTACCCTGTTGCCTCAGCGATGCTCTGCCTCAGGTGCGCTGGGCAGCCGGAAACCGTTCTTTACGAACTTCCTGTGGATATGTGAGAAAGCTTAGGAAAACCAATGTATCCCATGAATTTTTGCGTATGGCTGTGGCGGCGCTTTTGGCCATAATGGGCTTTGAGAGATCACCGTATGATGATTTAGGTTGACCACAAGATGTATTTTAGTCCGTCAATGTAAGAAGGATCGAGGAAGACGTCTTCAGAAGAATCACGATAGTCGTGTTCGGCCGTCATGGTGCGGTGTTTAGCAAGGCTTAGGCTTTGGGGATGGCCCCAACTCGTCAACATACCTCATAGAAGGACGCGCCATAAGACTAACCCAACTACAGAAAAAAAGAAAAAAAGCTAGTCAGTTTCAATAGAATGAATTCAACGTGTCAACCAAAACGCACATCCTGCAGGTCGGCGACCGCCCTGTCAGCATGGAACTTTTGGCTGTCAGCGTCTGCACAGGTCTTAGCCGATAGCCATCTCAACAGACTTAATCATGCTGCGTAACCATTGTTGCGGGATTCTATGCGGAGTGTGGTCAGCCTGATGCCTGAGTGCCCCAGACACGACCAGCCGACTGGCTCAGGACTTCGCATTGGTAAACATACTCTTCTTATGCAGGAGTGTTAAATCCTTAAGAATTCGATGAGGAGCGGGAATCGGGAAAACCGGCACCAAGTCAGGCCCATCCGCCTGATCAACACTTTCGGTTTTTTCCGACACTTCTACCTAACCGTACCTTCAAGTTTCTCCCAGGGTCTCCCTGCAGATCCTGTGTGTATGTATTCATTTTTTGGAAATGATAGATGGTTGGATAATAATTTATGAATTTAAAAAGTTTATTCCCCATCGGGGGATTGTCTCAGTGTTCTGTTGGAAAACAGGTGCAGGAAGGCAAGACTTGAAGTTATGGGAGTAGTAATCTCTTTCTTCAATCACCGTTTGAGCCATTTAAAGACTGAGAAAATCATCCTTCGGATAGCATACTTTGCGTCACTCTTCGAAAAATCTTAAGCTACGTCGAACATCATTCAGGCAATGAGTAAATGCGTTAGTCATATGCAACAGTCTAGTCACACGACCGTCCGCTCCTCTCCAAGAGGAATAACTAGTCTGTGTTGGAACTTGGTGAGACCCCTACAAACTGAAACTCAAGCAGACAGAGGAAGGATTGTACTTCGTCCATCAAATCAGTCACAAATATCTCCTCCCCGGGGATGTATACAACCGTCTCAAAAAAGGCCAGGGAGGCATGAAGGACACAGATAGGACTATCCGCTCGCACGGTCGCGCACGCAATTTCCGGGTCTGGAGACTGTAAAATTAACGACGATGAGCCCCTTATTAACATCAAGGCGCCATGAAACACCGAAGTGTCTGATTTCGGGTTCTGAATTAGTATTCTGATAGCCGAATAATTTGAGACGACAGGTCCGCGATGGTGTAACTGTGGACTCACTGCAGTATTTTAACCCCGATGGAAGCAATGATTCGATCAATGTTTTCCGCCAGAAATGTGCCATCCTTAAATAATCCATCGAGTTCATTTATAATGCATTTATAAGTCATATAGCGAAAAGGGTCGGCATACGCAAATGAATCGGTCTTGGTCCGTAAAACACCAAGCACGATATCCAATAGAGTCCCATAAATGCTGCAGAGCCAAGGATCCTGTGTGAAACAGTAGGAGAAGATACATATTTGGCCGGGAATCACTTCCATGTTTCCACGTTGGCTTCGATTCGTATCTGCATGTTTTGCATTTCGGCCATTCTCCAAAAACAGCAACGGTAAAACTTACGACCTCATCCAGAATTTGAGATATTTTTTAACGACATTGAGATCCTAATGTGACAGGCCTTGTGTATCATGCACCTGCGTGATAATGGGGGAGAAACAGTAGGTAATAAGAACATATTGTGAAGTGGTGAGGGCAGCCGACGGGCTACAGATATTTGCCAATATATGATATGAATATCGAGGCGACAGCATAGCAGTCCCAGGAAGTTGCGACTCGACCAGGACAGTGAAGAGCACGGGAACCATTTTCGCTGGCGCATCCTCCATACACGTCATGAAATAGATTACATACGCTATCTCTCCTATGACTCTACCGATATTCGCTTCTTCGCTAGTACCATACGAGAATCTAAAGGCGATATGGGTCTTCGTGAGAAGCCGACTCACCCGATATCGTATTTTGCGCGGGTAAGATGGTCTTCATTAAAATTATTTCAGCATGTAATGGATGACTATTTCCAGAAGCCGACATGCCCCAATAGATCCAGACCCTCTCGAACTATTGTGCCCAATTTCCGCACAGTTAGCTGTTTGTTAAGCACTCTATTCACCATGATTTCCTTATGCGTGTCCTCATCCGCGTCCTCATCCGTGTCATCGAGCCTGTCGGCAACTCTCTGGTACTCTTCGACACGTCGCGTGTAGTACAAGCACTTTCCAACCAAAATGGACATCTTAGTGCCGTAGAGTAGCTTCGTCCTGATCCGCTCTAATGCCAGACCACAAAGGTAACCGGGGCCGACTTCGACTTCCGTCGACTTACAAATAACGGGCACCTTCCATGCATCAATGGCGTGTTTCACAATGTCGGACATGCCTTGCTCAATCCCTGATGATTCCAGTAAGCCTTGTGGCGGTTCTATGCAAGCTGCAAAACCACGGCACTAAACGAAGAAAAAAATGTTCGACACATTGGAGTCAATCCTCGAAACACAAGATTAACATACAATTTGCTGAACCCATGAATCAAGCGCGTCCTTGTTGATCGGTACATGCTCGTATCAAGACCTGGTCTGTGGTAACCTCTCTATTACACGCCCATAGTCTCTGGAGTATATCCTGAAAATGACTTTCGAGCACTGCGATGCGTTGAGATTCGAGGGCAGTAGGGGAGATCAATCGGCAGCTCTTCGACATGGTCAGGGTGACTAGGTACTATCTCGTGGTCAGACATGGGGAACGTGAGATATAGACGTGAAGCATTGTAATCCCGTCGTCAATTGGGATCACTGGCGGTCACACAAGTTGACAGGACCACGGTGTATTGTCCAGAGCAGAACAAGATACAGTCAAGTGCAGCGTACGGTAAGATCTAAGGTCCTGAAAACTTCCTGGCTACTGATACGGTGCAACACGGTGATTATGTAATCACGTGTTTTGAAACGAGAATGTAAAACTAAAGGGTCTGTACGTAAGACTGGGGGCACCAGGATTACAAGCATGTTATAAAGCGTTCATTAGGCTTCCTCTATTTTTGTGAGACACCGCTTCAAATTTCCAATTAACACTGGTCTACTAAGTCACAGGAAAAGGCCCGGCATCCAAAGATACTGTTAGTCGAGATGAGCTTTAAAGAGAGTCAAAACATAGCGTTTTGACAACTGTAAATGCAGAAAACAATACATTAATTATAATAAATAAACTGAAAAAGAAAAAGGCTGTTTAAGTATGTACAACACGGGTCTGTTCTCTTCATCTGAATATTTCCGTGCATATCGACAAAGGACTTTCAACTTCGCGTTCATACAAACATCAGTGAGACTTTCTATTCTTCTGCCGATGAACCGAGCGGTGCGGCCGAGTTAAGCTCCGCCATCCTCCGGCTCTTTCACTTTTCATTCTTTTTATGAGCAAAGAAATAGAATGGGCTATAGTTCCATTAAACGTAATGTCAGAAAATGAGGAGCAAAAACGCTTATGATGAACCTACATGAAAAAGTAAGTCCACCAGTATCTTGGCTGGAAGTCCACCCGCTGTTGTTTATTAAATTGACCTTGTTAGAACTCGTCCCCCTATTTCATTCACACGACATCATGATCTGAGTGACTTCAATTATGTCATTTTTTCCCTTTCTTCCATATTTATCACTACCCATATCACTCATATTATCACTGTTCCTATCCCCTGTCGTAGCGGTCCCACAGATGGGCATGGCTCCGCCCGCTCCACCTCCACCCGCCTCCACCCTCGTTCTGTCCAGTAGTCTACTGGGAGATTATTCCCTGGAATATACTTTCATCCGCAGACAAACCACATTCCTGCAAACACTAGTAAATGCTTATTACTCATATTATCCGTAACATTGACAATGAGGGAAGAAACAACAGAATACCCATGAGAGATGATAATTACTTGGCACCCATTCGTGCACAGTTGCATATTTTTGCGTTCCTCGTGATAGATGTAATGGGGAATCGACCTCTTCAGAAAAGAATTATTGTCGGCGGCAAGAGCTCATTCATGTGAGCTATAAAACTTAATTTATAATGCCTTGTATGATCTAAGTAGAGTGTGGTTCATTTTCCAGCAGCCTAAATGGGGAACATGAGGGAAAGCACCCTCGCAGTTCCCCCTAGTGTCCTGACCTTAGGCATTCCTACCCCACTAAGAGCCGTCATATCGGTATACGCCGTGCATGCTTTCGGTTCCCAGCAGAGAAGATAGGACGGAGGGCAACGGCACAGGGGTGGCATTAGGCCACCGAAAGGCTACAGTGTTAAGTACAGCGGGAATTGGAGATGGTGGATAACGGGTTGATTTTACGTTCTTGTACAAACCTTTCGTATTGTCTTTTTTTTTCATTTATCTTAACCTCGACTGTAAAAAAGAGACTATTCATGCACTCTTTAATTGTCCCATTAAGGAAACGAAGCAAAGGGACGCATTAATGAACCCAATGAAAGCCCACAATAAAAAAAAAACCATTGATCGATTGTTCGCACCTGCTTACAGGCACTGCCATCAAGCTCAACCCCTTTCACATAGAATTCATTTTCTTGACAGCTTTCGTACCACTATTTTCTACGGTAACAGACACCCTGTTTCCGCTCACTTGAATGAAAAGACGCTCTGGGTCCCGCTGTTTATGCACAGTCGAAACCAGCTCATTAGAGTCTTAACCGACGAGGTACACATACTGTGTGTGATGGGGGAAACTAAAGGAAAAGGTGTGGAAGTAGATTCCAAACCGCAGGAAGGTAAAGTAGGCAGTGCAGTGGTGCGGAAAGAGACAAGGGATCGATTTCCAGTTTTTGTACAGGCATCCTTTGCGCTGTGGCTTTTTCTTTTTGGGCCAAACAATTTTGTTGCGCCGTCTTTGTTTGTACTGTAAATAAAAAGAAGAGAAGAAGCAAAGCATTAGTCAACCCAATCAAAGCCAAACCGTGAGGACAAAACACCGATCGACTTGACGGACTTAGTTGCAACCTCCGAAATCAACCTCGGTGTCTACCACTTTGACCTCATTTCCTTCCCATCCACATTCAATGTCATCCAATGTCATCGCTCTTTCACGCTCGTGGCATTGTTGATAGGCTCCATATCAGACAATGTCGTGCCACTCTCCCGCTCTCTCAATCTCGCCGAACCACACTTGTCCGTTCAAAGTTCGCGACGATGTCTATGCCCACCAACCTCGTCGAGAAATCGCAGACCCAGTATTTTTTGCAAGCTAACTGATCGAGCTTGTGCGTCAAGGCAATACAACAGGGTGGATCGGTTGTGACGGGGTACGTGGTGGCGGACAACGCCTGGAATGACAATGGGACTTATTACGTTGGGTTTGGGGGCAAGGTACAGTATTCTGTTGTGGAGGCTTATTATCCCATTCAGTGGAAGTGGCGGGGGAGAGCGCTCGTGGTTGTCATCACCCATGGGCGATTGTGGCATGTGTGATGCTTCCTCTGGATATTCAAGGTAAATGGCATGCATGTACCCTCTTCCTCTTGTCTTGTTGCATCTCTTGCATCTCATTCTCATTCTCCTTCCCTGTCTTTTACGCGGCTTTCAACGAGACACGCTGGTTAAACGAAAGAGCGTGGGGTACGTTGTCAACTATGAGCAGGTGGTGTGACTGCTACGAGACTTTGGTGTATTCTCCTGTTCGGAGATCATGGTGCAGTCTTTGGGAAGGCTTAGACTTTGGGCATGGCCTCGACTAGTCAGCATACCTCATCGAAGGCGACGCGCGATAAGAATTGCCGAACTTCATAAATAAAGAAAAATGTTAATCAGTTTCAATAGCATGAATTCAACGCGTCAACCAAAACAGAAATCCTATGGGTCGGTGACTCCCCTGTCGGCTTCCCGGTTCTGGAGATTGTAAAATCAACGACGATGAGCTCCTTATTAGCTTCGAGGCGCCATTCCACACTAAAGTATCTTATTTCGGGTCCTGAATTAGTATTCTGATAGCCGAATAATTTTGAGACGACAGGTCCGCGATGGTGTCACTACAGCATTTTAACCCCGATGGAAACAATGGTTTTAATTCGATCAACGCTTTCTGCCAGAAATGTTCCATCCTTAAATAATGCATAGAGTTCATTTATAATGCATGTATCATAGCTGTAGTGAAGGGGGTCGGCACACGCAAATAAATCGATCTTGGTCTGTAAAACGTCAAGCGCAATATCCAATAGAGTTTCATAAATGCTGCGGAGCCAAGGATCCTGTGTGAAACAGCAGGAGAAAATCGATTTTTGTAGGTAAATCAGTTTCATGTGTCCAGGTTGGTTTCGATCGTATCTGCATATTTCTCATTTCAGCCTTCTCTAAAAACAGCAACGGTAAAACTTACGACCTCCTCCAGAATTTGAAATAGTTTTTGATCACATCGAGGTCCTCATGTGACAGGCCCCGTCTGTGATGCACCTCCTTAATAATGTCGGTGAAACAGTCAGTCATAATAGAATATTCCAAAGTGGTGAGGGAGTCAGTCGACGGGCTACAGATATATTCGCCAAGGTGTGATATGAATATCGAGGCGACAGCATAGCTGTCACCAGGAAGTTGCGACTCGACCAGAGCAGTGAAGAGCCCAGGAACCATTTGAGCTGCCGCATCCTCGATGAAAGTCATGAAATAGATTACATACGCCATCACTACTATGACTCTGCCGATATTCACTTCCTCGCTAGTGCGAATGCAAGATATAAAGACGAAATATGTATCCACGAGAAGCCACCTCCCCCGATCTCGGATTTGACGCGGGTAAGATGGTATTCATTAAAATGATTTCAGCATGCAATGAATGGCCATCAGCAGAAGCGAATATGCCTCAAGAGATCCACCCCCTCTTTAATGATTCTGCTCAATTGCCGCACAGTTAGCTGTTTGTTAAGCAGTCTAGTCGCCATCATTTCCTCATGCGTGTCCTCATCCATATTATCGAGCCTGTCGGCAACTCTCTCGTACTCCTTCACACGTAGCGTGTAGTACAAGCACTTCACAATCACAATGGACATCTTGGTCCCGTACAGTAGCCTCGTCCCGATCCGCTCTAATGCCAGACCACAAAAGTGGCCGACTTCGACTTCCGGTGGATTACGAATAACGGGCTTCTTCCACGTAGAAATAGGGTCTCTCTCAATGTCGGACATCCCTTGCTGACTTCCTGACGAATCTAGCAAGCCTTGCGGCGACTCTAGACAAGTTGCAAAACCACTGCACTAAACGAAAAAGAAGTCCGACACATTGGAGTCCATCCTTGAAACAAAAGCTTAACATACCAGTTTCTGAACCCATGAATCAAATGCGTCCTCGGTGATCGATACATGCTCGTCACGACCTCGTCTGTGGTAACAGAAGGCGTGACCATCTACATTACACACCCTTTTTCTCTGGAGTATGCCCCGAAAATGACTTTCGAGGACTGCAATCCGTTGTTGATTCCAGGGTATCAGGCGAGATCAATGGGGGCAGCTCTTCGACATGGATCAAGGTGATTGGGCACTACCTCGTGGTCAGACATGGGGAACGTGAGATATAGACAATAGGCGTGTCACAAGAATGGAAAGAGAACCGTTGACAAGGTCCATATGGATTTTTCTATTTTTGGGAGACACCGCTTTGAATGCAGTCCAAATTGCCAATCAACACTGGTCTACTAACTCAGCATGCACAAGTACTGTTAGCCGAGTATGAGATTGAACGCCAAGAGTTATAACATAGCGACACGACAACTGTAAATACAGAAAATAATACATTGATTATAATAAATAACTGAAAAGGAAAAAGCTGTCAAGTATATATAAAATTAGTTTGGTCGCTTTATCTGAAGATTTCCGTGCATATCGACAAGGGACTTGGTACTTCGTGTTCAGGCAAACATTAATGAGAAAGCCTTTTCTGTCTATCTTAACGCTTATGATGAAGCGACTTGAAAAAGTAATTAAGCCAGGTTCTCGCTTTCCTGCCAGTGTTCATTTGCCTGGAAGGCCATCCTCTGTTGTTATTAAATTGGACCTAGTTAGAACTTGACCACCGATTTCATTTAGACTGACCATGATCTGAACGACTTCAACCATGTCATGTTTTCAGGACAAACCTTATACCCGTTTTCTTCCATATTTATCCCTATCCATATTTTCTATATTCTCACAACCCATACATATTATCGCTCCTCATACCTCTCGCTTTATCACTATTCCTATCCCCCGTGACAATAGGCCCACACATGGGCAAAATAAATAGACCAGCACAATGTGTATAATACATGTGTGTCGATGGGGATAATAATTTTGTTAAGTATGTTGACAATCATTTCTGTTGTCTGGCGGCAGTGGAGTTGTATGGTGCTGTTTTCAATTAAATGCCGAACAAAGTTATATTTTACTTCATGTGTTTCATTCAGTGTAGCGGACATTGATTAGAAGTGAATGCTATCATTCCTTCATTGTCGTCGAAAACAAGACACAGGTCCCGCTCCAAGAAATATTGTGTATCCTCCCGTCGATCGTCTATCCTCAGTATCCCTGCTAAATCTCCATCTGAATATCTCTGTAAGTATCAATTTCCTCCTCCTAAACGTAATTCTTGCTCTCTAGTCGTAAACAGATATTCATTTGGCGAGATTGCAGTCGGTAAGAGCAGGATTAGACGAATACTGAGATAGCTTATTGACCGAATAAGTGATAAAGGACACGATACAACAGCTGTGAACATAAGACTTCCAATAAGCTCTAATTTAGTCGTTTTTTCTTTTTCCTCACGAGTTTCTAACCGCGCGATGGAACTAAAATCGATTCCAAGTGGGATAGAAGAGCATGTTGCTTTAAAATTCAGTATGTTGCATTTTCCCAGGATATTTTCGATATACGGAGATATAAACCGATTTAGACTTCGCGTCCTACCAGATACTCATTCCCAAAATCCAGTGAGCTTCACTTTCACTCGAAATTCCAAATCGATCATTAATTGCCTTGTCTGGCTCTAGTAGAAGTCGATCCTCATCTCCCACTCATGTTGCATTGTTCACCCAGAAACACACTACACCCCCAATTACATCTTCCCACATCTTTAAAATACTCCGCTGTCATAACCCGAACACGTTCAATTGAGTTCCTTGGTCATAAAGTCATATAGAGTTTGTCACAATTTATTTCCGAATTCCTCGTGCCCATTGTGAGGACCTGAATGCACACCTTCCTCTCCTTGCAGCAAATGTTGAGCCTTCTGAGAATGTGGGACGAACCTCTTTTCTTATTTCAATTTGATGCAATTAATTGACGACTTCTTCGACTGTGTCCAATTCTTAGTCAATCGTTGTTGACATGACATGCCGTCAAACTCCTCGTCGTCACATTCACGGGCTAAGATAGTCTGTCCCCTCTATAACATAATCCACTTCCCATAGTTTCAATCTGATCGAATCCATGTGGGTTTTATATTCGATAATAGCGGTTCCATCATAGCGCATTCAAACAAGTGCTGACGCTGTCACCCTGATGCCTGGATGCCCCAGGACTTGAGCGGCTTCAAACCTGCACCTGCACCCGAGGGACCTAGGCCGACACGGCTGATCAGCATTTCCGGAATTTTCCGGCACATCTATCTCTAATTTCTCCACATACTAGCACAGTTCTCTATGCAGACCTTATGGGTATGGATTTACCCTTAAGTCATAGATCGTTATGTAATCCTTTATTAATTTTAAAACTTCATTCCCGAACCGAACGCTCGATTGTCTAAGGGTGGTTGCTGTTAAAGAACAGGTGCAAGAAGGCAAAGTTTCAAGTCATAGGGGTAGCAATCTTAAACCATCGTTTGAGCCCTCTGATGACTGAGCAAATCATCCTTCGGATATCATATTGTGCGTTACTCTTTGAAAAATCGTAAGCTACGTCGAACATCATTAAGGTAATGAGTACATACGTTAGTCATATGCAACAGTCTAGTCACATGCCCTTCCGTGCTTCTTCAAGAGGGATAAGTAATTTGTGTTGGAACTTGGTGGGACTCCGACAAATGCAGTCGCAAGCAGACAGAGGAGCAATTGTACTTCATACATCAAGTCAGTCACGAATATCTCCTCCCCGGGGATGTATACAACCGTCTCAAAAAAGGCCAGGAAGTCGTGAAGGGCACATATTGGGCTATCCGCTCGCACTGCCGTGCACTCAATTTCGGGTTCTGGAGATTATGAAATTAACGACGATGAGCCCCTAATTAGCCTCGAGACGCCATCAAACACCGAAATATCTGATTTCGGTTGCTGAATTATTAGTCTGATAACCGAATAATGTTGAGACGAGAGGTCCGCGATGGTGTAACTGTGGACTCAATGCAGCATTTGAACCCCGATGGAAACAATGATATTAATTCGATCAATGTTTTCTGCCATCAATGTGACATCCTTAAATAATCCATCGAGTTCATTTATCATGCATTTATAAGCGATGTAGCGAGAAGCGTCGGCACACGAAAATGAATCGATCTTGGTCTGTAAAACGTCAAGCGCAATATCCAATAGAGTTTCATAAATGATGCGGAACCAAGGATCCTGTGTGAAACAGCAGGAGAAAATCGATATTTGTAGGTAAATCAGTTTCATGTGTCCAGGTTGGTTTCGATCGTATCTGCATATTTCTCATTTCGGCCTTCTCTAAAAACAGCAACGGTAAAACTTACGACCTCATCCAGAATTTGAAATAGTTTTTGATCACATCGAGGTCCTCATGTGACAGGCCCTGTTCATCATGCACCTCCCTAATAATGAAGGAGAAACAGCCAGTAATAATAGAATATCGTAAAGTGGTGAGGGTGGAAGCCGAGGCCCCAGAGATATTCGCCAATGTGTGATATGAATTTCGAGGCGATAGCATAGCAGTCACGAGGAAGTCGCGACCTGACCAGGGCAGTGTAGAGCATAAGAACCGTTTTAACTGGCTCATCTTCGATAAACGCCATCAAATAGATTACATGCGCCGTCTCTACTATGAATCTACCGATCATTATTTCTTTAATAGTACCATACCGTAATATCCAGGCTGCATACGCATCCATGAGAAGCCATTTCCTCCGATATCGGATTTTACGTGGGTAAGATTATCTTCATTAAAATGATTTCTGAATGGCCATCATCAGAAGTGAACATGCCTCACGAGATCCACCCCCTCTTTAACGATTCTGCTCAATTGCCGCACAGTTAGCTGTTTGCTAAGCAGTCTAGTCACCGTCGTTTCCTCGCGAATGAACACGAGCGTTGGGAAACTCTTTGGTACTCCTCCACACGTCGCGTGTATAGCAAGCACTTCACAACCATAATGTATATCTTGGTGCCGTACAGTAGCTTCGTCCCGATCCGCTCTAATGCCAGACCACAAACGTCACGGGGGTCGACTTCGACTTCCGGTGGATTGCGAATAACGGGCTTCTTCCACGCAGCAATAGCGTCTCTCTCAATGTCGGATATTCATTGCTCGCTGACTGATGAGTCCAGAAAGCCTTGCGGTGGCTCTAGGTAAGTCACCAAACCACGGCAATAGACGAACAAAGATGTCCGACACATTCCAGTTCCTGAACCCATGAATGAAATGCGTGCTTGGTAATCGATACATGGTCGTCACGACCTGGTTTGTGGCAACAGAGGACGTGATCCAGCGTCCAGCCAAACGCACATTGGCAGGAAGGAGAAGCTGGCGTAATTACTTTGTTCATCTGACTCCATCATAAGCCACCAGGCTCCAACCCCATTCTGGGATGGTTCAAAAATTGGTATACTACGAGCACGTCAGGAATAAAGTGTGAGTTTCTCACCACGAAGTTGACTCACTCTTCAAGATAAACTTGAGCACCATCGCCTCGGCTGCTGAAACATCATAGGATTGGGTATTTCTTGTCAATAAACATTCATCCGTAACAGGATCGGAGTGCTCGAAAGTCATTTTCAGGATATACTCCAGGGACAATTGGCATGTAATAGAGAGGAACACGGCGTCTGTTATCACAGACCAGGTCGTGACGAGCATGTGCCTATCAACAAGAAAGCGCTTGATTCATGGGTTCAGCAACTGGTACGGTAATCTTCTGTTTCGAGCATCGATTTCCAATGTGTGGGACTTTTTGTTTGTTTAGTGCCGTGGTTTTGCAACTGGCCTAGAGCCGCCGCAAGGCTTGCTAGATTCACCAGGGATTGAGCAAGGCATGTCCGACATTGAGAGAGACGCCATGAGTAGCTGGCTCAAAGCTGTTATTCGTCATTGAACGGAAGTCGAAATCACCCCCGGTTATCTTTGTGGTCTGGCAATGGAACGGATCGGGACGAAGCTACTGTACGGCACCAAGATCTCCATGTTGGTTGGGAAGTGCTTCGTCAACACACGACGTGTAGAGGAGCACCAAAGGGGGGTTTCAAGGCTCATAGACACAAGCGAGGGGGAAAAGACAAGGAATAGGCTGCTTAAAAAACAGCCCACAGTGGGGCAATTGAGCATAATTGTTAAAGAGGGGGTGGATCTCTTGAGGCATGTTCATTCTGGTAAACGCCATCCATTGCATGCTAAAATCATTTTAAAGGAGGCCATCTTACGCGGGTAAAATCCGATATCGGGGGAAATGGCTTCTCATAAATACGTATACCGCCTTTATATCCGGGCTTGGCACTAGCGAAGAAGCGAACATCGGCAGAGTCATAGTAGTGCTGGCGCACGCAATTGATCTCATGGTGTTTATTGAGGATTCGCCAGCTAAAATGTTTCCCCGCAACTTCCTGGTGACGGCTATGCTGTCGCCTCGATATTCCTATCACACCTTGGTGGATACTTCTAAGCACCCTTAGACAATCGACCGCTCCGTTGGGGAATAAACTCTTCAAATTCATAAAGGATTATAAGGCTCTATCACTTGAGGGTAAATCCATACTCATAATATTTGCATGGAAAGCTGTGCTAGTATGGGGAGAAATTGGAGGCACGGTTTGGTAAAAGTATCGGAAGAAACCGAATATCATTCTCAGCTGTGTCGGCCTGAATAGGTGCCAGCTTGCCCGATCCCCGCTGCCTAAGTCCTGAGCCAGTTGACTGATCGTGTCTGAGGCATCCAGGCATCAGGCTGACAGCTTTGCATAGAATCCCACAGCAAGGGTCATACAGCCTGCCACCAGGGTCACGCAGCATGGGCAAATATTCTTGCGCGTCGCCTTTCGATAAGTTATGTTGACGAGTTCAAGGCCATTGCCAAAGTCTAAGCCTTGCCAAACACTGCACCATGATGGCCTAACAAGAAAATTCCCAACAGTCCCGTCGCAGAACCTCATTTACCCACTGTGTCTTGTCGAGACCATGCAAGGTCGAGAGAAGGTGACTAAGAAAGAGATGCAACAGATGCAACAAGACAAGAGGGTACGTGCATGCCATTTACTTTGAGTATTTAGAGGAAGCACAGTTGCCGCAACTGTCCATGGATGTCGACAACCCGAAGCTCTCTTGTTTGTCACTTCCACTGACGGGGATCATAAGCCTCGTCAACAGGATCCTGCAGCCTGTCCTCGAACGCCAAAGCAATCAGTCCCAGCGAAATTCCAGGGGTTGTTGAGGCACCATCAAGTACGCCGTTACCACCGATGCAGTCCGTTGTAATCCTCGACGTAGAAGTCAGCTCGCAAGGAAAACCGGGTCAGTGATTTATCGACGAGGTTCGTGGAAATAGACATCGTCGCGGACTTTGAGGGGACAGGTTTGGGTTTGGGTTTGGGTTTGGGGAGGTTGGGAGGTTGGGAGAGTAGTAGGACGTTGTCCAAGATGGAGTCTATCTACAATGCGACGAGCGTGAGAAGAGAGAGGGCATTGAATGTGGATGGAAAGAAAATGAAATAAAAGTGGAAGAGGCCGAGCTTGATTTGGGAACTCCCAAGTTGTTGCGTCAGGTCGATGGATGCTTCATGGTTTGGCTTTGATTGGGTTGGCTAATGCTTCACTTCTTCTCCTGATTTTATTTACCGGACCATGAAAGACGGCACAACTGACAAAATTGGACCGAGCTAGAATAGAAGAGGGGCAGCGGATGCCCAAGACTCAGCCGCTGCGCAGCGGGGCTGTAGGGAAACGACTAAGGTTGCACTTCATACCATCGCATACATATATACGCGTGCGGGTGAAAGATGCGCTCGTACGATGAAAGGGAAAATATAAGCGGGTGGTCTAGTCCGATATACGATCTGGCAGTGTTCCCGTGTTTTGGGGTATGAGCATTGCCGGTTTTTGTCACAACAACATTGTTCCTGTCGTCTCAAAATTATTCGGTTAACAGAATACTAGTTCAGCCCCCAAAATCAGCCCATTTATTGTTTTATGGCCCTTCCAGGCTAATACGGGGGGTCTGAATTATTCATGGACAAAACTAAGAGTATTTATCTTTATTGTTTCAGATGTAATGAGACCATATTGGCCGATACCCTACACAACCGCCATTTGGCCAAAGACCCAAAAAGACCAGACGATTGAGAAACGAAGCATCAATTTAGGTCACGTGTGATCGGTTTTTTTTTTTTTTAATATATTTATATACCGCGTCGCATAACTAAGATACATAGCGGTTGGGAGAAAAGTACCCTAATGGTAGGTGGGGGCGGCAAGATGTGTATGTAGCTGGTTGGTATGGGCAAGAGGGTCGAATGTAGGGCGGGGAAGAGCAGGGATGGTGGGTGATCGGTATCGCCTTTTTTTTAGCGTTGGAAGGATGCTTCTTAATGGCGCTGAATCTGACATGGGTACCCTTGGGACCCATGATAGGGAAGTCGCTAATGCTAAGTGTCGGTCATGGGAGGCCATGGGCTATGGTACGTGACTCGTGTCTCGGACGTCTCGGTGATCAAATTCTTTATTTGCCCCTGCTTTTTGAATTGTGGTTTTAATGTGGAGACATCGACTCTATTTTTAGCTTGGCTTCTTTCTCCATAACCAGTGATCACACGGGTCACAATCACACGAGGCTTGGAGCGCCCATCAAATGGTGGAGGATCGCCAGGAGGGCTGAAACAGCCAAAATACATGGCGCAAGTATGATGACGAGAAACATGCATTGGTGTTTATATCTGGGAGGCCGAGTAACTTCGTTGACTACCTAACTTCCTTCATTCTTGACTGAGTCGCTAATGCTCAGTGTCGGTCATGGGAGGCCGTAACACCCGAAATACATGTCTCAAGTATAAAGACGAGAGACATGTATTGGTGTTTATATCTGGAAGGCTGAGTAAATTTGTTGACTACCTACCTTCCTTCCTTCTTCACTGGCGTAGTCGTAGGGTCTATGGCATCGGTAGTGCATTGACTTGGTATACATTAAACCTGTGACACGACATCAGGTGCGGCTAAAGATTGGCGAACGTTGCATGCGATCAAATGGCATGGTTGTGGGCGATCCCGGCGGAAGCCCTTCGATATATTAACTGATACATTAAAAAATTATATTCCTAGTCAAACATGTACTCGATTATTATTGGCTAGCTTCAACCCATCCGCGGATTTGTTGGGTATACGCGCTTTTCAAATAGTGGTGCGATAGCTGTCAAGAAGATGAATTCTATGTGAAAGACGTTGAAATTGCCTGTAAGCAGGTGCGAAGAATCGATCGATGGGTTTTCCTTCATTGTGGGCTTTCGTTGGGTTCATTAATGCGTCCCTTTGCTTCGTTTCCTTAATAGGACAATCAAAGAGCGCATGAACAGTCTCTTGTTTATAGTCGAGGTCAAGATGAACGCAAAAATAAAAAATACGAAAAGTCTGTACAAGAACGTAAAAATAACCCGTTATCCACCATTTCCAATTCCCGCTGTACTTACCACTGTAACTTTTCGGCGGCCTAATGCCACCCCTGTGCCATTGCCCTCCGTCCTATCATCTCTTCTGGGAACCGAAAACATCCACCTTGTATGCCCATATGACGACTCTTAGTGGGTAGGAAGGCGTATGGTCAAGAGACTAGGTGGAACTGCGAGTACGGCTGTGCGGGACACGTGACAATCAGTATTCATCGCCTGAATAATTATCTATACAAACTCGCCAGCATTTCCTGATCTTCCAAGTTCGGCTGCATGGTTCCTAATGCAATCAATGATATTTTTGGCGCTATAATATCATAACCTCGTTCCTTACCACTCCAGGTTTATTCTGAACTACCACTGAATCCAAGCACTTGAATAAAATCATCACTTTCTGACACCCTTGCGACAGTGTTGATGAGCAAGCCATTCAGAAACAGACCCAGCTGCATCGCGCACTTCCCACATGCGCTGCATGTGCACATCAAGGAGATTATCTGTCGCGAGCTCAAGCAACGGTGAGTATTATGTGCAGCGACGAATAGCTATATACTTGACAATGATTTTCTAGACATGCTGTGGTGATCGGCGGTGTGTGTATTACCTTGATACACATCGCTCTGGTATTCACGCTGCTTGGCGCGATCGTTTATTTGGCACACTCTCGTCTTCAAAAACGCACGTCAAGGATGCCGATGCGGCTGATCAGGCACTGGCTGTGGATGACGGGAACGTCAAGTGCGCCGACGCGGCTGATCACGCACCCGCTGCGGATCACAGTAACCTCAAGGGTGCAGACGCGGCTGATCACGCACCCACTGTGGATAACGGTAACATTGGGGGCATCGACGTCGCTGATCATCCACCCGCTGTGGATGGTGGTCACGTCGTGGACACCGACACGGCTGATCACGCACCTGCTGTGGATGATGGTAACATCAAGGGCACCAATGCGGCTGATCGCCCACCCGTTGTGGATGATGGAAACCTTGGGGGCACCGACACAGATCCCGACTCTACCCCACGTATCTCGTGGGAAGACAAGGGAAAGGGAGTCGACCTTAGAGAGTATGGCCCCCTCATGCCAGATGGTTTACTGTTCACAGGATTATTTGCCCAGCGCATTGGGCAAGGCCGTCGTTTAATTAATGCCATCTGACCTCATTTGAGCAGGACCCAATGTTGGGACATTCCATCCCCACATCGTTCCCAAGGCGAATACCACCTTCTGCCCCAAGTCACAAACTCCCGGTCATCATAGTGTGCATGTATGTAGATGATGGGAACATCAAAAGCGACGATGAACATCGGACTATACCCCACGCATCTCGTGGGAAGACAAGGTGATGGGGGTCGATCTTAGAGAGTATGGCCCCTCATGGTGGGTGGATCGCTATTGACGGGATCATTCGCCCAGCACATTGTGCAAGGTTTTTCCAACATCATTTAATTAATGTCATCAGATAATTACTGGACTTAATTTGAGCAGGACCCAACAATGAGACGTTCCATCCCCACATCAGTCCCAAAACAAATACCACCATCCACCCCAAGTCACAAACTGTTAGTGATGATGGATCTGAGTATACGGTACTGGGTTTGTGTCGGTTATTTTTATTTTTCATCATCTATTACTCAACTATCCTACTATTTACAGAATTTTCCTTCATGGGCAACGACAATGAAGCCACTGATCAGAAAGTGTTGGCTGGTACGAGCACGCAGACAGACCTGTCTCCAGCATTTGGTTCGTACACTTCATGTCTTTGCATGGATCTATAAAAATTAAAAGAAAATCAGCGATACTTGCAGATATTCCTGTGACAGCGTTGCTCCCGGTTGTCCCATTCGTTCACCATATTGTGTCTTGCCAACTCAACCCCCGACATGCTAGCACTAGCGCTACCACCACCACAATGGACAGTGAAGGGATCAATAATCATGGATCCGGATAAGGTAGTGACTCCTTTATCCTAATGTGGAATTGGGGGAATTAATATTTTGTGCAAATATAGAAGTCTATGCAGAGATGTCGTATAGGGCATCTGGGGGGTTCATAATCTAGTACTCAGTACGTTACACCACTTGTTTCTCTCATACATCCTTGCCCTCACACGACGGTACTGGGCACGGTGCACTTGCCGGACGAGCTTATGAGCAGTCCGGATCCTGTGCCGAGGCCAAAGTTTTCACCTCTGACTTCCCTGAATTCAAATATCAAGAAATACCTCGTTAATTGTGACTTATTTTAATACCACAAGAAACACAAAACTGACGACCGCGGATGCAGCCCCTAACGTGACACCAAGCACAAGGTCTCCAACCGATGGCCATCCCAGACGTCCTTACCGTGATGAAGCCGAATCCGACAGGTTCGTCCGCATCAATGCCCAACCCTAAGAACCAGCACCAGTATGAAGGACATGGTGATGGTTCGCATGTCTCAAAAACGTCCGTCCTCCGGGACGGGAACGTCTTCAGGTTGCAGGTGAGTCCCGTCGGCGAGAGGATAGCCCAATCTGTGATCTCCACGACTTCCTGGACCTTTCGGAGAGGATTGCCTATATGCCTGGGGAGGAGAGGGGGTTGAATGATTTGATGGACGAAGTTCGTTCACTCCTATGTCTGCTTGCGACTCCATTTATCGGGGTCTCAACAAGTTCAAACACAAACTACATATCCGTCTTGAAGAAGCATGGACGGGGGTGTGACTAGACTGTTCCATACAACCAACGTATTTACTCATTACCTAAAAGATGTTCAACCTAGCTCAAGATTCTTCGAAGAGCAACACAAAGTATGATATCCCAAGGATGGCCTCCTCAGTCCTCCAAGTTCTCAAACGATGATTTAAGACAGAGATTGCTGCTCCTATAACTTCAAGAATTGTAAAAATTATTATATAACGATCTATGACTGAAACAAAATGATTACATACCCAAAAAGGTCTGTATGGAGAACTAGCCTGCTATGTGGAGAAAGTTGAAGGTGGGGCTAGGTAGAAGTGTCAGAAAAATCCGAAAATCCTGATCAGGCCAACAGGGATCAGGTACCCGATCGCTGTTCAAACATTCAAGTCTTGAGCCAGCCGACTGATCGTGTCTGGTGCACCCAGGCATCAGGCTGATGGCACTCTGCATGCAATCCCGCAGTAAGAAATCTCCCACCCAGGGTCACACAACATGCTCAAGCCTGTTCAGATGGTTGTCAGCCAAGATCTGTGCAGACGCTGGCACCTGGAGCCCACGGCAAGCAGTGTGGGGCAGCCTGCAGTTCCCTGCAGAAAAAGCAGTCACAAAACCGTAGGATTTGCATGTTTGTTGACGGGTTGAATGCATTCTATTGAAACTGACTAGCATTTTTTCTTTAATTCTGTAGTTACCCAGAGGCTTGGAGCACCAATCAAATGGTGGAGGATCACCAGGAGGGCTGAAACAGCCGAAATACATGGCTCAAGTGTGGAGACTGTATAATGACGAGAAACATGTATTGGTGTTTATATCTGGGAAGCCGAGTAAATTCCTTCATAGGGTTTATGGCATCGGTAGTACATTGACTTGGTATACATTAAGCCTGTGACATGACATCAGGTGGGGCTAAAGATTGGCGGATGTTGCATGCAATCAAATGGTATGGTGGGAGGGCGATCCCAGCGGAAGCCCTTCGTTAGGAGATATATTAACTGGTACATTAAAAAATATTATTCCTAGTCAAACATGCGCTTGATGATTATTGGGTAGCTTCAATCCATCAGCGGATTTGGTGGGTATATGCGCTTTGTATATTAATTGCGTGAATTATTCATAACAAGGTGGTCAAAGACACGGCCTTGGGAGGTTTTACCAGTGTTATTTATCGATATCGAGACGAGATAGGCAAGTGTGTATGAGAATGCAAAAGGGAAAGGTAGGCTGTTAGTGACAGGTGCTGTTTCTGTAGTAACACTGCCTACGTTTGTATTGCTGTGCACGCAATTTCAGGTTCTGGAGATTGTGAAATGAACGACAATGACCCCCGTATTAGCCTGGAGGGGCCATAAAACAATAAATGGGCTTATTTTGGGGTCTGAACTAGTATTCTGTTAACCAAATAATTTTGAGACGACAGGAACAATGTTGTTGTGACAAAAACCGGCAATGCTCATACCCCAAAACGCAGGAACACTGCCAGATCGTATATCGGACTAGATCACCCGCTTATATTTTCCCTTTCATCGTACAAGCACATTTTTCACCCACACCCATATATATGTATGTGATGGTATGAAGTGCAACCTTAGTCGTTTCCCTACAGCCCCGCTGCGCAGCGGCTGAGTCTTGGGCATCCGCTGCCTCTCTTCTATTCTAGCTCAGTCCACTTTTGTCAGTTGTGCCATCTTTCATGGTCCGGTAAATAAAATGAGGAGAGGAAGTGAAGCATTAGCCAACCCAATCAAAGCCGAACCATGAAGTATCCATCGACCTGACACAACAACTTGGGAGCTCCCAAATCAAGCTTGGCCTCTTCCACTTTTATTTCATTTCCTTTCCATCCACATTCAATTCCCACTCTCTTCTCACGCTCGTCGCATTGTAGATAGGCTCCATCTTGGACAATGTCCTCCTACTCTCCCAACCTCCCAACCTCCTCAAACCCAAACCCAAACCTGTCCCTTCAAAGTCCGCGACGATGTCTATTTCCACAAACCTCGTCGAGAAATCACTGACCCGGTTTTGCTTGCGAGCTAACTTATATGTCGAGGCATTACAACAGACTGCATCGGTGGTAACGGCATACTTGGTGGGCGTATCAACAACAGCTTCAAATCTCGCTGGGACTGATTGCTTTAGCGTTTGAGGACAGGGTGCAGGAGCCTGTTGACGAGGCTTATGATCCCCGTCAGTGGAAGTGATGAACGAGAGAGCTTCTGGTTGTCGACAACCATGGACAGTTGCAGCAACTGTGATGCTTCCTCTAAATATTCAAAGTAAATGGCATACCCATACCCTCTTGTCTTGTTGCATCTGTTGCATCTCTTTCTTAGTCTCCTTCTCTAGACCTTGCATGGGTTTCGACAAGACACAGTGGGCAAACGAAAGAGCCTCTGGGACTTTGTCAACTATGAGCAGGGGCTGTAACTGCGACGGGACTGTTGGGAATTTTGTTGTTCGGCCGTCATAGTGCAGTGTTTGGCAAGGCTTAGAGTTTGGGCATGGCCTCGAACTCGTCAACATACCTTACTTGAAGGCGACGCGCAAGAACACTTGCCCATACTGCGTGACCCTGGTGGCAGGCTGTGTGACCCCTTGCTGTGGAATTCTATGCAAAGCCATCAGCCTGATGCCTGGATGTCTCAGACACGATCAGCCGACTGGCTCAGGACTTAGGCAGTGGGGATCAGGAAAGCTGGCACCTATTCAGGCCGACATGGCTGATAATGATATTCGGTTTCTTTTGATACTTTTACCAAACCGTGCCTCCAATTTCTCCCCATACTAGCACGTCTCCCCATGCAAACATTATGAATATGGATTTAACCTGAAGTAATAGATCCTTATAATCCTTTATGAATTTAAAGAGTTTATTCCCCAACGGACCGGTTGATTGTCTAAGCGTGCTTAGAGGTATCCGCCAAGGTGTGATATAGGAATATCGAGGTGACAGCATAGCAGTCACCAAGAAGTTGCGGGGAACCATTTAACCTGGTGAATCCTCAATAAACACCATGAGATCGATTACATGTGCCAGCACTACTAAGACTCTGCCGATATCTGCTTCTTTGTCCTTCTAAGAAGTCAATGTTAGTTGGTCACTGCCATGCATGCAATTTCAGGTTCTGGAGACTGTGAAATTAACGATGATGACCCCCTTATTAGCATGAAGGTGCAATCAAACAATGAAGTGGTCGGTTTTGGGTTCTGAATTAGCATTCTGATGCCGAATAATTTTGAGACTCCAGGTCTGCGAGGGTGTAACTATGGACTCACTGCAGCATTTTAACCCCAATGGAAAATATGATATTAATCCGATCAATGTTTTCTGCCAGCAATGTGACATCCTTAAATAATTCCTCGAGTCCATTTATAATGCATTTATAAGTGGTGTAGCGAGAAGAGTCAGCACATGCAAATGAATCGATGTTGGTCTGTAAAACGTCAAGTGCGATATTCAATAGAGTTCCATAAATGCTGCGGAACCAAGGATCCTGTGTGAAACAGCAGGAGAATATCGATATTTGCTGGCGAATCAATTCCATGTGTCCAGGTTGGTTTCGATTGCATCTGCATATTTCTCATTTAGGTCATTCTCTAAAAACAGCAACCGTAAAACCTATGACCAGTGGTAATAGGGTTTATACACGGTCATAAACTCAGGTAGACAGAGCAACAAGCCAAGTCCAGAAGTGGAAGGAGGTCTATCAATGATCGTACAAAGCATTGGAGCATTTCCAAGGGAACACACAAATTCCAGAGACTAACACCACGAACCTCATTATTATGCTGTCAGAATGGATGGATGACCATCAGACATGTGGAAAAAGAGGCAAGATGGCCGAGGCTAAAGAAGCAAGTTGTAGGAAGGGAAAATGGGAATTGGCTTGGTTTTGGAAGTTGGAGGTCACATTTAATGATGAAAGTGAGATTGGGGGGCTGTGGATAGGTGGACAATAGAAGGTGAGAATTGTTGAACCATAAACTGCATTTTTATAACAGACACCTAGTTATTCGTATTGAGTGGTTGCATGCAAAGGGTAGCCATGTCAGATGGGATGAGGAGGTACATGTTACTTGGTGCTGAAGGAGAACAGATTGGAAAAACATTCAGATACCTGGAAAACATTTGGAAAGGATGACAAGGATTAGAATAATGGAATAACAATGTCACTTGTGGGCAGCAGCCTTTGCTCACCGTCAGATGCTCCTTTTTAGGAATCTGGCAGAAATTGCAGAGGGGCATTATGAGGAATTGAGAAAAGAGCCTTATCCAGATAATAGTTTCTAATTTGTGTTAATTTAATTAGTACCTCGTGCAGACATTTTTCATTCATACATATGTAGGCATCATGAGCCCAATAGCTCAGACATCGACTGATGCAGGCGATGTTGCCAGAGGTGCTATGCCATGGTATAGATCACCTGGAGGCTAGAATTGTCAAATTGGAGCTGTGATTCCCTGCAAAGCTTCCCCCCCCCCAGGTTCTCTATATAAAAAATGGATAGGTGATCTACATCCTTCTTCACTTGGAATTGGGTGGATGAGGTAGTCCAGTTGTGGAAGAGATCCAAACACTTGAGATGCCCCACTCACCGAAAATAGTGTACAAACTACCAGCTATTATACCATTTACAATAAGCCTATCAGCAAAACTTGGAAGCAATCCTTGAATCATTCATGTATGAAATGCATAACTGTTGTAAGGGAGTGACACTCCCTACACTGCGATTTGGTAATATTTGATCCCATTGTTTACCATTTCCCATTGTTCCACCCCTTGTTCTGACTCCTATTGTTCTCATTCCATTATTCTCCACTTGTATATATTCTGTACATGTGGATTATAATATAGTAGTGGTTTCTTCCCCATCACTCATTCTAGTGTCTGTCTGCACCTGCAGCAGATACTAGTCTTACAATGTGCTGTTCTGCAAGTAAACAAATAGGGGAACTGGCAAGTTTGCTTTGTGAAATGCCACAGACTATTTTCCATCATGAAAATGACTCATATCATTCTGGGCATCAATATCCAATTTCATCATCACTGTAGTGCAACATTCACATAGCCACTACTGCACTAAGTTCTGTCATCTCTATTCTCAGACCTGCTGTCTACCATGAACATACTGTCTTGCAAATGGAATTTATTGATAGTGTCTGTCTGCACTGATATCCAGTTACACTATAAGCTTAAATGCTCCAGATTATACTGTATATGCCTATCTTACAAATATTAAGATTTCACATTGTGGTTCATCCTATGTAATACTGATATTTTGCTCTACTGGTCATCCTATGGGATCCTGAGACTTTGCTCTCTTGGTCATCTTATAAGATCTCAATATTTAACTCTGTAGGTCATCCCATGGAATCTCAGGGTCTCTCCCTGTGGCTCATACCATAAACTCAATATTTAAAAATGTTTTACTGAACCTATATACTGGAATTTCCATCAGTTAATGCACAAAATCTTAAGATGAGATAGTATATGGTCCACTGATACATTGACACCAATGTGTGAACACCCCAACAATCTGCATATTATGTATTGTGTATATACCTACAGATCTCAGGAATCATTGCTGTGTGAGCACCCCTATAATCTGTATATCAGGGACTGTGTATCCATCCTAGGAATCTCAGAAATGACCTCTGTGTCAGAAACTCTGTAACGTGCATACCATGTTTCCTGTGGCTCCCCTAGGATTCTCAGGACTCACTGCTGTGTGAGCAGTCCTATAATGTGCATATCATGGACTGTGTATCTACCTAAAGAGCTCATGAATCACCTCTGTGTGAGCCATTTTGTATTATGTATATAAAGTGCTGTGTGAGGACCCTAGGAATCTTAAGAATTAATACTGTGTGATCATCCCTATAATTATATTTAAGTGTTTATCTGAGAATCTCAGGAACCACTGTTTCACACGTACCCTATAATCTGCATATCATAGACTGTGTGTCTCACCTATGAATCACAGGAATCATCCCCTGTGAATATGCCTAGACTCTATGTACTGTGTATCTATCCTAATAATCTCATTAATTACTGCTGTATGAGAACTCCTATAATCTGGATACCATGCCTTGTGTGCTTTCTCTAAGAACCTCAGCAATGTGCACTGTGGGAACATCCCTTTATACTAACCCATTTCCATCAGTTTAATGCACAGAATCCTACATAAGATCACATGTAGTACATGGCCCATAGGCTGTATAGGTCAATCTTACAAATCTCAGGATTTTCCTTTGTATTATATTCTTAAGAATCTCGAGATTATGCTATATGTATGTATCAAGTTTATAAATCTCAAGGTTTCACCCTGTGGATCATCCTCAAGAATCTGAAGATTTTAATCTGGGTGACGACGCTGCGATTGACTATGAATTGGAAACAATTGAAGAAATCATCAATAAATTGTGACAAATTGAAATAAGAAAAGCGGTTAGCCCATGCTCTCAGAAGGTTCAGCATTTGCTGCAAGGAGAGGCAGGTACACATTCAGGTCCCCACAACGTGCATGCGATGTTGTACGAGGAATGGGAAATAAATGGCTAAAAGCTGTATATGATTTTATGTCAAGGAACTCAATTGAACGTGTTCGGATTATGACAATGTAGTATTTTTCAAGTTGTAGGAAGATGGAATTTGTGCTGTAATAGGTCTCTGGGTCGACGATGCCACATCAGTGGAAGATAAAGATCAACTTCTACTAGAGCTAGAAAAGGCATTTAATGAACGATTTGGATTTTCGAGGGAAAGTGAAGTGCACTGGATTTGGATTTTCTGAACGAGTATCTGGAGTGACGCGAAATTTAAATCAGTTTATATCTCGCTATATCGAAAATATCGCGGGAAAATGCACCATACTGAATTCTAAATCAACACGATCTCCTATCCCACCTGGAATCGATTATAGTTCCATCACATGGCCAGAGAATAGTGAGGAAAAAGAAGAAACAACTAACCTGCCCTATCGAGAGCTTATTAAAAGTCTCATGTTCGCAGCTGTCCTATCGGGTCCTGATATCACCTATTCGGTCAATAAACTATCTCAGTATCCATCTAATCCTGTTCTTACACATTGGACAAATGAATATCTGTTTACGACTAGAGAGCAAGAATTATGTGTAGGAGTAGGAGGTTTATGCAAACATAGATATTCAGATCGCCATTTTGCTGGGGAGACTGAGGATAGGCGATTGATGGGAGGATACATATTCTTTCTTGGATCGGGCCGTCATCCATAAAAATTGTCATAGGGGATATGAATCGTGATAATGTGAGATATATGAGTAACGATAATATGTATAGGCTGTGAAAATATGGAAAATAAGGATAGTGATTAATATGGAAGAAAACATGACATCATTGAAGTCCCTCAGATCATGGTGTCCTTGTAAATGAAATGGGTGGACAAGTTCTGAAAAGGTCAAATTTTATAAACAACACAGGATGAGCTGCCCACCAAATGCACATTGGCAGGAAAGAGAAGCTGGCGTAATTACTTTTTTCATCTGGCGTCGTCATAAGCTTGCTTACTCCTCCTTTTCCTTCTTTACTCTTAATGGAAGTGTAGCCCAATCTATTTATTTTTTAATAAAAGGAATGAAGAGTGAAAGTCGAGGATGGTGGAGCCCAACTCGGCCGCACCAGTCGATACGTCGGTAGATGGATAGACAGAAAAGGCTCCCTCCCCTGATGTTTTCATGAACACGAAGTACAAATTCCTTGTCGATATGCACATAAATCTTCAGATAAAGTGACCAAACCAGTTTTGTACATACCACAGCTTTTCTCTTTTTCAGTTTATTTATGATAACTAATCTATTATTTTCCGTATTTACAGTCATAACTCTATCGTATAATATTTATGGTACTTGGCGTTTAAAGGCCATCTTTGGAGGCGGGGCTTTTTCCAGTGACTTAGTAGACCAGTGTTAATTGGCAATTTGAACTACATTCAAAGCGGTGTCTCACAAACATAGAAAAAGCCAGATGAACCTTGTCGACGGTTCTCTTTCGATTCTCGTGACACGCCTCTTGTCTATACCTCACGCTCCCCATGTCCGACCACGAGGTAGTACTGAGTCACCCTGACCAGGTCGAAGTGCTGCCCCCATTGATCTCGCCTGCTGCCCTGGAATATCAACGGATCGCAGTCCTCGAAAGTCTTTTTCAGGATATACTCCAGAGACAATGGGCGTGTAATAGAGAGGATCACAACCTTGTTACCACAGACCAGGCCATGACGACCATATATCGATCAGCCAGGACGCACTTCATTAATGGGTTCAGCAACGGGTATGTGAATATTTTGAATCGAGGATCAACTCCCATGTTTCGGACTTTTACTTCCGTTTAGTGCCGTGAATTTGCAACTTGCGTAGAACCGCCGCAAGCCTTGTTCGATTCATCAAGTGTTGAGCAAGGCATGGCCGACTATGAAAGAGATGCCATGACTAGGTGGTTGGCACCCGTTATTTATAATCCAACGGAAGTCGAAGTCAGCCCCGGTTATTTTTGCGGGCTGGAATTAGAGCAGATCGGGACGAAGCTGTTGTACGGCACTAAGATTTCCATTTTGGTTGGAAAGTTCTTCTACTACACGCGACGTGTGAAGGAGTACGGGAGAGTTGCCGACAGGCTCCGTGACATGGATGAAGAAACGCATAAGGAAACTCGCGATAGACTGCTTAACAAACAGCTAACTGTGCGGCAATTGAGCAGAATCGTTAAAAAGGGGGTGGATCTCTTCAGGCATATTCGCTTCTGATGATGGCCATTAATTGCATGCTGAAATCATTTTAATGAAGACCATCTTACCCGCGGAAAATCCGATATCGGGGTAATTGGCTTCTCGTACATACGTATGTCGCCTTTAGACCACGGCTTGGCACCAGCGAGGAAGCGAAGAAGTGCAGAATCATACTGGACATGGCAGGAGTAATCAATTTCATCACGTTTGTCGAGGAGGAGCCAGCTGAAATGGTTCCTATGCTGTACACTGCCCCGGTCGGTTCGCAACTTCCTGGGGACTGCTATGCTGTCGCCTCGATATTCATATCAAACCTTGGCGAATACCTCTGTAACCCGTCGGCTGCCACCCTTACCACTTTACTATATTCTAATATTACTGACGATTTCTCCTCCATCATCAGGGAGGCACATGAAGCACAGCGCCTGTCACATAAGGACGTTTTCGAATAGTGACACAGAGGTTTTTGAATGGGGATGACATTTTATAACGGCGATAAAGAGGTTTTTGAACAGCGATGAGACACTCAAGGATGGTGACAAAGACGTTTTCAAACAGCGGATGACGTTTATGAGTGACGATGAAGAGGTTTTGGAATGGCGATTACCACCGGGGACGCCCGCTTTGAAGACTGGGACTGGCGAAGACATTTTCGAATGGCAATGAAGAGATTTTTGAATAGCAATCACATTTGTGAACAGCGACGAAGAGGTTTTGAATGGCGACGAAGAAGTTTTTGAACAGTGATCAAGTTTAAAAACGATGATGAAGAGATTTTTGAACGGCGACAAAGAAGTTTTCGAACAGCGATCAAGTTTATGAACGGCGATGAAGAGTGTTTTGAATGGCGACGAAGACGTTTGATCGGTATTTTGAACGGCGACGAAGGCATTTTGATCGGCATTTTGAACGTCGACAACAATAACGTTTGTCAATGGTGAAACAGTGAAGAAGACCATTTTGATTAGTGTCCGCGATGAAGATGTTTGATCGGTATTTTGAACGCCGATGACAATAGTGTTTGCCAATGGTGAAATGGCGAAGAAGACCATTTTGATTGGTGTTTTGAACGGCGACGAAGACGTTTGATCGGCATTTTGAACAGCGACGACAATAACGTTTGCCAACGGTGAAACGGCGAAGAAGACCATTTTGATTAGTGTTTTGAATGGCGAGGAAGACGTCCCCTCCAATGCCAAAGGTTGGTTGGTTTCCTAGTAGTGTTGAAGAATAAGTGAAAGGAATGAATGGTCGACTGAATTGAGACCCACCTTTTTTCTTGATTCACTGATTCCTTCAGAGTACTGCAGTGAAATGAATAGAATCAAAGATGGACAAAGATACTTTACATTTCCTACCCTCATCCTGCCCACCACTCCTGGAATGCCTCTGTCACATGAACACATTAACCACCTTAAACCAACCATTCATGCCGAGAGGCCAAAGAATGCACAACACGACATCAGACTACTGCTTAACTGGCCCGAATGAGAATGAGCGGTGGTAGAAAAAAAAGGGGTGAGTGTGGTGCATTTACTTGGTGCTGCTGAGTGAGGCCATGGGTTCCTATTGCATGTTGAAGTCAGGATTGTGAGGCTGCCTGCATACCCAACAGTACCAATACTATTGCTGGTGAGATATGAAGGTAGCTTTGAATTACAAGTGTACTCACTGAGGACGACTCACTGCATATGCAAGAGAAGATCACTTGCAAGTTGTTATAGTATCCTCCTATTAAGAGGGGATATGGCGATGTGGGGGTACAAGACACTATGTCACACCACATCGATGCCAAGTTGATGTCTTAGGTAATGTGTCACAACTTACCATCGATTCGTTAGGCTGCCAGGCATCTGTGCAGACCCGATCAGACTGCGCGATCCTGGGCAGGTCCGTGCAGAGCCCGGCCGGCCTGATATCTTGGCTGCACCAGGCACGACCAGTCTGCTGGCCGACAGGCCTGATTAGGATTTTCGGATTTTTCCGACATGAGAAATTTTCTTTCTCATAAAGTTTTTCGTGAAAGCCGGGATTTGGCGCAGGCCTACCGACAGATGCTGGAGGTAAATTGCTTGCAGGTCAATTTTTTCTTGAAATCTTCTTGTCCCTTCTCAGCATTGCTGAAAGAGGTTGATTTCTAGGTTTTTTCCGTGTTTCAATGGGATGCACAGGACTGATTCATATGGTCGTGAAATTACTGCTGCGTGACTGGATACCCTCAAATTTCTGATATAAAGGTCAACATCCCCTCCTACAAATTCCAGCTTCCAATTTCTCAATTAAGATCATCGTCATAACTAATGGCCTCTTTTACCAAAATTTTCACTCTCGTGGCCCTACTCTCCTTCGTCTCTGCGACTCCTGTCGCTAACGCCCCGAGTTGCTATCCGCTGCCACTTTGTGCTCTCGTGGTATGTTATCCATTATCGGTGTTAGAGGATTTAAGCTCACTGAGGTTCGTCAAGGCAAGGAATGCTGTCCCAATAAGGTCGCGTCCGCATCCACCTCCGACCGCCTCTCCAGGTAAATCCCTTATCAACCATTTGAGAGACTCACTTAGCTCACCTAGTTAAAGCGAGTAGTTCGCTTTGCTTCTCAGAAGGTCGTATGATCATCCGTATGATCATCCATCATACCTTGAACTTTTTCTTCTTGTTATTTTGTTATCCCCTTCATAAGAGCGTTTCACCCTTGTCCCTCAGGCTTTTCTTCACACACCCATGTTACCTAGTTACCTTGAAAATTAGACTAGGGAATCAGGAATAAATATTCATTGCACAACCCACTTCTGACTGGTTTCGCTTGACAGTGGCATTACATGTGATGCGAATACGTTGAGTGGGAAGCCTGCATACAAGGTTGCGTCAATGTGCGCGTGAGACATCAACTACAGCGCCGCAGTCTCATCGGGAGGTAGTCTTAGACCATCAGGCTCGGGATACTACGTTTCGTCAAGGTATGAACTAGTTCAAGAATCAGATATAACCGTTCGTTTTCCTTATCTGTGAGACATAATTCATCACGGATAGAAAGCACAATGTCAAACCGGCCATCTTGCTACTCCACAGTAGGAACCAAAACTCAATTCAACCGCAACGCACACTTCGAAATGGTCCCATAAACGTACCCCAATATCATTGCCCCATAAATCAAGCGTCCTCAGAGCCCCATACCTATTCAGCCTCAAGAGGTAACACGGGCATAATGAAGTGCAACTTATATTACAGAGCCAAACACCTGCCCTGACGACGTCGGTGAATGCCCATATTGCATACTTCGTGTAGAGTCTGGTCATTAATATTTGAAGGGTAGACTTATGTCTCTTCGGAGCCGCCACGAAAAATGTAAATGATCCCGTTCATTGGTGAGGGCTAAAGTGGGATGTCAGTGTTGGGAAAGATAGCTAGTGAAACGGTCATGTGCTTAACGGTGAGGGGATGCAACAGCAAGTAATATATGACGATATATGATGAGAACAATGCGTTGAAGGACAGAGGAATACGGAAGGATCGAGATGGGGCAAAGAACAACCTCAAAATAAATGTAATGGCTCACAGATGCTTTACACATGAAATGACGCCCTAGGCACTGGGATTACCCCACTCCACAATTTTTTTGGATCCTTAATAAAGGCTTATTTTATATACACTGCAACCATTTGTTGGACTTCAAAGATTTAAAGATCCAAAAAGGTGGCAGAGTATTTTCGGATTTTTCCGATACTTCTACCGAACGGAACGCTCGAAAAGGTGCTTGTTGTTAAAGAACAGGTTTAAGAAGGCAAATTTCGAATCATAGGGGTAGCAACCTTAAACCATCGTTTGAGCACTTTAAGGACTGAGCAAATCATCCTGCGGATATCATACTTTGCGTTACTCTTCTAAAAATTTTAAATCGTTCAAAATACATTCAGGCAATGAGTAAATGTGTTAGACGTATGGAACAGTCTAGTCACACGCCCGTCCGTGTTTCTGCCAAGAGGGATAAGTCATTTATGTTAGAACTTGGTGAGACCCCGACAAATGGAGTCGCAAGCAGACAGAGGAGGATTGTACTTCGTACATCAAGTCAGCACTAATATCTCCTCTCCGGGGATGTATACCACCGTCTCAAAAATGCCCAGTAAGTCGTGAAGGGCACAGATTGCGGTATCCGCTCGCACTGCCGTGCATGTAATTTCGGGTTTGGAGATTGTGAAATTAACGACGATGAGCCCCTAATTAGCCTCCAGGAGCCATAAAACACTGAAATATCTGATTTCGGGCGCTGAATTAGTAGTCTGATAACCGAATAATGTTGAGGCGACAGGTCCGGGATGGTGTAACTGTGGACTCACTGCAGCATTTTAACCCCGATGGAAAGAATGATATTAATTCGATCAATGTTTTCTGCCAGCAATGTGACATCCTTAAATAATGTATAGAGTCTACCTAGAATGCATAGATAACCGATATAGCGAGAAGAGTCGGTACACGCAAATGAATTGATCTTGGTCCCTAGAATATCAAGCGCGATATCCAATAGAGTTTCATAAATTCTGCGGAGCCAAGGATCCTGTGTGAAACAGCGAGAGAAAATCCCCATTTGCATGTACCTTGTAATGAAAAAAAAATGAAAAATGGATATCAAAGTCAAAGGCGACAAATGTAAGTATAACTCACTCCTTAAGAGGATCGTGGAAGAACTCATAATTTCTCAGGTTGCCATAAGATTTTTTTGAATTCGAAAGGTTTATTCCCCAACGATGGATTATCTAAGTGTGCTGTAGGAGAACACGTGCAAGAAGGGGAGACTTGAGGTTATAGGAGCGGCAATCACTCCCTTAAACCATCCTTTGAGCCCTTTAAAGAACTATGGAGATCATCGTTCGGATATCATACTTTGTGTCACTCTTCCAAGAATATAAACTAGGTCGAGCATCATTTATGGAAGGAGTAAGTAGGTTAATCGTGTGGAGCAGTCATACGCCCCTCCGTGCTTCTTCAAGAGGGATAAGTAGTTTGTGTTAGAACTTGCTGAGACCCCGACAAATGGAGTCGCAAGCAGACAGAGGAGCGAATGAATGTTGTGTATCAAACCCTCAAGAGCGTCGCCAATCTCTCCTCCCCAGGCATGTAGACAATCCTCTCAGAAATTCCAGGAAATGGTGGAGAGCAGGGATTGGGCTATCCTCTCGCACTGCCGTACACGCAATTTCGGGTTCTGGAGACTGTGAAATTAACGATGATGAGCCCCTTATTAGCATCGAGGCGCCATCAAACAATGAAGTGGTTGGTTTTGGGTTCTGAATAGCATTCTGATTGCCGAACCATTTTCAGACGACATGCGATGGTGTAACTGTGGACTCACTGCAGCAGTTTAATCCCGATGGAAACTATAACATTAATTCGATCAATTCTTTCTGTCAGCAATGCAGGAAAAAATCGATATCTGCTGGCGAATCAGTTCCATGTGTTCAGGTTGGTTTGGATCGTATCTGCATATTTCTCATTTCAGCTATTCTCCAACAAGAGGAACGGTAAAACTTACGACCTCATCTATAATTTGAAATAGTTTTTAATCGCATTGAGATCCTCATGTGATAGACCCCGTGCGTCATGCACTTCCTTGATAATGGCGGAGAAACTGTCAGTAATAATACAATATCTAAAGTAGTGAGGGTGGTGGCCGATGGGGTACAGAGATATTCGCCAAGATGTGATATCGAGGCGACAGCATAGCAGTCACCAGGAAGTTACGACCTGACCAGGGCAGTGTAGAGCATAGGAACCATTTTACCTGGCGCATCCTCAGTATCCACCATGAAATCGATTACATGCGCCATCTCTACTAGACTCTGCCGATCTTCGCTTCTTCGCTAGTACCAAATCGGGATGTAAAGGCGCTATAGGTCTTCGTGAGACGGCATTTCGCCCGATATCGGATATTACGCGGGTAAGATGGTCTTCATTAAAATGATTTCAGCATGCAATGAATGGCCTTCATCAGAAGCGAACATACCTCAAGAGATCCACCCCCTCTTTAACCATTACTTCGAGCGTGTACATCAGCCTTCGGGCAACTCTTTGGTACTTGGTCACACGTTGCGTGTATAACAAGTACTTTCCAACCACAATGAACACCTTAATGCCGTACAGTAGCCTGGGGTAAATGGAAGGGTAAGGAAATGACGTCTTCGAAAAAACATTATGGGTGCACGATGGGTAAAAGGAACTAAAAGACCAAGAGGGAATGTGGGGACTGATCTACCACTTAAATTTACAACACCCTACTTGGAATTTAAGAAAAAAGAAAAAGGACATCAAAGTCGAAGCGGCAGATATAAGAATAACTCACTCCTTAAAAGGATCGTAAAAGAACTCATATTTTCTCAGGTTGACTTTCCCCTCCGAACGTCAAGCTAGGGGCATCCTCCAGCCAACGATTGACGTGTCAACTCAACGCAAGAACCGTACTTCATCACTTGTTTCAACACTGCAATAATCATAAAGCGCATTTGATGTTGGTTGCATTTATAGGGCTTAGAGGTAAGGGTGTCGTTGCCCTAGTCTCCCAACCATACACGTTCCCACCCCACTACGAGGCGCTACATCGGGATATGCCGTGCATGGTTCGGTTCACAGCAGCGGGGATAGGACGGAAGGCAATGGTGCAGGGGTGGTATTATACTACCAAAAAGTACAGTGGCCAGTACAGCGGGAATTGGAGATAGGGGAAAACGGGTTGATTATACGTTCTTGGAGAGACCTTTCATGTTCTCTGTCTTTTTACGTTATTATTGACCTCAATTATACCCAAAAGATTATTCATGTGTCCTTTGGCTGTCCTGTAAAGAAGAAGAGAACGCGTTAGTCAACCCAATTAAAGCCAAAAGATGGGGGAAAAGGGCATAATTTTGACCTGCAGCGGGTGTCTGCCACTGGAATGAAGAAAGTCTGGGTCCCGCTTTCTATGCGCCGTCAACACCAGCTCATGAGGGTCGTAGTCGACAAGGTACAAATACTGTGTGTGATGGGGGAGACGAAAGAAAAAGGTGCAGAAGTAGATTCAAAACAGCACGAAGGTAAGGTAGGCAGTGCAGCGGTGGAGAAAGGGACCATGGGTTTATTTCCAGTTCTTGTACAAGGACCTTTTGCGCTATTTATTTTTATTTTTATTTCTTGGCGGCCCGGGTCGAAGCGAAACGATATCGTTGTGTGGTCTGTAATTGTCCTGAAAATAAAACGAAGGGAACAAGCGAAGCATTAGTCAACCCAATTAAAGGTAAACGATGAATAAAATATGTGTCGGTTTGACGCACCTGCTTGCACCGGGATAACCCCCCTCTCCAAAAGATTTTAGGATCCTTAGTAGAGCCATATTTTATATAAACTCCAATAGTCATCCATTGAATCCTCATAAGAGTTAAAATTGATTAGGGGGCGTGTTGCCTATAGGTAGATCGTTGTTAAAATAATGTCGTCCTTCTAATACGTTTTCCACCATTGCAGTCATGTCTGGCTCTTTGAAGGAGCAGAAGGCGGGGACTTGGTAACAAATTTTGAATCACAGGCACATGTCCCACCCAGATCAATCAACGGCACTAAACCGGCTGCAAGGAGAGGCAGGTATGCATTCAAGTCCCCACAATGTGCACGCAATGCTGTACGAGGAATCGGAAATAAATGGCGAAAAACTCTATATGATTTTATGTCAAGGAACTCAATTGAACGTGTTCGGATTATGACAGTATTCTTCAAGTTGTGGCCTGATGGAATTTGGGCTGTAGTGGGTTTCTGTAAGCCTGGCGCCCCAGCCTTATGCACTCACCCTTGTTTTTCCTTTTTGTTCCACCCTTTAGTTATATTCGCACGTGATCGCGGCGTATATAGCCAAGGAGTTTCCGTCCTTTACCTTACCATACGCTGCAACATCCTGTCTCTCGTCTTAGTCCCTAGACAATACACCGTGGTCCTGTCAACTCGTGTGACCCGCCTTTGAGCCCAATTGACACCGGGCTTCCACTTTTTTTTTTGCCACCGGCCATCTGTTTAATTTTTTTCTCATTCTTCAATATCCACCTCACTCTGGATGATACAGCCACACCCCGGTTCACTCGCCATACCGCTCGTTCACATTCTCTCACAGTCACACACATTTCCCAACTCAGACGACAGCAACGACGACGGTGACACAACGCCGATGACCTCAAAAATCATTGCCTCTTTCACCAGTCCCCCTCACCCCGACCGCTATTGAAGGTTGGCTTGCCCAATGCGAGGCTGGGTTTGCCATCTACACATCCACCAAGACGGAAAAGGCTCCAGACCTCACCATTGAGACAAAGATTCGACTTGCGGGCACCAATATGCAAGAGCCGACCATGGCTGCCTGGTGGAATGCCGGTCGCACGGAGTTCCTGAAGTTGGAGGCATGGGAAACATTTCAGAAGCAGATCCGAACTCGCTTCATGCCCAAGGGCTACAATATGGTCGCCCTCCGTGCATTTCTTTTGTGTGCTCAACACGGGCTGCCATTTTTGGAGTATGCTGCTGAACTTGCACATGCTCGCAATGCGTTGGGACCCATCGTTATCACCGCCGCTATCTACAAATACCAGCTCCTTTTCCATGCCCACCCCATGCTTCTCTTTCGCATCATGGTCATCCCCGATTTCGACCTTGAAAAAATCAGCTTCAAAGATCTTGTTGCTATCATGTCCATGAAATGGGAGAGCCTTGTCATGGAGACCCTTGGTACACGTTCTGCTCACAGACGCCATCCAGAAAACAGACTACCACGGCACTGGCAGAAGCCTGCTCCAGACCTCACCATTGAGACAAAGATTCGACTTGCGGGCACCAATATGCAGGAGCCGACCATGGCTTCCTGGTGGAATACCGGTCGCACGGAGTTCCTGAAGTTGGAGGCATGGGTAACATATGCGAAGCAGATCCGAAGCCGCTTCATGCCCAAGGGCTACAATATGGTCGCCCTCCGTAAATTCTTTTTGTGTGCTCAACACGAGCTGCCATTTTCGGAGTATACTGCTGACCTTGCAGATGCTCGCAATGCGTTGGGACCCATTGTTATCACCGCCGCTATCTACAAGTACCAGCTCCTTTTCCATGCCCACCCCAGGCTTCTCCTTCGCATCATGGCCATCCCCGATTTCGACCATGAAAACATCAGCTTCGACAATCTTGTTGCCCTCATGTCCAGGAAATGGGAGAGCCTTGTCATGGAGGCCCTTGGTACATGCTCTGATCCCAGATGTCATCCAGAAAACAGACTACCACGGCACTTGCAGAAGCTGCCTGCAGAGTCAAGTGGACAAGACTTCTTAGAAGACCTCAATAGCATGCACAGGAAGAACCAACAGCTATTTTGGGAGAAAACCAAGGTGCACTTCTAATCAATCTCCACGGCGCCGCATGAAACACATCGAAGTCAAATACCACTTTATTCAACATTTAATTGAAAACGGCACCATACAACTCCATTACTACTCGACAAAAGAAATGATCGTCGACATGCTTACAAAACCGTTATCCCTATGGACACATATTTATTATACACATCATCTTGGTCTATTTCCTTCTGCTCATCTGTGGGCCTATTGTCATAGGGGATAAGAATAGTGATAACGTGAGAGATATGGGTAGCGATAATATGTATGGGTTGTGAAAATATGGTAAATAAGGATAGTGATTAATATGGAAGAACAGGGAAAACATGACATTATTGATTTCATCTGGCTTCATCATAAACGTGCTCACTCCTCCTTTTCCGTCTTTACTCTTAATGGAAGTGTAGCACAATCTATTCATTTTTTAACAAAAGAATGAAGAGTGAAAGCCGAGGATGGTGGAGCCCAACGTATCGACTGATAACTAATCTATTATTCTCGGGATTTACAGTCATAACGCTATCATATAATATGGCACTCGGCGTTTGAGGCGGGGCCTTTTCCAGTGACTTAGTAGACCAGTGTTAATTGGCAATTTGAACTACATTCAAAGCGGTGTCTCACAAACGTAGAAAGAGCCTGATCAACCTTGTCAACGGGTCTCTTTCGATTCTTGTGACACCCCTATTGTCTATACCTCACGCTCCCCATGTCCGACCACGAGGTAGTACTGAGTCACTCTGACCAGGTCGAAGTGCTGCCCCCATTGATCTCGCCTGCTGCCCTGCAATGTCAACGGATCGCAGTGCTCGAAAGTCATTTTCAGGATATACTCCAGAGACAATGGGCGTGTAATAGAGAGGGTCACGGCCTCTGTTACCAGACAAGGTCATAAGCATGTCTCGATCACCAAGGACGATTTGATTCATGGGTTCAGCAACTGGTATGTTAAGCTTTTGTTTCCAGAATCGACTCCGATGTTTCGGACTTTTTCTTTCGTTTAGTGCCGTGATTTTGCAACTTGCGTAGAACCGCCGCAAGGCTTGCTCGATTCATCAAGTATTGAGCAAGGCATGTCCGACTTTGAAAGAGATGCCATGACTAGGTGGTTGGAACCCGTTATTTGTAATCCAACGGAAGTCGAAGTCGGGCCCGGTTACTTTTGTGGTCTGGCATTAGACCGGATCGGGACGGAGCTATTGTACGGCACCGGGGTATCCATTTTGGTTGGAAGGTGCTTGTTCAACACGCGACGCGTGGAAGAGTACCAAAGAATGACCCTCAGGCTCATGTACACACGCGAGGAAATCACGGTGACTAGACTGCTTAAGAAACAGCTAACTGTGTGGCAATTGAGCAGAATCGTTAAAGAGGAGGTGGATCTCTTGAGGCATGTTCGCTTTTGACCATGGCCATTGATTGCATGCTGAAATAATTTTAATGAAGACCATCTTACCCGCTTAAAATCCGATATCGGGGGAAGCGGCTTCTCATGAATACGTATACCGTCTTTAGACCCCGGCTTGGCACTAGCGAAGAAGCGAAGATGGGCAGAGTCATAGTACGGATGGCGGATATAATCATGGACGGGGCCTGTCACATGAGGACCTTAATGTGATTAAAACCTATTTCAAATTCTGGATGATGTTGTAGGTTTTACCGTTGCCGGTTTTGGAGAATGGCTGAAATGGGCTGTATATAGATACGATCGAACCCAATATGGACACATGGCACTGGTTCACGCGCAAATGTCGATTTTCTCCTCCTGCTTTACACAGGATCCTTGGCTCGGCAGCATTTATGGAACTGTATTGGATATTGCGCTTGACTTTTTACAGACCAACATCGATTCATTTGCATGTGCCGACTTTTACCGCTACATCCCTTATATATGGATTATAAATGAACTCGATGGATTGTTTAAGGATGTCACTTTGCTGGCAGAAAACATTGATCGGATTAATACCATTGTTTAAAATGCTGCAGTGAGTCCACAGTTACCCTATCGCGGACCTGTCGTCTCAAAATTATTCGGCCATCAGAATGCTTATTCAGAACCCAAAACCAACCACTTTATTGTTTGATGGCGCCTCGAAGGTAATAAGGGGCTCATCGTCGTTAATTTTACAATCTCCAGAACCCGAAATTGTGTGCACGGCAGTGAGAGCGGGTACCCCAATCCCTGCTCTTCACGACCTCCTGGACCATTCTAAGAGGATTGTGTATATGCCCGAGGAGGAGAGTTTCGCGAGGAGCTTGAGTCTTTTGATGAACGACGTACATTCCCTCCTCTGTCTGCTTGCGACTCCGTTTGTAGGGGTCTCTCCCAAGTTCCAACAAAGACTACGTATCCCTTTTGAAGAGGCACGGACGGCTGTGTGACTAGACTGTTACATATGGCTAACATATTTTTTCATTACCTGAATGATGTTCGATGTAGCTTAAAATTCTTCGACGAGTAACACAAAGTATGATATCCTGAGGATGATTTCCTCCGTTTTTAAAGGGCTCAAACGATGATTCCAGAAAGAGATTGCTACTCCGATAACGTCAAATCTTGTCTTCTTGCACCTGTTCTCCAGCAGAACACTGAGATAACCCCCCAATGGGGAATAAACTCTTCAAATTCATAAAGGATTATTATACAACAATCGATCACTTGCCAAAAATGAATACATACCTACAAGGTCTCCACGGACACCCCGGCTAGCACCCAGAGAAACTTGAAGGTGAGAAGTGTCGGAAAAAACCGAAAATCCTGACCAGGTCGACGGGCTAGACTAGGTTCCGGTTTTCTCGATCCGTGCTTCTCATGGAACTCTTACGGATTTAAATCGACTCCTGGGTAAGAAGAGTATGTTTCCAAATTCGAAGTCATGACAGCCGACTGGCCTTGGATGGGGCCATCAGGGTGACGGCGCTCACACTGCCACGCGGGTCACACTGCCACGCGGGTCACACTGCCACGCGGGTCACACTGCCACGCGGGTCACACTGCCACGCGGGTCACACTGCCACGCGGGTCACACTGCCACGCGGGTCACACTGCCACGCGGGTCACACTGCCACGCGGGTACACTCCCTGTCGAAGGTCACACTCCCTGCCCACGCAGCATGCAAGCCTGCGCAGACGCTGGCAGGCTACAGTTCACTGCCGACAAGGCCACCGACCCATATGATTTGCGTTTTGGTTGACGCGTTTAATTCATGCTATTGAAACTGACTAATTTTTTCTTTATTTCTGTCCTTGGGCAAGTCTTACCGCGCGTCGCTTTCGATAACGAGTTGAGGCTATGCCCAAAGCCTAAGCCTTCCCAAAAACTACTATGACAGCCGAGCAATTCAATATCCGAAATTCCCGTTGCAGTCACAGCACCTGCTCATAGTGGACAGCGTCCCAGAAGCTCTTTCGTTCAACCAGCCTGTCTCGAAACCCGCGTAAAGTCCAGAGAACAGAGAGATGGAACGGATGCCACAAGGCAAGAAGTACAGGCATGCCATTTCCCTTTAATACCTAGAGGAAGCATCACAGTTGCCACAACCGCTCACGGATGTTGACAACAGCTCTTCCACTGAACGGGATCGTAAGCCTCTGCAAGAGGATTCTGCACCATGCCCTCAAATGCCAAAGCAATCAGTCTCATCGACATTCGGGGGCAAGCAGGTGGCTGCGAATGAGACGGTGCATGACGAAGGGAATGCTACACAGTGCGAGGAGGAGGATGATGAGCGGCGTTTCAGGGGCGTTAGGGTTTGGAGAGGCTACCTGGCGTACGGGCGAGGTACTAACTGAATCCATCGGATATTCCGCCGTCATTCACTGGCTGGCCCGCAATGAGCCCACGCAACCACCGAATCATCTCAAACACCCCCAAAACGCTACCCAGTGCATTACACAGCTGCCAAAGCTACTCCGCCACACCGACCATAGCGAAGAACGACGAATGTGTAGCCATATACATGCTTTCGGGCATCTGAGAAAAGCCTCCGAACGTCTGCACTATGGTCGAAATGAGCGCAAATGTGTGTCGTTGCTTCAAACTGATGTGTGAGTGTAGGGTTATGTGGATTGAATGGTGGCTGCATTCACTCGACGTGCGTGCTTATGGGCCCAAATCAAGCTCGGCATCTTCCATTTCATTTCCTTCCCATCCACAGTCATTATCATCTGTCGGGCTTCCTTTTCTTCTCAACTCTTGCTACAACCACCATCCACTGTAGTAGTTGCGCTTGGGAATCATCCTTAGAGAATATGGCCCCCTCCTGCTGGATGGATCACTGTTCACAGGATCATTCGCCCAGCGCATTGGGCAAGGTTTGTCCAACGTCATTTAATTAATGCCATCCTGACTTAACTTAATTTAAGCAGGACCCAATGCTGGGACACTCCATCCCCACATCGTTCCCAAGGCGAATACCACCTTCCGCCCCAAGTCACAAACTGCCGGTCATGATATTGTGCATGTGGATGACGGTAATGTCAAAGGCGCCAATGAAGATCGGACTATACCCCACATATCTCGTGGGAAGAAAGGGGGAAGGGGGTCGATCTTGGAGAGCATGGCCCCCTCATGCTGGATGGATTGCTATTGACGGGATCATTTGCCAAGCGCATTGTGCAAGGTTGTCCGACATCATTTAACTAATGTCATCATATACTTACTGGACTTAATTTGAGAAGGACCCAACAATGAGACTTCCACATCAGTCCCAAGACAAATATCACCATCCACCCCAAGTCACAAACTGCTGGTGATGATGGATCCGATTATATGGTCCCGGTTTCGTGTCGGTTATTTTTACTTTTCATCACATATTACTCAACTATCCTACTATTTACAGAATCTTCCTTCATCGATGATGACGATGAAGCCACTAATTAGAAAGTGTTGGCCGGTACGAGCACCCAAACAGACCTGTCTTCAGCATTTGGTTCCTGCACTTCATTGCTTTGCGGGGATCTACAAAAACTCATCAAAATCCGCGATAATCGCAGATATTCCCGTGACAGAGTTCCTCCCAGTTGTCCCATTTGTTCACCATGTTGTGTCTTGCCAACTCGACCCCCCGCACATTAGTGCTAGCACTACCACCACCGCGATGAACAATGAAGGGATCAATAATCATGGATACAGACAAAGTAGTGACTCCTTTATCCTAATGTGTCATTGGGGAAATTAATATTTTGTGCAAATATAGAAGTCTATGCAGACATGTCGTATAGGGGCATCTGGGGCAGTTCATCATCTAGTATGCAGTACGTTGCACCGCTTTTTTCTCTCATACGTCCTTAACCTTCATTAAATTCAGCATCTTCCCTCACACGATGGGACTGGGCACGGTGCGCTTGCAGGACGAGCTTATGAGCAGCCTGGATCCTGTGCCGAGGCCAAAGTCTTTACCCCTGACTTCCCGACTTCAAATATGAAGAAATACCTCGTTAGTTGTGACTTATTTTTAATACCACAAGAAACAAACTGAAGACCACCCTAGCGCCAGCCCCTAAACTACCACGAAGCACAAGGTCTCCGACCGATGGCCATCCCCGATGTCCTTACCGGGATGAAGCCGAATCCGACGGGTCATCTGCATCAATGAACAACCCCAAGAACCAGCACCGGTATAAAGGACATGGTGATGGTTCGCATGTCTCAAACAGTCTGTCCTCCAGGGTGAGAACATCTTCGGGTTGCAGGTGAGTCCCGTTGGCTACATTTCTTACACCAACTAACATTGACTTCTTAAAAGGACAAAGCATTTCGAACATAAGTCCTTAACACCTCAACCCCATTACGAGGGAAAGAGAAAGGCGAGACAAGACAAGGCTTTTAATAATAGAGGAGAACCCCCAACATGGTTAAACAAGTACAATTTCATTTCATTAATTTTGGCAATTATACTCACATGTTATCATCTAGGGAAGTGGCGGATATCTCAGTGCGACAGCACTTGCACCTGACCTGGGGTGGCAACAGGTTGGAAAGCCAGTCCTGCATGTCCAACTACGTTCAGCAAAGACACTTGGTGGACCTCTAGCTGCTTGGATGGAACCATTGCCTCCAGCTGCGCCTCCACCACAATGTAACTGATGGTGGACAGAGAGGTAAGTGGATTAAGCGAAAGCAGGGCAAGAGGTGGGGCAGCGGCGGACAAAGAGTAGGGGCAGTGGCGGACGAGTAGTAGTGGCAGAGGCCAGACATACTCCTTTCTTTTCTTTTCTAGTTCTCCTTCTCCTTCTTTCTTTGGATATTTATACATCTTTCTTTTCCCCAATTTCTTTGGTTCATGGGCTAGGCATGTCAATCAGTTGGTTCTGGCTTGTATCTTTGAGAATGGGGTGCGTTGTTTTATCAACTTTCCCGATATGTTGACCCATTCATTATCATTCAGCTGTGTCTGTTCTGTGAGTATTGTATCTTCAGAGTTTCCTAGGCTGAATACTCGCTGTGCAAGCACTTGATACATCACTGAGGTGCTGCATCGTGCATAATCAAACGTACGTCCATCTCTTAAACGGTGGTAGTCATGGGAAGGAAATGAAGTATTCTAAACCAATGTGATCTCCTATCCCATTTGGAATCGGATTTAGTTCCATCGCACGGCCAGAAACCAGTGAGGAAAAAGAAGAAACAACCAAACTGCACTATCAAGAGCTTATTGGAAGTCCCATGTTCGCAGCTGTCGTATCGTGTTCTGATATTGCTCATCCGGGCAGTAAACTATCTCAGTTTTCATCTAGTCCTGCTCTTGCCCATTGCAATCTCGCCAAATGAATATCTGTTTACGACTAGAGAGAGCAATAATCACGCTTAGGAAGAGGAAATTGATACTTACAGAGATATTCAGATGGGGATTTTGCAGGGGATCCTGAGGACAATCTTTTTTGGACCGGGACCTGAATCTTGGTCATCCAGAAAACAGACTACCTTGGCACTTTCAGAAGCCCCCTGCGAAGCCATGTGACAAGACACTTCTTAGAAGAACTCAATATCATACATGAAGAACCAACAGCTATTTTGGGAGATAATCAAAGAATGATAGTACACTTCTAATCAATGTCCACGCCACCAAATGAAACACATCGAAGTCAAATACCACTTTATTCAACATTCAATTGAAAACGGCACCATACAACTCCATTGCCACTCGACAAAAGAAATGATCATCGACATACTTACAAAATATGGAAAATAAGGAGTGATTAATATGGAAGAACAGGCAAAACATGACATCATTGAAGTCGCTCAGATCATGATGTCCATGCAAATGAAATGGGTGAACAAGTTCTGACAAGGTCAAATTTTGTAAATGACACACGATGAGCTGCCAGGCAAATGCACATTGGCAGGAAAGAGAAGCTGGCAGAATCACTTTTTTCACCTGGCTTCATCATAAACGTGTTACTGCTCCTTTTCCGACTTCACTCTTAATGGAAGTGTAGCCCAATCTATTTCTTTTTTAATAAAAAGAATGAAGAGTGAAAGCCGAGGATGGTGGCACCCAACTCAGCCGCACCAGTCGATACGTCGGCAGAAGGATAGAAAGAAAACGTTCTCTCACTGATGTTTGCATGAACACGAAGTACAAAGTCCCTTGTCAATATGCATGTAAATCTTCAGATAAAGGAACCAAGCCAGTTTTGTACATACGTCACAGCCTTTCTCTTTTTCACTTTAATTATGATAACTTATCTATTATTTTCTGTATTTACAGTCATAATACTATCACATAATATTTATGGCCCTCGGCGTTTAAAGGCCATCTTTGGAGGCGGGGCCTTTTCCAGTGACTTAGTAGACCAGTGTTAATTTGAACCACATTCAAAGCAGTGTCTCACAGCCGTGGTTTTGCAACTTTCCTGGAGCCGCCACAAGGCTTGCTGGATTCATCAGGAATTGGGCAAGGCATGTCCAACATTGTGAGAGAAGCCATGACTAGGTGGTTCGCACCTGTCATTCGTAATCCAACGGACGTTGAAGTCGGCCCCGGTTACTTTTGTGGTCTGGGAATGGAGCGGATTGGGACAAAGCTACTGTACGGCACCAAGTTATCCATTTTGGTCGGGAAGTGCTTCTTCAACACCCGAGATGTGGAGGAGCACCAAAGGAGGGTTGTTAGGCTCACAGACACAGGTGAGGGGGAAAAGGCAAGGAATAGACTGCTTGAAAAACAGTTAACAGTGGGGCAATTGAGCATAATTGTTAAAGAGGGGGTGGATCTCTTGAGGCATGTTCGCTTCTGGTAAACGCCATCCATTGCATGCTCAAATCATGTTGAAGAAGGCCGTCTTACCCACGTAAAATCCGATATCGGGGGAAATGGCTTCTCATAAATACGTATACCGCCTTTATATCCAGGCTTGGCACTAGCGAAGAAGCAAACATCGGCAGAGTCATAGTAGTGATGGGGCATGTAATCGATCTCATGGTGTTTATCGAGGATTCCCCAGCTAAAATGGTTCCCCGCAACTTCTTGGTGACTGCTATGCTGTCGCCTCGATATTCCTATCACACACCTCCAAGCACCCTTAGACAATCGACCGTTCCGTTGGGGAATAAACTCTTCAAATTCATAAAGAATTATAAGGCTCTATCACTTGAGGGTAAATCCATACTCATAATGTTTGCATGGGGAGCCGTGCTAGTATGGGGAGAAATTGGAGGCACGGTTTGGTAAAAGTATCGGAAGAAACCAAATATCATTATCAGCTGTGTCGGCCTGAATAGGTTCCAGCTTGCCTGATCCCCGCTGCCTAAGTCCTGAGCCAGTCGACTGATCATGTCTGAGGCATCCAGGCATCAGGCTGACGACTTTGCATAGAATCCCACAGCAAGGGTCATACAGCCTGCCACCAGGGTCACGCAGCATGGGCAAATATTCTTGCGCGTCGCATTTCCGTAAGGTATGTTGACGAGTTCAAGGCAATTGCCAAAGTCTAAGCCTTGCCAAACACTGCACCATGATGGCCTAACAAGAAAATTCCCAACAGTCCCGTCGCAGAACCTCATTTACCCACTGTGTCTTGTCGAGACCATGCAAGGTCGAGAGAAGGTGGCTGAGAAAGAGATGCAACAGATGCAACAAGACAAGAGGGTACGTGCATGCCATTTGCTTTGAATATTTAGAGGAAGCACAGTTGCGGCAACTGTCCATGGATGTCGACAACCCGAAGCTCTCTCGCTCGTCACTTCCACTGACGGGGATCATAAGCCTCGTCAACAGTGTCCTGCACCCTGTCCTCAAACGCCAAAGCCATCAGTCCCAGCGAGATTCGAGGCGTTGTTGAGGCACCACCAAGTACGCCGTTACCACCGATGCAGTCCGTTGTAATGCGTCGATGTAGAAGTTAGCTCACAAGGAAAACCGGGTCAGTGGTTTATCGACGAGGTTCCTGGAAATAGACATCGTCGCGGACTTTGAGGGGACAGGTTTGGGTTTAAGTTTGGGTTTGGTTTGGGTAGGTTGGGAGGTTGGGAGGTTGGGAGAGTAGGAGGACGTTGTCCAAGATGGAGCCTATCTACAATGCGACGAGCGTGAGAAGAGAGAGGGCATTGAATGTGGATAGAAAGGAAATGAAATAAAAGTGGAAGAGGCCGAGCTTGATTTGGGAGCTCCCAAGTTGTTGCGTCAGGTCGAAGGATGCTTCATGGTTTGGCTTTGATTGGGTTGGCTAATGCTTCACTTCTTCTCCTCGTTTTATTTACCGGACCATGAAAGACGGCACAACTGACAGAGCTAGAATAGAAGAGGGGCAGCGGATGCCCAAGACTCAGCCGCTGCGGAGCGGGGCTGTAGGGAAACACTTCATACCATCGCATACATATATACGCGTGCGGGTGAAAAATGCGCTCGTACGATGAAAGAAAAAATATAAGCGAGTGGTCTAGTCCGATATACGATCTGGCAGTGTTCCCGCGTTTTGGGGTATGAGCATTGCCGGTTTTTGTCACAACAACATTGTTCCTGTCGTCTCAAAATTATTCGGTTAACAGAATACTAGTTCAGACCCCGAAATCAGCCCATTTATTGTTTTATGGCCCCTCCAGGCTAATACGGGGTCTGAATTATTCATGGACAAAACTAAGAGTATTTATCTTTACGATGTAATGAAACCATATCGGCAAATACCCTACACAACCTCTATTTGGCCAAAGACACAAAAAGACCAGACGATTGAGAAACGAAGCATCAATTTAGGTCACGTGTGATCGGTATCGCCTTTTTTTTAGCGTTGGAAGGATGCTTCTTAATGGCGCTGAATCTGACATGGGTGCCCTGGGGACCCATAATAGGCAAGTCGCTAATGCTAAGTGTCGGTCATGGGAGGCCGTGGGCTGTGGTACGTGACTCGTGTCTAGTATTTGAGCCGATTTTCGGACGTCTCGGTGATCAAATTCTTTATTTGCCCTTGCTTTTTGAATTGTGGTTTTAATGTGGAGACCTCGTCTCTATTTTTAGCTTGGCTTCTTTCTCCACAACCAGTGATCACACGGGTCACAATCACACGAGGCTTGGAGCGCTCGATTATTATTGGGTAGCTTCAATCCATCCACGGATTTGTTGGGCATACGCGCTTTGCATATTAATTGGGTGGATTATTCATCACAAGGTGGTGAAAGACACAGCCTTGGGAGCTTTTACCAGCGTGATCCATGGGGACGAGTAATCCATGTGAGCTATAAAACTTAATTTATCATGCCTTGTATGATCTAAGTAGAGCGTGGTTCAATTTCCAGCAGCCTAAATGGGGAACATGACTCGCAGTTCCACCTAGTCTCCTGACCATACGCCTTCCTACCCACTAAGAGCCGTCATATGGGCATACACGGTGGATGTTTTCGGTTCCCGGAAGAGATGATAGGACGGACGGCAATGGCACAGGGGTGGCATTAGGCCGCCGAAAACTTACAGTGGTAAGTACAGCGGGAATTGGAAATGGTGGATAACGGGTTATTTTTACGTTCTTGTACAGACTTTTCGTTTTTTTTATTTTGCGTTCATCTTGACCTCGACTCTAAAAAAGAGACTGTTCATGCGCTCTTTGATTGTCCTATTAAAGAAACGAAGCAAAGGGACGCATTAATGAACCCAATGAAAGCCCACAATGAAAGAGGTTAAGAAAACCCATCGATCGATTCTTCGCACCTGTTTACAGGCAATTTCAATTGTTTTACATAGAATTTATCTTCTTGACAGCTATCGCACCACTATTTTCTACGGTACCAGACGCACTGCGTCCCGCCTTTTATACACAGTCGAAACCAGCTCATGTGGGTCTTAGCCGACAAGGTACAAATACTTTGTGTGATGGGGCAAACAATGTTGTTGTGACAAAAACCGGTAATGCTCATACCCCAAACGCGGGACACCCAGATCGTATATCGGGCTAGACTATCCGCTATATTTTTCCTTTCATCGTACGAGCGCATTCTTCACTCACACGCGTATATATGTATGCGATGCTATGGGGTGCAACCTCAGTCGTTTCCCTGCAGCCCCACTACGCAGCGACTGAGTCTTGGGAATCCGCTGCCCCTCTTCTATTATAGCTCAGTCCAATTTTGTCAGTTGTGCTGTCTTTCATTGTCCTGTAAATAAAACGAGGAGGAGAAGTGAAGCATTAGCCAACCCAATCAAAGCCAAACCATGAAGACAAAACATCCATCGACCTGACGCACCAACTTGGGAGCTCCCAAATCAAGCTCGGCCTCCTTCCACTTGGGACTGATTGCTTTGGCATTTGAGGACAGGGTGCAGGATCCTGTTGACGAGGCCTATGATCCCCTTCAGTGGACGTGACGAGTGAGAGAGCTTCTGGTTGTCGACATCCATGGACATTTGCGGCAACTGTGATGCTTCCTCTAAATATTCAAAGTAAATGGCATGCCCGTACCCTCTTGTCTTGTTTCATCTGTTTCATCTCTTTCTCAGTCTCCTTCTCTAGACCTTGCGTGGTTTCAACAAGACACAGTGGGCAAACGAAAGAGCTTCTGGGGCTGTAACTGCAACGGGCTGTTGGGAATTTTCTTGTTCAGCCGTCATGGTGCAGTGTTTGGCAAGGCTTAGAGGCTGGGCATGGCCTCGAACTTGTCAACATACCTTATCGAAGGCGACGCGCAAGAAGACTTGCCCATACTGCGTGACGGTGGCAGGCTGTATGACCCTTGCTGTGGAATTGACTTGCTCGGCCGTCATGGTGCGGTGTTTGGGAAGGCTTAGGCTTTGGGCATAGCGTCAACTCGTTATCGAAGGCGACGCGCGATAAGACTTGCTCAAGTAGAGAAACAAAGAAAAAATGTTAGTCAGTTTCAATAGCATGGATTAAACGCGTGAACCAAACGCAAATCCTATGGGTCGGTGGCTCTATCGGCAGGGAACTGTAGGCTGCCAGCGTCTGCGCAGGCTTGATCATGCTGCGTGGTGACCTTCAGCAGGCAGTGTGAACCTTGTGGCAGCCTGAGCGCCGTCAACCTGATGCCTGGGTGCCCCATCCACGACCAGTCGGCTGTCACGACTTCGAAGTTGTAAACATACTCTTCTGACGCAGGAGTCAATTAAATCCGTAACAGTTAGATGAGGAGCGCGGATCCAGCACATCAACACCTAGTTTGGCCCCTGTTCAGGATTTTTCGGTTTTTTACGACACTTCTACCTAACCGCAACCTTCAAGTTTCTCAGGGTACTAGCCCGGGTCTCGTGCCGATACATAACAATCTTTACTTATCTCAGTCTCGTTGATTGTATAACGGACTGAGGTAATACTACTGTAGTTCCAGATTATATACTTGACCATATATATTGCCAGGCACCACTAATGGCGTGTTATGGATACCAGGTGCCTATGTCCAAGGTTAGATGGTCTTGAGGTCGGTCAACTTGGGCCGCATATATTTCAATGGTGTTATTCAACAGGATTGTCTCAGTGTTCTGCGGGATAACAGGTGCAAGAAGACAAGATTTGAAGTTATCGGAGTAGCAATCTCTTTCTGGAATCATCGTTTGAGCCCTTTAAAAACTGAGGAAATTATCCTCGGGATATCATACTTTGTGTTACTCGTCGAAGAATCTTAAGCTACATCGAACATCATTCAGGTAATGAAAATATGTTAGCCATATGCAACAGTCTAGTCACACAGCCGTCCGTGCCTCTCCAAAAGGGATACGTAGTCTGTGTTGGAACTTGGGAGAGACCCCTACAAACGGAGTCGCAAGCAGACAGAGGAGGGAATGTACGTCCTTCATCAAAAAACTCAGGCTCACCGCCAAACTCTCCTCCTTGGGCACATAGATAATCCCCTCAAAAAAGGCCAGGAACCCGTGGAAAGCAGGGATTGGGCTATCCGCTCGCACTGCCTTGCACACAATTTCGGGTTCTAGAGATTGTGAAATTAACGACGATGAGCCCCTTATTAGCCTCGAGGCGCCATCAAACACTGAAGTGTCTGCTTTCGGGCGCTGAATTAGTATTCTGATAGCCGAATCATTTTGAGACGACCGGTCTGCGATGGTGTAAATGTGGAATCACTGCAGCATCTTAACCCCGATGGAAACAATGATATTAATTCGATCAATGTTTTCTGCCAGCAATGTTCCATCCTTAAATAATCCATCGAGTTCATTTATAATGCATTTATAAGCGATGTAGCGAGAAGAATCGGCACACGCAAATGAATCGATCTTGGTCTGTAAAACGTCAAGCGCGATATCCAATAGAGTTCCATAAATGTTGCGGAGCCAAGGATCCTGTGAAACAGCAAGAGAAAATCGCTAGTTGCGGGAAAGTCATTTTCATGTATCCAGGTTGGTTTCGATCGTATCTACATATTTCCCGTTTCGACCATTCTTCAAAAACAGCAACGGTAAAACGTACGACATCATCCAAAATTTGAAATAGTTTTTAATAACAATGAGGTCCTCATGTGACAGGCGCTGTGCGTCATGCACCTCTTCAATAATGCGGCAGAACCGGGTAGTAATAATAGAATATTGTAAACTGGTGAGGGTGGCAGCCGATGGGCTACAGAGATATTCGCCAAGGTGTGATATGAATATCGAGGCGAGAACATAGGAGTCACCAGGAAGTTGCGACCGGGCCAGGGCAGTGAAGAGCACAGGAACCATTTTCCCCGGCGCATCCTCAATACCCTCCGTGAAATCAATTACATTCGCCATCCGGACTATGACTCTGCCAATCTTCGCTTCTTCGCTAGTACCACAACGTGATGTAAAGGCGGTATAGGTGTTCAGAAGAAGCCATTTCGCCCGATATCGGATTTTACGGGGGTAAGATGGTCTTCATTAGAATAATTTCAGCATGCAATGTATGGATTTTACAAGAAGCGAACATGCCTCAAGAGATCCACCCCCTCTTTAACAATTCTGCTCAATTGCCGCACAGTTAGCTGTTTGTTAAGCAGTCTAGTCGCCGTCGTATCTTCGAGCTTGTCCCTGAGCACTCCGGCAACTCTATCGTACTCCTGCACACGCCGCGCGTATACCAAGCACTTTCCAAGCAAAATGGCCGTCTTGGTGCCATACAGTAGCTTAGTGCCGATTCGCTCTAATGCCAGACCACAAAAGTAACCGGGTCCGACTTCGACGTCCGTTGGATTGCGAATAACGGCATTCTTCCAGGCAGCAATAGCGTCTCTCTCAATGGTGGACATGCCTTACTCACTTCCTGATGAATCCAGAAAGCCTTGCGGTGGCTCTAGGCAAGTTGGAAAACCACGGCATTAAATGAAAAAAAGTCCGACACATTGGAGTCGATACTTGAAACAAAAGATTAACATACCAGTTGCTGAACCCACGAATCAAGCGCTTGCTTGTTGATCGGTACATGCTCGTCACGACCTGGTCTGTGATAACAGAGGCCGTGATGCTCTCTATTACACGCCCATTGTCTCTGAAGTATGTCGTTAAAATGACTTTCGAGCACTGCGATCCGTTGACATTCCAGGGCAGCAGGCGAGATCAATGGGGGTAACTCTTTGACATGGTCAGGGTGACTGGGTACTACCTCGTGGTCAGACATGGGGAATGTGGGATATGGACAAGGGGCGTGTCCCAAGAATGGAAATAGAACCGTTGACAAGGTTCATCAGGCTTTTTCTATGTTTGTGGGACACCGCTTTGAAATAACACTGGTCTACTAAGTCACTGCCCTGCATCCACAAGTACTGTTAGCCGATATGAGATTTAAACAACGAGAGTTATAACATAGCGTTACGACAACTGTAAATACAGAAAATAATACATTAATTATAATCAATAACTGAAAAAGAAAAGGCTGTCGAGTATGTACAAAACTGGTTTGGCCACTTTATCTGAAGATTTCCGTGCATTATCGCGAAGGGACTTTGTACTTCGTGTTCATGGAAACATCAGTGAAATAACCTTTTCTGTTTATCTGAACGCTTATGATGAAGCCACATGAAAAAGGTCATTACGCCAGGTTTTCTTTCCTGCCAATGTTCTTTTGCCTGGAAGCCCACCCTCTGTTATATATTAAATTGGACCCAGTTAGAAATTGACCATCGATTTCATTTATACGGACACCATGATCTGAACGACTTCAATTACGTCATGCTTTCAGGACAAACCTTATACGCCTTTTCTTCCATATTTATCCCTATCCATATTTTCTATATTCTCACAACCCATTTCATATTATCGCTACCCATCCCTCTCATATTAGTACTATTCCTATCCCCCGTGACAATAGGCCCACACATGGGCAGAAGGAAATAGACCAAGACGATGCATATAATACATGTGTGTCGATGGGGATAATGATTTTGTCAAGTATGTCTACGATCATTTCTTTTGTCGAGCAATAATGGAGTTGTATGGTGCCGTTGTCAATTAAATTCCGAATAAAGTAATATTTGACTTCGATGTGTTTCATTCGCCACAGCGGACATTGATTAGAAGTGTACTATCATTCCTTGATTGTCGTCTAACATAGCCATAGGATCTTCATATATGGTATTGAGTTCTTCTAAGAAGTGTCTTATCCACATGACTTCACGAGGGCTTCTGAAAGTGCCATGGGATTATCTGGATGACCAAGACACAGGTTCCCGCTCCAAGAAAGATTGTGTATCCTCTCGTCGATCACCTATCCTCACGATCCCCTGCAAAATCCCCATCTGAATATCTCTGTAAGTATCAATTTCCTCCTAAACGTAATTCTTGCTCTAGTTGTAAACGGATATTCATTTGGTGAGATTCCAATCGGCAAGAGCAGGATTAGATGAATACTGAGATAGTATATTGACTGAATAAGCGATAAAGGACACGATAGGACAGCTATGAACATAAGACTTCCAATAACCTCTCGTTTAGTTGTCTCTTATTTTTCCTCACGAGTTTCTAACCGTGCGATGGAACTAAAATCAATTCCAAGTGAGATAGGAGATCACGTTGGTTTAAAATTCAGTATGTTGCATTTTCCCGGGATATATGGAGATATAAACCGATTTAGACTTCCCATCATACCAGATACTCATTCACAAATCCAGTGAGCCTCACCGTCGCTCGAAATTCCAAATCGATCACCAATTGCACCCCCCGGCTCCAGCAGAAGCCGATCCTCATCTCCCACTGATGTTGCATCGTCCACCTAGAACCCCACTACAGCCCAAATTCCATCTTCCCACATCTTAAAATGCTGCGATATCATAACCCGAACACGTTCAATTAAGTTCCTTGGCCATAAAATCATATAGAGTTTTTGGAAATTTATTTCCCATTCCTTGTGCACATTGTGAGGACCTGAATACATGCCTCTCCTTCCAGAAAATGCCTCTCCTTCTGAGAATGTGGGATGATCTTTTTTTCTTGTTTCAATTTGAAGAAATTAATTGACGATTTCGTTGACTGTGTCCAATTCATAGTCAATCGTTGTGGACATGATGTCAAACTCCTCTTCATCACATTAATGGGCTGAGATAGTTTGTGTCTTCAATTACATAATTTACTTCTAATAGTTTCAATCTGATCGAATCCATGTGGGGGATTTATATTCGATAATACCGGTTCCATCATAGCGCATCAAACAAGTGCTGACAATAACATTGTTCGATTATTGGTTAAACACATGCTGTCTGCTGTTTTCAACTTGTCCCGTCCCTCCCTTAGATTGTCATTCACCATATTTACTACCCTCGGTTCGTCTTCAATGTGCAACATAATTTAGTTCTAGGCTCTTTTCTTCCGAAGCGCCTAGGCCTCTTCAATTTGTAACTCTTCCGGTTTAGTGAAACATCCGGGAATGGGCCGTAACAGTGTAGCAGGCAGTAAGTAACGAGTTTCCAAGGATTTAGTGATTCTAGTATGGTCTTCATATTCGGACTCCATATGACATAGTAATCCTTTCTCACCTTGGAGAAGACTTGATTTACACTGCCAGTGCTAATTTTATAATGTTTAATTTTCTCGAAAGTAATTATAATGAATATACAAACTGAACTGGCTACCTAAAATTCAGGATCAGTCATAAATAGGGTTGGGGTTGGGGAGCTGACTGCCCTATTGGCAGGGAACTGGAGGCTGCCAGCATCTGCGCAGATCTTAGTCAGGCTGGATCTAGCTGTGTGATCTTGGATTTTATGTGGTATTATAAGCAGAGCGCCGCCAGCCTGACACCTGGGTACACCAGGATCGACAAGCCGAAGGGATGCCATCTCAGGACTTGAGCAGCCGGGATTGGGGTACCTAGCGGACAGGCCTGATTAGGATTTTCGGATTTATCCGACACTTCTACCTCCACTTTCTGTGCATCCTAGCACGGCTCTCTATACAGACCTTATGAGTATGGATTTACCCCTATGTCATAGATCGTTATATAATCCTTAGTGAAGTTGAAAGGTTTATTCCCCATGGAAAGCTTGATTATCTCAGGTTGCTTGTTGTGAAAGAGCAGGTGTAAGAAGGCAAAGTTCCGAGTCATAAGGATAGAAATCTTAAACCATCGTTTGAGCCCTTTAAGGCCTGAGAAAACAATCCTTCGCATATCATACTTTGCGTTACTCTTCGAAGAATCTTAAATAGGTCAAACGACATCCAGGCAATGAGTAAATCCGTTAGGTGTATGGAACAGTCTAGTTACATGTCCGTCCGTGCATCTTCAAGAGGGATAGTTGTGTTGGAACTTGGTGAGACCCCGACAGATGGAGTCGCAAGCAGACAGAGGAGGGATTGTACTCCATACCTCAAGCCAGTCACGAATATCTCCTCCCAAGACATATCAACAATTTTCTTAGAAAGGTCCAGGAAGTTGTGAAGAGCAGGGATTGGGTTATCCTCCCGCACTGCTGTACACACAATTTCGGGTTCTCGACTCGTGAAATTACCGACGATGAGCCCATTATTAGCATTAAGGCGCCACAAAACAATGAAGTGGTTGGTTTTGGCTTCTGAATTAGCATTCTGATTGCCGATTCATTTTTGAGACGACAGGTCCATGCCGGATGGTGTAACTGGATAACTCTCCGTAGCCCTAGAATCCTAAATTCTCAGTTCTAAGTGATATTGCCGGTATGCCGATCGTTAAGCGACGACAGGGAAGCTGTCACGTCACCTTTCGAAGGTGGATGATTCGTCCTAAACGAAAAATTCAGGACCCTCGTTGATAATTTTTGTGAGTACCTAATTCTCAATGTGTCATATATTAACCTATATATCCTTTTCAGTCATTTGCTTCCGCTGCTGCCACCTGGCCACCCTCTATGTATTGGTCTGCAGCTGCGACTCCTGCTTCGTTCATTGCTATACCCTTTTTGTCTGGAAAGTCCTTTAAGGTTTACTGGTGAGCAAAACATTATTTAACATTCAGTGAAATGCGTCAAACAATTTACACAAATAAATACAAAGGTTACTGTACAAACCTGTAGATTGAAATATGAGTCAAACTTTCAACGGTGGTAACGTCTCTGCTTTGCTATTCCTTTTAAATGTCTTACAGCACCTTTGAACCATGTCCAACACGCTCTGTATCATTCCCTTCCACCAAGCTGGATGCCCCTACCGACATGTACACTACTCGACTTCCCCCTCTCAATTCGTTATTTCCTACTCCCCCCACTTGGAGCCAGCAAATATTGGAGCCAACATCATTCTCTTACACAAATTCCATCCATCCTACTGATCAGCCCTCCCTGAATCAGCAAGAACACCGTCCATCTCTCCCCCTCTCCCCTTCCAACTTCTTGTCCACACACATTGATCATACAATACCAACAAAGCCTAAGCCCTGCCCCACCAACAAAACGTTCATTTTTCCACAAGGTGCATCTGATGAGAATGACCTACCTGACCCAACAATTGCAGCTATCTCTATGAGAGCAAAACGCAACGTGACTACCAGACCAAGGAAGTGTACTGTCCCTGCAGGTATAGGGGACATGGAGGACATGGAAATGAGCTTGTATCAAAGAGAAAGTGGGATACTTTTGACGATGACTATGAGGATGATGTGGGGGATGAAGGTTTATCTCTAAGGTGGGATAGAGCACTGGGGGCAAAAAAGTGGAGTCAGGCTGATCTCGAGGCACTGATGGAATTCACAGAAGAGACCTTGCCAGCTGGACCTAATAAATGGGCATTAGTTTATGAAAGGTTTGAGACTTGGGCTGTTTCGAATGGATGGCCAATTAGAGAGGCTGATGCGGTGGAGAAACATTTCAAAAAGGTATGTTATTAACAAACTCCCACAACCACATCTAATATCATACAACTTCTAGTTGGTACATGTAATGAAACCAACTGGAAATTCAGAATGTCCATGGGACATAGAGTGTGCTCATCAGATTGTGCATTACATCAACAACCAAGTCACATCTGATGTTGTATGTGATGAAGAGATGGAAGAGGATGTGATTGTCATCTCATCTGACCATTCACCTGCATGTTCACCAATCAAACACAAAATAAAGAGCTACATTGCCCGTCAACTCAAACATGGACCACAATCAGAGGGATGTGGATTGCACACAACATCCTCACAGCTTCATGGTACATTGGCTAACATAGCACATGTCTTTGATCCAAAGGTTCAGGCAACATGAGAAGACAACCGTCAGGCTCGTAGATTTGAAAATTTTCAATTACATTCTCTAATGACTCAACTTCGTGAGGCAGAGGGCCAGATTAGGCAGTTACAGCGGGATGTGGATCGCAAGACTAGACGTGCAGATATGGCAGAGAGGGATTTATGGATGTCTGAGATGTTGTGCAACCAGCCCCACTATCCACAACCCTCACACCCTCAGTTCAATATGACCAATGCCCATGTTCCAACAATCCACTCCCCCACTGCATCATTATCCTCGTCACTCCCCTTCTCCTGTTCTCCATACCCAATCTGTCACCCCTGACATTGCCATTCATGATAACAAGCCATTTTGATTAGAGATAAATAGCTTCTATTTCTTGGTAACTGCACTCCATTTCTTGTGTACCACTAAACACTACTCTATAACATGTTTTTAATTGTCTATACTAGACCCAAGAAAATGTTTACTGATCTAAAACTATTGCTGTATCTCAACAGCCATTGTATGGAAGCATGCTACACGATCATTCTTGTGAATATCGCTCATGAGCATTGATGAAAAATTTGAATAAACATCATCTCCCTCAGCCTCTCGCCAGATATCACAATATACTGCATGAATCTGGTTGATACCAACACAATGTACCCGAAGATTGAATGCTCGAGTGATAACACAAAGTAATTGTAAATGTTGAGAAGGATCCACAGGCAAAGGCACACGAAGTCGACCAAATCTGCTTTGTAATGCTCACATACCCCACTCAGCTGTCTGCCGATATGTAAGTAGTTCCCTATCAACTGCTAGTTGTACAAAGCGTCCCAAGTGGGATTGCAGCAATCGATCACCAGACTTCAGTGGAGCTTTGTGTTACAACCGAACAAACCTGCTGGACTCTGGGTACTAACCTGTATGCCATCATGCCCTACATGCACCAAACATCTGTTTATAGGATTTCCCACCCAGACTCTGTATGTCAAGAGTTGTTATATTCGACCTCATTATGACACATATCAGTCACTGGACTTCCCCTGGACTCCATCTCTGTCTATGTCCATCTTCATCCCACACATCAGTCACCAGACCCCGCTCAGAATCCCATCACCACTCTAATTGAGCCCCATTCCCGTTTTAGTCAAATGACCTGTCACGATTTGTACTCCGCTCCCGCTCCGTTTCCTGTTATGCTTTGCCATGATTTGAACTCTGCTCCGTTCCATCCCATTCCTAACACCAATTTGGTGTTTATTATTCACATTTTATGTTTTGCTCACTTCGTTTCATTATTACTGGATTCGGTATGACATTTACTCCACAGTCTATTTAAACTGGCAGATGTTGTACATACAATCCAGTCAGAAAATTAGCTTAGATTCCCCCCAGTAATCTAATACATTTTCTGCTCTAAAACCCTACTTGATTCACACCGCTCGCACTAGTCAGAGCCCACAGGCTCCAGTGTATCTGTCTCACCAGTCTCGACTCACAACCCACAACCTCCAACTTACGACTCACAACCCACGACCCCCACCCGGACTCCCCAGGATTCCTGTCCACCTGTCTGAAATTGGACAACATGATTGTGAAGAGTGGTGGAAGTTCTAACCATTCTATATACAAAGAATATCGACCGTTTAGGTATGACACTAAGATGTACTGACTGTCTAAGTCTAATACAGACTGAATGTGTATTGACTACTTAGTTCAATATGGTACAGAGAGATAGCTATCTAGAGTAGAGTAGAAAGCTAGAACAAATAAGTAGAATTGACTGTTAAGTGTGATTCTGGATAACTGCTCGAGTGTAAGGTAAAGTAACTAGAGAGTTGAATAATAAGGTAGCATGGATGTAGTCCATGCGGGTTGAGATAAGGATTGAGTTTCGACTGGTACAGTTCGAAACTCTGATGGAGTGGATAGCTAAATCCCGTCTGTGACGGTCGAGATGATACACCAATCACAACTTACAGGACACTAACGGGTGTCTGGGTAAGTCATGGTTGTGGTGTAAAAGTGTCTGAGTTCTAACTACGGGTGCTAGAATACATAAGTCTGGCGTGTGTGCACCCACAAGAGTCGATGTACTGCGTACATAGGTCGTCGAACTAATTATAGATGTTTAATAAAATAGAGAGAAAACAGAAATAATAAAGGGAATATAGTAAGAGCTCATCCGACTATATTTCCTGAGTGTATTTCGCCATACCTCTCACAGTGCCCCCCAGTTCGAAGAGCTATGTCAAAGAAGGTATCGAAGGATGCTTGGAACTCCTCCCCATGCATCCTGTGATGAACCCCCAAGATGTAGGATAGCGTTGCCCCAGGCGAGATACTTGGCATGAAAGGAAAGAGCAATGTCCTCCCGCTTCGCAGCATCATTGGTGGATGTCAACCTGTCCAGCGTTTGGATTGATGAGACCCAATGACCGTAGGCCTTCTGGCGCATTCGAATTACGGCGTGAACACCATCAGCGGAAGTGTCAGTAATGTGGGCAATGAGAGGGGGCTGAGGGTGTAATGATGGCAGGGTGGGAGTGAGAATCGGTGCGGAGCTCGTATCTCCTCCAGGGGGGATTCCTCTCGAGGTGTCAGAATCTGACAACAGTTGCTCCAACAAGTCGACGAGGTCAACGGCTAAGTGGGTTGGTGTGTGTTCAGGAAGAACACAGGAGGAGTTGACAAGCAGGGACCGAAACATGGAGAGTTCCACCCGTTCGATATCCTCCGCCAAATGCAGCTGTTCCTTAGGGTCGTTGACGCATAAGTAAAATGCACTCATGCGGTCCAACAATGTGAGAGACCCACTGTACCTCTGAATATGCCCTTTAAGAAGGGGGTGCCGCAGGGTTGGTCCCAGTCGTGTTAACGTGTGTCCCACAGTGAAAATGTCGGAGGGGTAATTAATGGACACTTGCATCCAACTTGACTGGAAGGGACGAGAGGGACCAGCTGTATCCTGAGAATGGAAGGGAGAGGGCAGCTGCGGTGGGAGGCTGCAAATGGGGTCGGCCAGGGGAGGGTCAATGACGAGGGGCCCGTCAGCCTGAACCTCGGCTTTTCGCTTCCCTTTCGCTTTTTCACTTGAGGGGGGAGGCTCCTCGGAGACTTCCATGGCTAAGGGAGGCACCTCGAGGACGTCCTCCCTAGGCATTGTGAGAACTTCTGAGATAGGGTGATCAACATCCATTAATATAATGTCAGGAAGTTGAATGGGGCTCTCCAGAGAAATGCATGGGGAGTAGGGAGAGGCGGGTGATGGAGAAAGCTTGGATGTGGGTGACGGTGGTGATATAAGGGAATGTCCTGCGGAGGGGAGGGGTAATGGTATAGGGGGGGGAGAATGCAGGTCGGTGGATGGTACAAGACCTCCCAGTAACCCTGAAAAGGGTGTAAAGCGCTGTAGTGGGGGTATGGAAGAGACGAGCAGAGGTGGGGGGAGGTGAGTGGAGCTGGATGGCATCACAGAGTCGGCTGGACGATACCCCCTCCAAACTCTGATGGAAGTTGGCAGCTTTCGTCATTGGTTAGGATCACTTGTGAAGAAGTGAATATTGTCAGGGAGTAGGAAACCTTCATGGCAGTCAGCACCAAGGTACTTGCTGTCGTAGGTGGGGTAGCGTAATTGATCGTCCTCTGAGTCAGATGAAAGATCACTGGGCCCCATCCAGTAGGTCTGTTCCTAAGGTCCACATTGTGAAGGGGGTCTGGGGGGTAGTGCAACTCCGTCTCCACATCACAATGCAATGTTTTGTAGTTTGATCCTTTGTATTTTGTCCCAATCATAGAAGGTGACTCCGTCTTTTCCTTTCCTACTTTTCTGTCCCACACTCCAAATGCATGGCATGCCCCCGTCGCTGCAATCTGTTTCAGCGAGATCCATCCATTTATGACCTGAAGGGGGAGCAATGGTTGAAGGGTTGTTGTGTCCTTCCATTCTCCTCCATTCCTGCTGTGTCCACCTTGAAGGGACATCATCCCTAGCTCCCATCCTCCACTGTCCCTCTAAGTACTCCTCTCTCCTCTTCCATTTAAGTGTTTTCAATTCCTCCTGGACCTGTGCAGAAAAAGCCTTGGACTGCTATTTCTTTTTGATCTCCTCATCAGTAGAAGGGAAAATACTACGAGAAGGTGGTGGGGTTTCACTCCATGTTCCCGAGGGAGCCCCCCAAGTATTAGAGGACCAGGGCGTAGCTTTTGAAATGGAGTCTGTCCACATAGGGTATGTAGACGATGAGGTCTCCTCCACACACTCGACAATTTCTGTTCGAGGTGGTGGGGAAGGAAGAGCTACTGTTGGAGGTCGAGGTATTCTTTTAAAGTTGGGAAATTGGGGTCTGGGGAGAGGAGCATATGGAGTAAAAGCAGTTCTGTTCCCCGAGTTGGTGGACGTTTCCACCGTGTCATCCTGCACAGTGGAGGGTAGTGACGAAGGCATTCCAGAATTACCCGTGGAGTGCTCAACTTGTTCAGTACAAGACGATGTGGTAAAAGTATTAATGGGTTGGGGTCGCGGTATTCTTTTGAAGTTGGGGAACTTGGGTTTGGGTTGTTGCTCCTGCAACATAGTGTACTGATTGGAGAGGTTGTCATGGAGGGAAGAGATAGGGGATGAAAATTTTCTTTAGTGGATTTACATATTTTATATTAATTTCAAACCCCGCTCAGTTATTGAGGTGAAAGGCCGAGGGGGGTGAAAGTGGGGGGTAGAGTTAGAAGTAAATAAACAGTGTGGATGTCGTAAGAATGTGAAATGGTCATTAGATTCGATAAATAGTCTTGTAAGCTCTAAGAAGAGTGGGAGCATTATGAAGGTCATTGCTGTTTAACCAGGTGTCCTCCTCTGGTCCATATCCTTTCCATTGAACTTGGAAAAGGAGTCGATTTGGATGCCTTTTGTGCCCTACTATAGCTTCTACCTCATACTCCTCGTCGTTACGATTGAGTTCTCGAGGTTTCTCGAGTAGCTCCCTGGATCCAAATTCCTTAGGGGAGAGATGGAACTTTTTAAGATGGTCTCGATTAATCACTGGGTGTAATTGATATTCTGAGGGAATGTGGAGTTGAAAGACCTGAGGATTGATCTTCTCCAAGACTTCAAATGGCCCTATCCATCTTTGTATAAGCTTCCTTCTGGGTCCCTTGGCCTCGACGAGCTCAAGAGAATGAGGATTGATCAGAACATAATCTCCCTCTGAGATATCTTCCACTAATCTCCATCTCTTATTGTAGCTGCGAGCTTGCATTTCTTGTGCTCGCACAATCGAATCCCGCGCCACTTGTCGATGGTTTTCCAATTCTAAGATCCATTGGTCGGCTATGGGGCTATCCAATAATTCTCTGGGAACCACGGGGTCATCCCCTCCTAGACAGCGAGACATTCCTCTCAGTAAGTAGCCCATGAGCAAAAAGGCCGGCGCATAGCTTGTTGAGCTTTGAACTGTTGAATTGTAGGTATGAGCCACTACTTGAGTCCATTTAGACCATTCCTCCTTCAAAGAAGCGCAGTACACTCTGAGCATTTGTTCCATGATAGCATTGGCATTCTCCGTTTGACATCAGTTTGAGGATGGTGAGATGAGGATACTGCAAGGGCACTTCCGTATACCTTGCAGACCTCTCTCCAGAACCTACAGGTCCACCTCTTGTCTCAATCACAGATTATCCTTGAAGGTAGGCCGAAAGGAGTGGCCACTTTATTCACGAGGATTTGTGCAAATCCTTCTGCAGATAGATCTGAAGTGGTGGGTTCACAAATTAAGAAACACGTGAGTTTATCCACGGCAACGAAGATGGCTGAATAAGCAGTCTCTGTAGAAGGAGGCAATCCAGTAATTAGGTCCATCAAGACAACCTCAAACGGCCTTAGGGGTACATCTGCGGGTCAAAGAGCTCCTTGTTGAGTGGAATGATCGACCTTAGTTTTCTGGCATATGTCACAGCTGCAAGCGTACACCACGCAGTCATGAAACATCCTCAGCCAGAAGAAATGGCCTTTCATCAGCTTAAGGATTCTGTGGCTGCCTGCATAAGCTCCTTTGAAGGGGTTATCATGTATCAGCTTTAGTATGGTTGTTGTCATGCTGCTAGGAATGCAGATTCGACTTTTCCAGTCCAAATCTCGAAAGAACAATAGCTTGTTCTTGCCGATGAAATAATGCGAAGGAGTAGCTACCATGTTTGGAGAAATGGGATCAGCGGCATAATGATTTCTGAAGGCAGGATCTTTCTGGTATCCATCGCAAAGTTCCTTAGCATAATTTTCGTCGATCTCTATAAGCAATTGTGGATTTGAGAGAATAAAATTCACTTCATCGATATCATCATTTCTGGGGAGGTTGTGCAAGTCCCATTTTGTTTGGCGGACTTCTTCCATGGTTCCAACTGGTTCAACTAACTCGTGATGAGTGAGAAAGATGGCCCTTTCTGCTGGCTTGTTTTTCCATAACATCTCGTCATCATTCCAGTTGTAAGAATCCACTACAATGGGTAAGAGGTCATCTCTCGTGGGGCTAGCACAGTCAGGTACTCGAGGAAGTCTAGACAGTGGGTCAACATTGCTGTGTATCCGTCCTTCTCTATGTAGGATTTCCAGACCAGGGTATGCAGCGTATACTGCCCCCCATGCGGCCAGTCAACGATTGGTATTCTCATAAGATCTGGCCCATTGTAATGCCGCATGGTCAGTGATCAGAAGGATATGTTCTCCCTCGATAAAGGGCTGAAAATGGACTAATCCTTCTTTAGCAGCTAACACTTCTCGCTCTGTGGCTGAGTAGTTACATTCTGCTTTCTTTAGCGTACGGCTCCAATAAGCGATAACATGTTCGACCGTGACACTGGTGTCATCAAAATCTGTGGCCCAGGAATCCATCCAAGTGAATTCCGGCTCCTTGGTTTTATAATGAGTAACAAAAATGGGCACATCTCGTGATTGGTCGAAGGCTGTTCTTCCTTGGGCATAAATTTTCGTATCCTGTAGGTCCTTAAGCGTCATTTTCTGTATTTATTGGAGACAACATCCTAGCGCGAAGTCCGAAGCGTCTGTGTATAACCGATAAGGCATACCACTCACGGGGTGTCCGAGTACTGGAGCTGAGCTCAAAGCAACCTTGATGTCTTCAAAAGCTCGGGCGTGTTCAGAATCCCAATTCCAACGAACTCCTTTCTTTAAGAGGTTGAAGAGTGGAGCAACCGTCCAGGAGTAAAATGGTATGTAAGCAGAGAAGTACAAAACCATCCCTAGAAAACGTTGAAGATCTGCTATCTTAGAAGGCATAGCTAATTCTAGTATAGCGGTGACCTTTTCTTGATGGGTCAAAAAGCCGAGTCTAGACACCTTATGTCCTAGTAGTAGAATCGAATTATACCCAATGTAGCACTTTTTAGGTGAGAGAGTGATTCCCTCTGCAATTATGGCTTGTAGAACCTGGTCTAAATGCTCTAGATAATCATCCCATGTCTTAGAAAAGATCACGATGTCGTCAATATAAACAAGGTAGAATATCCATAAGTAAGGTGCAAGTACAGTTTGCATAACCCTTTGGAATATAGAAGGTCCATTACGAAGTCCAAAGGGCATCCTCCTGAATTGCCACAGTCCTCGATGGGGAGGTTTTGAACTACTCGGGGTCATCAAAGATCTTGGTGTTTGGTTCTTGCCAGTGGTCATTTACGTGCTTAGAAGCTAATAGTTGTAAAGTATTGTTTTCCTCGTAGGGAAAGATCGGTCCAGCTGGAATCACCACTGTGAAGAGTGGTGGAAGTTCTAACCGTTCTATATATGAAGATTATCGACCGTTTAGGTATGACACTAAGATGTACTGACTGTCTAAGTCTAATACAGACTGAATGTGTATTGACTACTTAGTTCAATATGGTACAGAGAGATAGCAATCTAGAGTAGAGTAGAAAGCTAGAACAAATAAGTAGAATTGACTGTTAAGTGTGATTCTGGATAACTGTTTGAGTATAAGGTAGAGTAACTAGAGAGTCGAATAATAAGGTAGCACGGATGTAGTCCACACGGGTTGAGATAAGGATTGAGTTTCAACTGGTACAGTTTGAAACTCTGATTGAGTGGATTGCTAAATCCCGTCTGTGATGGTCGAGATGATACACCAATCACAACTTACAGGACACTAACAGGTGTCTGGGTAAGTTGTGGTTGCGGTGTAAAAGTGTCTGAGTTCTAACTACGGGCGCTAGAATACATAAGTCTGGCATGTGTGCACCCACAAGAGTCGATGTACTGTGTACATAGGTCATCAAACTAATTATAAATGCTTAATAAAATAGAGAGAAAACAGAAATAATGAAGGGAATATAGTAAGAGCTCATCCGACTATATTTCCTGAGTGTATTTCACCATACCTCTCACAACGATCTAGTGAGGGCACAGCCTATAAGCTGAAGCCAAGTCCTACCGGATATTCTGCAGGTTTCTCCAGAGACCCACCCTGTACATATCCTAACACTTTGATCTTGGTCTGAATGCTTTGAGCACCTCGGGGAAAAGCAGTATCTGCAACCAAATAAAATTCATCTGGTGTGTTATTCTGCAATTGCTTATAAATTGGACGAGCAACACGCGAATCATGCCAGCTACCAGGTGCATTGAGCACTGCTTCAAGAATGGTACCTAAATAATTAGAATATATGTAAATGGAATACTTTTAGAAAGATCAAGCCTCTAACTTACCATCTGGTCCAAAGACAAAGACTTGATTAGAATAATGATTATGAGTCCAGCCACAGTAGGTTGCATTTTCCATCAATGGATCATCTGGGACTTCAGCTGGTGATTTCAATCCATATATATATCTAATTTTGACAGGTCACATGATTAAACAAACCTTATTTGCCGATCATCAATAAGGTTTTGTGCCAATCATGTGACTGGGACAAAACCCTTCCAATGTGATTTTATTATTATTTTATTTATAGCATGGGAAATACTAATGCTTATGTCATAATATTTTAAGGGCATATAGATAACATGTAGACCTAACCAACCTCCAAATTTCAAGTCTGTATCTACAGTGGTTCTTGAGTTATTCAAGAATCTTTGCACAACTAAAAATCATTGGAAGGGTTTTGTCCCTCACTGTACTTCCAAATGCTCCCACAAGCAGGGTGTGATGAGCAACAATCATATTTTGAAATGACTGCATTTTTACAGGATTTGGCCAGATGATGAGTGCCTCAGACATATCATTGAGTGTCGTCTCAAGTATATTTAGTGAAGATTTCAGATACCGGTCGACTGTTGATGGAACCAATCCAAAAATTTGTTGCAAGCTTGTTTGAACCATGCAAGAATGAATGTAATGCAATACCAATCCTAGCCCTCCAGCAGCATTCAAGGACTGCCTTTTGGGGTGGGGAGCAGCATACTGACTGATATCTGATCGTTCCACAGGTATGGTATTCCAGTGTATCTCAAACCCAGATTCGAGAATATGATTAAACATTTTCACATCAAAACCCATCATTGTTATGAATGCACAGTCATTTTGAGCAGTCCACATATGCTGCCAGGCCGTGTCCCCTTGCGGAGGAGGCAAATCTGGATGTGTAAGGTAAAGGTGTATGGGGTTTCGGTATTCAGCACGTTCTCCACATTTTTCCAATTCACCAGCTAGAGTCATGCCTACATGGTTGTGATATCTCAGCCATTGTATTTGGGCTATCTAAAAATGCATTAAAACATACATATGAGCCCATATACATGTTCTTGATCCTCCTGCTCATCTTCTGACTCGTCATTCATTATTTTGTATACATCCATGAACGCTGAATGTATTAAAGGCATATATGGCACTGTGACATGAGTGGTGACATTAGAAGGCCACAACAATGGGATATGATGGTCCAATCATATATATCTAATCTTCTATTTTATGGAAATTGGCTCTACGGTTGTAACAGCAAGTTCTAAACCCTGTCACCTGTCACAGCTGTCAGTTTGAATTAGAAACTTAGAGTTTTAGTGCTACAGAGAGTCATCCACTGTGGACTCACTGCAGCATTTTCACCCCAATGGAAACAATGATATTAATATTAACTCGATCAATGTTTTCTGCCATCAATGTGTAAGGTTCGGCTTTATAGATAGTGTAATCCTTCAGTTGAGCTCTTTACGAAGCGGAACACACAGAGTAGGAATAGGCTCCAATTCGAAAAAAGACCCCCCTAACTAATGGGGGGTTCACCTATTTATGCTAGCCCTCCTAAGCTACGTTCCCTGACAACCTCTTATACGTCTGAAACCCTCTAATGATCGAAAACTTCCAGCGTCTTCTCTTTACCCCTTACCATCTAAGACTAGGGTGGTTACCCGCCCGTTTCATCATCCGCCACCAAGTCTGCTCCCGTTACACCTGCCCTCCCACACTGCATGGCAGTGTGCACAGTATCGCAAACGGGTCAATCGTGTAATTCCAACACTCCCTGCTCCAACTCATCGAGATCATCGCTCCAGTACCCTCCTTCTCCCCACACATCAACCACCATACCCTCAGTGCGCAACCCGCTCCCTTGTGCCACAGCTGTGTCCTCACGTGTGGTGGGTGCTTCCAATTCTGGTCTGCATCTGTCTATGCCGCTCACTGCCGACTTAGAGGGCTGGCCACGTCTGCCCTGGTGGGACACAGCGTCGAGGCGTTGCTGAAGAGATGGTGCCGACTGTGTTGGGGCGCTCTTACGTGGCTTGGTCCTGCGACGGGAAGCACTCAAAGCATGCTGTTGGCGTGTTGTTGGGAGCCTATGGGAGCTGTCTGGGTGTGCAGACAGCCTTTCCACTAGTGGCATTTGGCGTTGCTCTCGCCAGGCCCAGCACCATTCCCTGGTGCAAGGCTTAGCCATAGGGACGGTTTGTGGCCTGTTGATATTATGCTGTGCTTCGAGGATCTGACGATGCATTGACTCTAGGTGCCCCATTCGCAGATCCCAAGCAACCTGTACCCCCCTAAGCGCGCTATCGCGGACAGTGGCCATTGTTGCTGTCAAAATTTCCGTAGAGACCTGTGTGGGTAGACCCTGTGCCTCCATGGTGGGTAAGTCCTGCTCAGTGCTTGGACGTACTGATCCCACATAAATAGCAGATGCCTCTTTAGCGCTAGACCCAACAGATCGATGTCGACCACACCCTGGCATCACAGACATTTGTGCGACCTTGATGTGATCGGTGGACTGACCTCGGCCTTGCGGCAACAAACGGACACTCGAAATGCCCAAGGCCTCCATGTATGCCTCCTTGTATGGTAACCATGTCTTCTCACCCGTGTTCCACAACACCTCAAACAAGGCATCAATGCCTTTTCCCGAGTGAGCCAAAATTATTTCTACCACCCACTCTCGTTGCTGACTGCCAAAGCCAGGGATTTGTCTCAGCTGCCTACCTGGGAATAGCTGGTCATCATTTGGGATATGGATACGAAGTAAAGACGCGTGAAAGGAAGGGTTAATTCCCTGCTTCTTTAACTCCACTGACAGGTCCAGCTCATAGGTTGCACCTGGCTCCAATACGCGGGTGATCCTAAAAGGGCCAATGTATTTCGGCAGCAATTTGTGTGCCCGATGCTTTGGCAAACGTAAGTTTTTCGTGGACAGATAAACAAGGTCATTGATGCTAAACTTGGCAGCCCTCCTATGGCGGTTTGCCTGTCGCGTCTGCTTGACCCTTGCCGCCAGGATTTCATCATGGGCACTCATTATGGCCAGCTTCATGCATTCTGCAAAGGCAAGAACGCCGGGATATTGTGTGTTGCTTTCCCAGAGCAACAGCCGTGGCATCCGGCCATAATTCAAGAAGAATGGTGAGAACCCGGTTGTTTCAGAGGTAGCATTATTCATAGCAAACTCGATCGCAGGCAGTTTTGACACCCAATCCTTCTGGTTTGGTGCTATACACTGCCTCAGCATCTGTGTCATCGTTCTATTTGCTCGCTCAGTCGCTCCATCCGTTTGAGGATGGTATGCTGAAGACATCCTCAATTCAACCCCTATTAACCGGTGAAGGTCTCTCCAGAACAGGCTCGTAAATAGTGAGTCTCGATCGCTGATTATCTTAAGCGGCAGGCCATGCAGCTTGTAAACATGCTCGAATATTACTTCAGCCATTTGCATAGCAGTATAATTGCCCCGTGCTGGAACTAGGTGAACCATGCACGTTAAATGGTCAATAATGACACAGATGTTATCAAACTCCCCAAGGCGGTTCTTGGACAGCAGTAATGGTCCCACAAAATCGACTCCAATTGCCTCCCATGGTTGTGAGGGCACCTCCAATGAACGAAGATGTCCCTGCGGCTTCTGAGTATCTGATTTCGACATCGCACACACACTGCAAGACCTGCAAAACAACTCGACATCCTTGGTTAAAGACGGCCACCATACGTTAGATCGTAGGTATGTGGCAGTTTTCCTTGCCCCTAAGTGTGCCAGGATCGAGTGAGCGTGCGAGATAATTATTTCCCGCACCCTTTGAATGCCTACCATAATATCCGGGATACACAGTAAGTTGACCTTCTCTGACTTCAGAAACAAGAGGCCCTCCTGCAATGTAAACCCCTTATACTCCAGGGGTGCTGCCCATATCTTAGCGAAGAAGTCATCCGATCCATACTGTTGTCGAAGTGCATCCAGGATGTGGATGTCTGGGTGACCCTCTGACATTATCCTCGCTAGCGGAAACTCAGAACGTGTGTTTGTCTGAATCCCCGGTAACTCGCCCTCCATTGCCAATTGTGAGGTGTATCCTATGTCATCCTGCCGACTATTGTTGCCTGACTGATCCAGCCCTTCTTGCAAACTAGAATCTGCACCCCATTCTGTATCTGCATTGGCCACCCCTTTTCCCGGTTGTCCCTTTCGTCTCTTGCTCTGAGTCTTCAACCCTGCCAGAGTTGCATAAGATGGGCGTGAGCGTGTGGCCAGCCTGCTGGACCGTCTGGTTGCCTCTGTTAACACCGCTGCTGCTAACCCTGTATACAGTGGTGTCGACATGCTGTTGAGGCAGCCTCCTTGTGGCCTGTAAGGTACTCCTCTCTCCTCCTCGTCCCCCTCAGGAGTCTCACTTACATATTCTGTTTCCGCCCGAACGGTTCCGAGTGGTTCATCACTGTAAATGCGGGACAGTGCATCAGCAAAAGTATTCGCCTGGCCAGGAATGTACTGGATCTCGAAATCGAATTCGTTGAGCAGGTCTAGCCACCTTGTCTGCCTGGGGGACAAACTTCTTTGTGTAAGTATATATTCTATGCCCTTATGGTCGGTACAAATCCGAAATTTTACCCCCAACAGCTGTGGCCGAAACCGTTTCAATGATTCCACAATGGCTAGGAGCTCCTGTTCATGCACAGGATAGTTCTGTTGAGCCGAGTTGAATTTCCCAGACCAAAAGGACACCACAGCCGCTTTTTGAAAGTCGTCCCCTTGGCTGAGAATGCCACTCGCTCCTGTTAAGGAAGCGTCAGTTACCAAATTAATAGTGGAATGGCCTGGTGAGTAATCTAATGCAATGTGATACTTGTCACGATGAGACTGAACAATCTGCTTAACCTCTTCGAAGGCACGTTGCTCAGTTGCGCCCCACCTCCATGGTCTGTTTACCCCTGTCTGATTAGCCAGGATGGCCATCAGGATTCTTACCCCTTCACAGTTGTTCGCAAGGTATCCTACTGCCCCCAAAAACCCAGCCAACAGTAACTTGTTCGTCGGAATTTTCCAGTTCGTGACTGAGTCCACCTTATGGGGGTCCATTTTTATCCCTTTATCATTGACCACATGACCTAGAACTCGCAATTCAGGAGCAAATAAGTGCATTTTGTCGACAGCCAGGTATAGCTTCTCTTGATGGAGCACCTTAAACACGGTATGTAAATGCTTCACATGATCGCCAATGGAATCTGAATATACGACTATATCATCCAGATAGACATCCATGAAAACGCCAATGTAAGGAGCGAATAGGTGGTTCATCAACGTCTGGTATGTGGACGACCCATTGCAATCGCCAATCTGTAATGTTAAGCTTTCCATAGTGCCATCTGGAGAGGTAAACAATGTCCGATGGACATGCTCTGGCACCACTCGAATCTGCTCGTATGCATCCTTTCCATCTATTAGACTCCGATACTTATGCCGCACAATGTTCCTTAGAATGGCTTCAATATCCGGCAAGGGTGTAGCCAGCTTATACGTGTTAGCATTCTGCTCACGTTTATCCACTACCGTGCGAATCCGCAGCTTTCCATCAGCTTTTGGAGGCTTAGGAATGATGAGCATAGGACATGCGTTTGTACCTGTGGCTACCTGCCATCTCCCATTCCTCAGGTACACTGTTTTCTTTTCCTGCCATAGAGCCCTCTGTGAGGTATCAGCTTTATCTCATAATATTCTCTTAATTTTCTTTGAATTATTTAATATTTTCTCGAATTTCTATTGTATTTTTATTATGTTTATTGTGATAAATAGGCCTTATTCCTTTTAACTTCGCATAAATAATAGCATATATGAACTCATATTATGCTATTATATCTTAGTTAATTTATTATAATTTTTAACTAATTATTTATATTTTATTTACTTAGTTATTACCTTTCGGCACCTTGTGCAGCTAGTTTGCGCATTTTTGGAGTCATGTGACGTATTACATAAGCCTCCAGTGTCGAGATGTCACAAAGGTCACGAATGTGACTACCCGAGTCACACAAGTCACGAACGTGACTACCCGAGTCATTATTAGGTTCCGCCGACTCATCATTTGCTCCCGTCCCGGGACCGCGGCCTTGAACCTTCATGTTCAAGCAAGAGGTTAGAACCCTTGTCTCAGAGAAGGGAATCACATGTTAAACAAAGGGTAAATAATGAGTAGAATGTGAGGTCATTATGATCTCACTAATGACCTCATAAACTAAATAGTTAGCTAATCATTGAGTTAGCAAAATGTATATAAGGAGGGCCAAGTTTCCAATAAAACCAATCTATCTCACACATATTTTACAGTACAGCACAGAAGCTTACCTCATCATCCTAAGGACAATAATAGCCTTAGTCTGATACACTCACTGCAAGCACCTACACTGGCAGCATCTTGAATCTTTGTCAGCAACTCTTGGACTTAGCTAATCATCTAAGTTCCCCAGCCTGACAGCTACCCTTTAGGCTTATTAATTAGATAATAAACCTAATAAGTATCTAAGTATCCTTACTGAAATCCCTGCCAATACTAGATTACTCAAGGCCCAGCCCTAAGTTTATTGAATTAATCAAGTACAAGCACTCAGATAATCCAATACAATTTATTTTCTCTATTAATAAATTATTTAACACCTTGTTAAATAACTATTAATAGTTACAAATAAGCATACAAGAATCCGAAGCTCTTATATCAAGTCTCTGCCAAGGTACTGAGCATATATTCAGCTTCCAGCCCCTATTCTCAAGGAATAGTTCTTGTATTTGCTAAAAGAGTCATACACAGTTCTATTGAACCTTTCAATAATCAAAATAAGCATTGATTTGAGTTGTTTAAGCTTCATAGCGCAGCTCATTAATCTATCAGTATTTAAATTACTGGACCTTTGCTTGTTTTATTGTTGAAGCTCTGTGACACTATAGCATATATTGAGCTATCTAAGAGAATCCCCTGAATACATTACACCCTCATTGCTTCTGGACACTTAGAAGGCTGCCATGAATAGATTTTACCCTCGTCAATTATTGGAATGGTATGATTCACTGCCCGTAGTGGAGGCAGCCCTGTCAGTGCAGTGTCTGGGTCTAAGTCCGCTGCTTCAGCTCGCAATTCAGCCTTTAAACTATCAAGCTCATCCTCGAAAACTTCAGCAACGGCGGACCGCAGTGTCTCAACAGCGTCTCCTTCCATTGGTAGTGGCTGGCTAGACCCAATGTTAACTCTTGTAGGATTCAAGCCTAGCATCACTCTATGTTGAAAAATAAACAGGGTTCCTAAAATCAAATCATAGGAATCGAGATTGGCGACATCAAAACGACGTGAACAATTTATGTTCTGGTATACAAACTGAGCAGTCGCCGAATAATTGATTTTCGATCTCGACCCGTGAACAGCCAATTGCACAGTGAGTGGTTTGAGCAGTGGATTCTTAGTAACTCCTAGCTGATCAACCAACGTCATGGACATAAAATCTGCGAGTGACCCACTATCAATTAGGGCTTTCACAGGTCGTCCATTTATGAATGCTTCAATGACAACTGGCTTGGGCAGCCACCGAGTAAAATCCTTGGGCTGCATTGAAGTATGCTTGACTGTCTCAATACCTTCATTTTTTAATTGACTCCGTTTAGGTCCTAATGTTTTCCTCCTGGTGACATGGGCAGCATTTGCGAAAACAATAGGTTCCGACGACTCCTCCTGGGATACTGCCCGAGTCAATATATCAGGTACGGTCCACCCCTCATGCTGTAAATGGTCGGTTGTCACAGTATATCTTTTCCGTAATTCCCGATTGTGAATCTCATAGACCCCTGCAGTAAAGGAAACTCGGAATCGCTGCCGCTCCACTCCATTTACATCATTAAAAACACTTGTCTTATAGTAGACTCGGAAACGGAGATCCAGAAGATTGCACATCGCCCCTTGACAATACCTTCGAAACGCTGGCATATCTTCAGCAAAACCAGGTATGTGCTCCTCATAGACGGCCTCTATTTTATCATCCATGTTCTCATTCAGCCTGACCACAGACCATGGCATAAACAGAGGTATGTCCGTGTGGATCTCGTCCCATATCCGAAGTCCCAATTCTTCTGTATATACCCTAAACCGGGCTTCAGGATTAATTCCCTCCTGCAGTGCTTCTTCAGGTGGAAAGTACTCCTTCAGGGCTTCGAGAAGATACTGCATTGGACTATTTCCCTCTATTCCCGGTGGGTCCTCATCCTCTATTGGCTCCCATTGGGCAGTTCCTCCTGCCATTGGGATAGCATTGCTAACTACTTGCGCAATTTCCCAGTCACCACTGAACAGGGCTTGTTTTGTAATCGCCATATATAAGTGGGGTTGTAAAAGATCCACGATTTCACACACCCAATGTGTACCATCGAACGAGACCTGAAATCATTCTGTGTGTCGCATTCCCGCTGCCATAGACTCAAGTCGCGAAAAATGTGTACAACAACGCTGTTGTATAATCCTTGCCACTGTAACATGGTCTGCACAGTCGTCGGTGAGATTTTTCCCTAACCATTCAGGTCATTCACGATGCTTTGAGCAACAGTAAATCCTGGTTCCCGACATATAATTTTGCTAATTTGAAGAGGATCCCCAGGTATGACGTTGTCTCTCACCCTGAAGTCTTCCACCGAATAGGACACCTCGAACCGTGTCAGCGGATTTTGACCCTCAGCTATGGCAGTATCAGGCCCAAAATATTCAGTGATCGATCTCTGCAGCCAGGTGGCATAAATTTGATCGTGTAAGTTATTGAACTCCTGTTGTGTCTCTTCATCCTTAAACACGAATGAGGCCATATGTAGTTGTAACTCTGCCCGTTCCTTCTTTCTTTCCAAATTGGTAAGTCGTTTTACTCGGACAGATCCAGCAGACACCGTTACCCCTTTTTTTGGTGCCGACACGAACTTCCCGTGGGGACAGTTGCGGGATTCGTGACCCTCATTCTTGCATGAGAAACACCGCCCCTCTGCTCGAAGTTGATTCATCTCACTCTGACTTAATTTAGGATGTGGTTCGAGAGTGGTACCCCTTGGTCCAGATGGCTGGGAGTGGTAACTTTTCACCCCTTGGGTATCCATCTTCTGCCCGGTCTGACTCACTAAATCTTTCTTTGGGGGCCATATCTGAGGTGATCGGGACGCTGTGTTTTCCCTCCTCCCTTTTTCAGCCAGTCGAAATTCTTGTGCAGCCTCAAACTGGGTAGCCGTTTTGGTAAGTTTCTTCCATGACGTATTGTCAGGATTGAGCCCATTATCTAACCATTTTTCTTTAATATAGTCATATGCCCCATCCCAGACAATTTGCTTGAGTTGTCGCTCGTGGATATCAGGAAACCTTCTAGCGTTGTTTTCGACATCTCGTGCAAAATCACGAAAACACTTTCTACCCTGCCTGGTGGATGTTAGTTGCTTTCGCAGATGCACCTTATAATCGGCAGGAAAGCAGTAATCGAATAGGCCATCGTAGGCAGCCTTCAAGGTCCACTTCCGTTTGCTCAACGCTACATGCTTCATATAGAAGGAGCTTGCCTTTCCATCAAGGAAGTATATGATCAATTTCACCGCCCACTTGCGATCGAACCCGTTGATCTCTGCCCAGAGATCATAAGCATATATAAATGCTTCGAGAATGTCAAGTTCAGCAGTGCCTGTATAGATCACAGCTTGCTTAGTCTTAACTCCAGCAAGCAGCTTCTTGGTTCGTTTCGCCTCAGCCTTGGACCGTTTGCATTTGACCTGTCTTACGCGCTGAGAGCTAGGTGAGTTTTTCTTTCTATGCTTCCTTCTTGTTTCAGAGTGACTTAGGGGAGCACCTTCCGATCCTGATCCAGACTCAGGGGAGTCGGTGCTACGTTCGCTGGCTGACGAATCTGACTCAGTTGAAATGCTATCTGACGACTCATCGTCTCCATCGCTAGACGATGAGCTGCTTGAATGAGATGGTGGTCCGAATTTCCCTTGCCCTCCTACTGCAAAGTACCCACCCTCTGGCACTTGCGAAGGCTCCCGTACATAACGGCTAGTAACTTTCTTGGGCTTCCGCTCTTTCTGCGGCGGACTATTCTGCATTTCGCTCCCTTTGTACAGGTTCTTCAAGGGACGCTCGCCTTCCATTCTTTCCTTCCCTTTGCGGGTAACCGCCCTAGTCTTCGATGGTAAGGGGTAAAGAGAAGACGCTGGAAGTTTTCGATCATTAGAGGGTTTCAGACGTATAAGAGGTTGTCAGGGAACGTAGCTTAGGAGGGCTAGCATAAATAGGTGAACCCCCCATTAGTTAGGGGGGTCTTTTTTCGAATTGGAGCCTATTCCTACTCTGTGCGTTCCGCTTCGTAAAGAGCTCAACTGAAGGATTACGCTATCTATAAAGCCGAACCTTACACAAGCAGGGATCTACAGGCGGTATAGGTATTCGTAAGAAGGCGACTCGCCCGATATCGGATTTTACGCGGGTAAGATGGTCTTCATTCAAATGATTTCAGCATGCAATGAAAGGCCATCATCAGAAGCGTACATGCCTCAAGAGATCCACCCCCTCTTGAACGATTCTGCTCAATTGCCGCACAGTCAGCCGTTCGTCAAGCTGCCCAGTCGTCGTCAATTCCTCGGGAGCGAACACGACCATTTCGGCAACTCTTTGGTACTCCTCCACACGTCGCGTGTAGTACAAGCACTTTCCAATCACAATGGACATCTCGGTGCCGTACAGTAGCTTCGTCCCGATCCGCTCTAGTGCCAGACCACAAAAGTAACCGGGGCCGACTTCAACGTCCGTTGAATTACGAATAACGGGTTCGGCCCACCTAGTCATGGCGTCGCTTTCAAAGTCGGACAAGCCTTCCTCAATCACTAACGATTCCAGTAAGCCTTGCGGCGGTTCTATGCAAGCTGCAAAACCACGGCACTAAACGGAAAAAAAAAAAAGTTCGACACGTTGGAGTCGATCCCCGAAACAAAATATTAACATAGAATTTGTTGAATTCATGAATTAAGTGTGTTTTTGTTGATTGGTATATGTTTGTTATGATTTGGTTTATGGTAACAGAGGCCGTGATTTGTTTTATTACATCCCCACAGTCCCTGGAGTATATCCTGAAAATGACTTTCGAGGACTGCGATCCGTTGAGATTCCAGGGAAACAGGAGAGATCACTCTGGGGTAGCTCTTCGACATGGTCAGGGTGACTAGGTACTACCTTCTGGTCAGACATGGGACACGTGAGATATAGACAAGAGGCGTGTCACAAGAATGGAGAGGGAATCGTTGACAAGGTTCCTCAAGCTTTTTCTATGTGTGAGACACCGCTTTGAATGTAGTTCAAATTGCCAAATAACACTGGTCTACTAAGTCACTGCCCGCCTTCACAAGTACTGTTAGCCGAGATGACCTTTAAACGCCGAGAGTCAAAACATAGCATTATGACCACTGTAAATGCAGAAAATAATACATTAATTATAATAGATAAACTGCAAAGACAAAGGCTGTGAAGTATGTGCTACACGGGTCTGTTCTCTTCATCTGAAATTTCTGTGCATATCGACAAGGGACTTTGAACTTCGCGTTCATGCAAACATCAGTCAGAGAACCCTTTTCATTCCATCCTTCTGCCGACGTACCGAGCCGTGCGGCCGAGTTGGGTTCCGCCATCCTCCGGCTCTTTCATTCCTTTTATGAAAAAAGAAATAGAATGGGCTATACTTCGATTAAAAGTCATGACAGAAAAGGAGAAGCAAGAACGCTTATGATGAACCCACGTGAAAAGTAATTACGGCAGACTCTTCGCTGGAAGCCCACCCTTTGTCGTTTAATAAATCGACCTATTTCATTTACACGGACATCATGATCTGAGGAACTTCAATTATGTCATATTTTCGGGAAAATCCTTATACCTCTTCCTCCATATTTATCACTATCCATATTTTCCATATTATCACGATCCATATTACTCACATTATCACTACCCAAATCTCTCAAGTTATCGCTATCCCTAACCCTGTCAAAATCTGCAATCTCCCCGTTATGTCTAGGAGTCTAACGACAGATTATTCCCTGGAATATCATTTATGCAAGTACTGTTGGATGCGTATTACTCACGTTATGGTTAACATTGGAAATGAGCGAAGAAACAACTCAATCCTAATGAGAGATGATAATTCCTTCTTCAGGAAAAATCTATGGTCGGTAAGAGTCCATTAATTGCACTCAAGGAGAATGTACATGAGCTATAAAACTCAATTTATCATGGCTTGTACGATATAAGTGGGGCGTGATCCATTTTTGAGCACCCTGAAAGCAGAAGTTGAGGGAAAGGACCTAATATGTGCAACTTCAACATCATCAGTCCTCTAAGTGGTACAATTTTCAGTCGATTCCAATGCTTCAAAGTGATGAATAAGCTTACAGGATCATAAAAATATAATGGAATTCAGGAGAGATATAAGACGCAAAAGCGACGGATGACACACGGATATAATACATGGTACACAGTCCATTGCTATATCACTCAACCTTTTTAGTCTCGGCCTCCTCTGCAGTCAACACTTGTACATGATCTCTCGGGAACCGAACCTCCCATTCCTTGTTCTCCGTCTCCACCACACACCCTCAACGCCAGAACAGGATCGTCAGTCCCCAAAATAGCAACAATCTCCCCTTCAAGCAACGCCCACCTCCACGTGGTCTTTTGTATTGAATGAAAAACCAGCCCTTGCAAACACAAGCTTACTACGGCCAATGACTTGCTCGTTCGGAAGTTGATTGGGTGAGGCGTTGTTCACGCCGCCACCACATACACCATTACAATCGATCCAGCCTGTTGTAATGCCTCGACGTACAAGCTCTATCAGTTAGCTCGCAAGCAACACTGGGTCAGCGATTGCTCGACGAGGTTCGGTTCGTGGAAATAGACCTCGTCGCGGACTTTGAACGGACAAGTTTGGGTTTAGCGAGATTGGGAGAGTGGGAGAGTAAGACGACGTCATCCGATATGGAGCCTATCAATAATGCGATGGGTGTGAAAAGCGCAACTATTACCGTGGATGGTGGTTGTACGAAGATCGTTGGGAAGAAAGGGAAGCCCGACAGATGATAATGACTGTGGATAGGAAGGAAATGAAGTCGAAGATGCCGAGCTTGATTTGGGCCCACAAGCACATACGTCGAGTGGATTCAGCCACCCATCAATCCGAATAACCCCACACTCACACATTCGCGCTCATTCCGACCATAGTGCAGACATTCGGATGTTGTTCCCAGATTCTCGAAAGGATGTATATGGCTACACATTCGTCGTTCTTCGCTATGGTCGGTGTGGCGGAGCAGGTGGGCAGCTGCGGAATGCATTGGGTAGCGTTTTGGGGCCGTTTGAGATGAGTAGGTGGTTTCGTGGGCTCATTACGGGCCGGCCAGTGAATGACGGCGGAATATCCGATGAATTCAGTTAGTACCTCGCCCGTTCACCAGGTAGCCCCCCTCCCGACCCCAACGCCCGGAAACCCTCCAAAAAGCCGCTCATCTTCTTCCTCACACTGTTTAACATTCCCATCCCCATGTACCGTCTCATTGGCAGCCATGCCGCCCGCTTGCCCCCGAATGTCGATGGAACTGATTGCCTTGGCGTTTGAGGGCAAGGTTCAGAAACCTGTTGCGGAGGCTTACGATCCCGTGGAGTGGAAGAGCTTCTGGTTGCCAATATCCGTGGGCGGTTGTGGAAACTGTGATGCTTCCTCTAGATATTCAAGGTAAATGGCATGCCTGTACCTCTTTTCTTGTCGCATATGTTCCATCTCTCTCTTATTCTCCTTCTCTGGACTTTACGCGGGTTTCGACGAGACACGCTGGTTGAACGAAAGAGCTTCTGGGCGCTGCCCACTATGAGCAGGTGCTGTGACTGCGACGGGACTTTCGGATATTGACTTGCTCGGCCGTCATGGTGCAGTGTTTGGGAAGGCTAAGGCTTTGGGCATAGCTTCAACTCGTTATCGAAGGCGACCCGCGATAAGAATTGCCGAAGTACAGAAATAAAGAAAAAATGTTAGTCAGTTTCAATAGCATAAGTTAAACGCGTCAACCAAAACGCAAATCCTACGAGTCGGTGGCTCTATCGCAGGGAACTGTAGGCTGCCAGCGTCTGAGATATTAGCGGACAACCCATCTGCGCAGGCTTTGGTGACCCTTGGCAGGCAGTGTGACCTTTGGCAGCAGTGTGACCCGTGTGACAGGCAGTGCGTGGAGTGTGAGCGCCGTCAGCCTGATGCCTGGGTGCCCCATACACGCACGACCCGTCGGCTGTCAGGACTTCAAATTTGTAAACATACACTTCTTACCCAGGACTCAATTTAAATCCGTAAGAGTTCGATGAGGAGCGTGGATCGAGAAAAGCGGCACCTAGTCTGGCCCGTAGCCCTGGTCAGGATTTTCGGTTTTTTCCGACACTTCTAACTAACCGCACCTTCCAAGTTTCTCTGGGTAATAGCCCGGGTCTCCACGGAGACCTTCTGAGTATGTATTAATTTTTGGCAAGTGATAGATTGTTATATAATTGTATTTTATGAATTTGAAGAGTTTATTCCCCATGGGGGGACTATCTCTAGGTCTAATACCATTTCAACGCGTATATACGTTAGTCGTATGGAACAGGCTAGTCACACGCCCGTCCGTGCTTCTTCAAGAGGGATAAGTAGTTTTTGTTGGAACTTGGTGAGACCCCTACAAATGGAGTCGCAAGCAGACAGAGGAGTGAATGGACTTCGTCCATCAAAACATTCAACCTCCTCGCCAAAATCTCCTCCTCGGGCATATAGACAACCCTCTCAGAAAATGCCAGGAAGCCGTGGAGGACAGGGATTGGGGTATTATCTCGCACTGCCTCGCACGCAATTTCTGGTTCTGGAGATTGTGAAATTAATGACGATGAGCCCCTTATCAGCATCGAGGCGCCATCAAACACTATAATGTCTGATTTAGGGCGTTGAATTAGTATTCTGATAGCCGAATCAGTTGAGACAACCGGTCCGCGATGGTGTAACTGTGAACTCACTGCAGCATTTTAACCCAGATGGAAACAATGATATTAATTCGATCAATGTTTTCTGCCAGCAATGTGACATCCTTAAATAATGCATCGAGTTCATCTATGATGATTGAATAAGTGATGTAGCGATAAGAGTTGGCACACGCAAATGAATGGATGTTGGTCTGTAAAACGTCAAGCGCGATATCCAATAGAGTTCCATAAATGCTGCGGAGCCAAGGATCCCGTGTGAAACAGCAGGAGAAAATCGATATTTGCTGGGGAATCAATCCCATGTGTCCAGGTTGGTTTCGATCGTATCTGCATATTTCTCATTTAGGCCATTCTCCAAAAACAGCAACGGTAAAACCTACGACCTCAACCAGAATTTGAAACAGTTTCTAATCACATTGAGGTCCTGATGTGACAGGCGCTGTGCATCATGCACCTCCTTAATAATGGAGGAGAAACAGTAAGTAAGAAGGAAATGTTCTGAAGTGGTGAGGGTGGCAGCCGACCGGCTACAGAGATATTTGCCAACGTGTGATATGAATATCGAGGCGACAGCATAGCATTCCCCAGGAAGTTGCGACCCGACCAGGGCAGTGTAGAGCATAGGAACCATTTTAGCTGGCTCATCCTCGATAAATGCCATGAACTCAATAACATACGTCATCACTACTATGACTCTGCCTATCTTCGCTTCTTCGCTAGTGCCAAACCGGTATCTAAAGGCGGGATGCGTATTCATGAGAAGCCAACTCGCCCGATATCGGATTTTACGCGGGTAAGATGGTCTTAATTAAAGTAATTTCAGCATGCATTGAATGACTTTTACCAGAAGCGAACATGCCTCAAGAGTTCCACCCCCTCTTTAACGATTCTGCTCAATTGCCGCACAGTTAGCTGTTTGTTAAGCAATTTAGTCACCGTCATTTCCTCGCGTGTGGACCTAAGCCTTCGGGTAACTCTATCGTACTCCTCCACACGCCGTGCGTATACCAAGCACCTTCCAAGCAAAATGGCCATCTTGGTGCCATACAGTAGCTTCGTCCCGATCCGCTCTAATGCCAGGCCACACAAGTAACCGGGGCCGACTTCGACATCGGTTTGATTACGAATAACGGGCTCCGTCCACGCAGCAATGGCGTCTCTCTCAATGTCGGACATGCCTTGTTCAATCCCTGATGAATCGAGCAAGCCTTGCGGCGGTTCTACGCAAGTTGCAAAATCACGGCACTAAACGGAAGAAAAAGTCCAAAACATGGGAGTTGATCCTCAAAACCAAATACTAACATACCCGTTGCTGAACCCATGAATGAAGTGCGTCCTGGCTGATCGATATGTGGTCGTCATGACCAGGTCTGTGGTAACAGAGGCCGTGACCCTCTCTATTTGTCTCTGGAGTATATCCTGAAAATGACTTTCGAGGACTGCGATTCGTTCAGATTCCAGGGCAGCAGGCGAGGTCAATGGGGGGAGTACTTCGACCTGGTCAGGTACTACCTCGGATGTAAGGCTGTCGGTATCAGCCTCACTCGGTCAACACGGACAGGACTAAGTTTTCTTTATTTTTACATATCAGTAGGATACAAGGTGAATGCGAGGTTCACTAGGGAAGAGTGGGGAAAGGATCAATGGTTAAGGAGAAGATATTCTATCGCTATAGGATATGGGGTTTTATATAGAGTCAAGGAGATGAGAAGAGATTCTAGATCCTGATCCAGTTCCACCAGGCGTATGTGTCACTAGGGGAATGGTGTTGATCGAGCCCAATATCGGGTTGGGACTCGGTGACACGGGCAATTGGTAAGTCGGCCAGGGGTGGCCAGTGGTCAATGATGCGGCTCTGCATGTGTGGTAAGTCGGCCAGGATTACATCGGACATAGCGTGAGGTATAGACAAGAGGCGTGTCACGAGAATCGAAAGAGACCCGCTGACAAGGTTGATCAGGCTCTTTCTATGTTTGTGAGACACCGCTTTCAAATTGCCAATTAACACTGCTCTACTAAGTCACTGGAAAAGGCCCCGTCTCCAAAGATGGCCTTTAAACGCCGAGTGCCATAAATATTATATGATAGCGTTTTGACTGTAAAAAAGGAAAATAATGGATTTATTATAATAAATAAACTGAAAAAACAAAATTTGTGAAGTATGTACAAAATTGGTTTGTTCTCGTTATCTGAAGCCTTGGTGAAACTTACCACAACGGACCTTTAATATTTAGTATCCGACTTCCTTAGATAATTAGGATAAATCCGCGTAGTAGTTTTTTCATCATCGTTTTATCTACCGTCACTATCGTGTACTGCCGTCTCCGTTCATAGAATATACTCGAGTCCTATCAACGTTTTTTGGACTGAGACTCCGTGAGGCTGCGATTGATAGCAGCCTTACAATTCCGTACAATCGATAAGGCACTTTGTACTTCTTGTTGATGTAAACATCAATGAGATGAGAGAACCGTTTCTTTCTGTCCTTCTGCGGACGTATTGACTGGTGCGGGTGAGTTGCGCTCCGCCATCCTCGGCTTTCACTCTTCATACTTTTTATTAAAAAATACATAGATTGGGCTACACTTACATTAAGAGTAGAGACGCAAAATGAGGAGTAAGGACGCTTATGATGAAGCCACATGAAAACCAAAATGATGTCAGCTTCCCTTTCCTGCCAATGTGCATTTGGCTGGCAGCTCATCCTGTGTTGTTTATAAAATTTGACACTGTCAGAACTTGTCCACCTATTTAATTTACATGGCCACCATGATCTGAGCGACTTCAATGATGTCATGCTTTCCCTGTTCTTCCACATTAATCACTATCCTTATTTTCCATATTTTCATAACCCATGCATATTATTGCTACCCATATCTCTCACATTATCATTATTCCTATCTCCCGTGACAATAGGCCCACAGATGGGCAGAAGGAAATAGACCAATACGATGCATATAATAAATGTGTGTCCATGTGGATAATGGTTTTGTAAGTATGTTGCCACTCATTTCTTTGTTAAGCGGTAATGGAGTTGTATGGTGCCATTTTCAATTAAATGTTGAATAAAGGGTGTGTATGGTCTTTGACTTCGCTGTCTTTCATTTGGGGTTGTGGACATTTTTTCGAAGTGTACTATCATTCCTTGATTGTCTCTCAAAGTAGCCGTTGGCTCTTCATGTATGATATTGAGTTCTTCTAAGACGTGTCTTGTCCACATGACTTCGCAGGCAGCTTCTGAAAGTTCCACGGTAGTCTGTGTTCTGGATGACATCTCAATCCAAGAAAGATTATGTTCCTCCCACCAATCGCCTATCCTCAGTCTCCCCAGCAAAATCGCAATCTGAATATCTATGTACATACGCATAAATCTCCTACTCCTAAACGTAATTCTTCCTCTCTAGTCGTAAACAGATATTCATTTGGTGAGATTCTAATGGGTAAAAGCAGGATTAGATGGATAGTGAGATAGTTTATTGACCGAATAGGTGATATCAGGACACGATTGGACAGCTGCGAACATGGGGCTTCCAATAAGCTCTCGATCCACAAGGCGCCCCTAACGCCAGTAACAGCATCGACAGTCCCCAAAATAGCAACAATCCCCCCTGCACGCAACGCCAACTTAACGGAGTCCTTCGTATTGAATGCAAAGCCAGGCCTTGCAAACACCAGCTTACTCGGGTCAATGACTTGCTCGTTCGGAAGGTGATTGGGTGGGGGCAAGCGGGCGGAGAGACTGCGAATGATACGGTGCATGAGGAAGGGAATGCCGAACAGGGCTATGAGGAAGAAGATGAGCAGCTTTTTGGAGGGTTTCGGGGCGTTGGGGTTTGGAGGGGGGCTGCCTGGCGGACGGTCGAGGTACGAGCTGAATTCATTGTGCATCACACTGTCATTCACCAGCTGGCCCGTAATGAGCCCACGGAACAACCGGACCATTGCAAACAGCCCCTATACACTACCCAGTGCATTCCGCAGCTACCTGGGTTGCTCCGCCACACCGACCATAGCGAAGAACGACGAATCTGTAGTCATATATGTGCTTTCAACCATCTGGGCAAAGCCTCTGAACATCTGCACTATGCTTTGCATAAGCGCGAATGTGTTGTGTGTCGTTGCATAGAGCTGTTGTATGAGTGTAGGGATATTTGGATTGAAGGGTGGCTGCATCCACTTGACGTACGTGCTTGTGGGTCCCGAAATCACACTCGTCTTCCACTTTGACTTCATTTCCTTCCCATCCACATTCATTGTCATCTTTTGGGATTTCCTTTCTCCTCAAAAATCTTCAAACAACCATCGTCCACGGTAGTAGTTTCCCTTTTCACACTCGTCGCATCATTGATAGGCTCCATATCGGACGATGTCATTCTACTCGCCACTCTCCCAATCTCGCCAAACCCAAACTTGTCTATTCAACGTCCGTGACGATGTCTATTTCCATGAATCTCATCGAGTGATTGCTGACCCAGCTAACAGATCGAGCTTGTACGTCGAGGCACTACAACGGGCTTAATTGGTTGTAATGGCATACATGGTGGTGACATGAACAGCGCCTGGAATGTCGACGGGACTGATTGCTTTGGCGTTTGAGGACAGGGTACAGGCTCTTGTTGGGGAGGCTTACGATCCTGTTGAATGGAAGTGGGAGTGAGAGAGTTTCTGCTTGTCGACATCCATGTGCGGTTGTGGCAACTGTGGTGCTTCCTCTGGATATTCAGGGTAAATTGTAGACCTGTACCCTCTTGTCATGCCGGTTTTCTCGATCCGCGCTTCTCATCGAACTCTTACGGATTTAAATTGACTCCTGGGTAAGAAGTTTATGTTTACAAATTTGAAGTCCTGACACCCGACTGGTCGTGTATGGGGCACCCAGGCAACAGGCTGACGGCGCTCACACTCCACAAATCGCACCTGCCTGTCACACGGGTCACACTGCTGTTGGATTAGCAAGCACGATATAGTCTCGCTTCCGCTATATTCTGAGCCTAACCTAAAGTACTGAGCTAGGCAGGTACACACGATATAATATATACGCCTTTGTCATTTAGTTACTTCCTGTTTTACCCTCTCCGAAATACGCAACGTACGATCATACATAGAATGTCAATACCTTAAAAACTTAGTATCTATAGCTAGTGCACCTCAGCTGTTTAGCCCCGCTACTGCGTGCAAACACTGAGGTGAGATTACTTTTACACGTTTACTTAGATACAATACTTATCATGCATCCTAGATCACTTTCTGTTATCTAGGTAAATACTAGCTGTGTAGCCCCGCTACTGCGTGCAAACACTGAGATCACTTTCTGTTATCTAGCTGTCTAGCATCTATATTATTTCAACAACTGCTGCCAAAGGTCACTGTCTGCCAAGGGTCACACTGCCTGCCAGGGTCACACTGCCTGCCAGGGTCACACTGCCTACCCTGCGCAGATGGGTTGTCCGCTAATATCTCAGACGCTGGCAGCCTACAGTTCCCTGCGATAGAGCCACCGACTCATAGGATTTGGGTTTTGGTTGACGCGTTTAATTTATGCTATTGAAACTGACTAACATTTTTTCTTTATTTCTGTACTTTAGCAATTCTTATCGCGGGTCGCCTTCGATAGCGAGTTGAGGCTATGCCCAAAGCCTTAGCCTTCCCAAACACTGCACCATGACGGCCGAGAAAGTCAATATCCGAAAGTCCCGTCGCAGTCACAGCACCTGCTCATAGTGGACAGCGCCCCAGAAGCTCTTTCGTTCAACCAGCGTGTCTCGTCGAAACCCGCGTAAAGTCCAGAGAAGGAGAATAAGAGAGAGATGGAACAGATCCGACAGAGGTACAGGCATGCCATTCGCCTTTAATATCTAGGGGAAGCATCACAGTTGCCATAACCGCCTACGGGTGTTGAAAACCAGAAGCTCTTCCATTGAACGGGATCGTAAGCCTCCGCCCCAGGATTCTGCACCTTGCCCTCAAACTCCAAGGCAATCAGTCCCATCGACATTCGGGGGCAAGCGGGCGGCGAGGCTGCGAATGAGACGATGCATGAGGAAGGGAATGCTACACAGTGCGAGGAGGAGGATGATGACCGGCTTGTTGGAGGGTATTGGTACGTCAGGGTTTGGAGGGGGGCTGCCCGGTGGACGGGCGAGGTACTAACTGGATTCATCTGACATTCCGCCGTCATTCACTGGCCGGCCCGTAATGAGCCCACGCAGCCCCCGAATCATCTCAAACGGCCCCAAAACGCTACCCAGTGCATTCCGCAGCTGCCCAAACTGCTCCGCCACACCGACCATAGCGAAGAACGACGAATGTGTAGCCATATACATCCTTTCGAGAATCTGGGAAAAACATCCGAATGTCTGCACTATGGTCGGAATGAGCGCGAATGTGTGAGTGTGGGGTTATTCGAATTGATGGTTGCCTGAATCCACTCGACGTATGTGCTTGTGGGCCCAAATCAAGCTCGGCATCTTCGACTTCATTTCCTTCCTATCCACAGTCATTATCATCTGTCGGGCTTCCCTTTCTTCCCAACGGTCTTCGTACAACCACCATCCACGGTAGTAGTTGCGCTTTTCACACTTATCTCATTATTGATAGGCTACATATCAGATGACGTCGTCTTACTCCCACTCTCCCAATCTCGCTAAACCCAAACTTGTCCGTTCAAAGTCCGCGACGATGTCTATTTCCACGAACCTCGTCGAGCAATCGCTGACCCAGTGTTGCTTGCGAGCTAACTGATAGAGCTTGTACGTCGAGGCATTACAACAGGCTGGATCGATTGTAATGGTGTATGTGGTGGCGGCGTGAACAACGCCTCACCCAATCAACTTCCGAACGAGCAAGTCATTGGCCGTAGTAAGCTTGTGTTTGCAAGGGCTGGTTTTTCATTCAATACAAAAGACCACGTGGAGGTGGGCGTTGCGTGAAGGGGAGATTGTTGCTATTTTGGGGACTGACGATTCTGTTCTGGCGTTGAGGGTGTGTGGTGGAGACGGAGAACAAGGAATGGGAGGTTCGGTTCCCGAGAGATCATGTACAAGTGTTGACTGCAGAGGAGGCCGAGACTAAAAAGGTTGAGTGATATAGCAATGGACTGTGTACCATGTATTATATCCGTGTGTCATCCGTCGCTTTTGCGTCTTATATCTCTCCTGAATTCCATTATATTTTTATGATCCTGTAAGCTTATTCATCACTTTGAAGCATTGGAATCGACTGAAAATTGTACCACTTAGAGGACTGATGATGTTGAAGTTGCACATATTAGGTCCTTTCCCTCAACTTCTGCTTTCAGGCTGCTCAAAAATCGATCACGCCCCACTTATATCGTATAAGCCATGATAAATTGAGTTTTATAGCTCATGTGCATTCTCCCTGAGTGCAATTAATGGACTCTTACAGACTATAGATTTTTCCTGAAGAAGTAATTATTATCTCTCATTAGTGTTTAGTTGTTTCTTCGCTCATTGCCAATGTTAAGCATAATGTGAGTAATAAGCATCCAACAGTACTTGCATAAATGATGAAAGATATTCCAGGGAATAATCTGTCGTTAGACTACTTGACAGAACGGGGAGATTGCAGTTTGTGACAGGGGATAGGAATAGCGATAACTTGAGAGATATGGGTAGTGATAATGTGAGTAATATGGGTGGTGATAATATGGAAAATATGGATAGTGATAAATATGGAGGAAAAGGGGTATAAGGATTTTCCCGAAAATATGACATAATTGAAGTTCCTCAGATCATGATGTCCGTGTAAATGAAATAGGGGGAACAAGGTCAATTTAATAAAGAACAGAGGGTGGGCTTCCAGCCAAGAGCCTGGCGTAATTACTATTCATGTGGGTTCATCATAAGCGTTCTTGCTTCACCTTTTCTGTCATAACTTTTAATCGAAGTATAGCCCATTCTATTTCTTTTTTCATAAAAGGGATGAAAGAGCCGGAGGATGGCGGAGCCCAACTCGGCCGCACGGCTCGGTACGTCGGCAGAAGGATGGAAAGAAAAGGTTCTCTTACTGATGTTTGCATGAACGTGAAGTTCAAAGTCCCTTGTCGATATACACAGAAATTTCAGATGAAGAGACCAGACCCGTGTTGTACATACTTCACAGCCTTGTTCTTTTTCAGTTTATTTATTATAATTAATGTATCATTTTCTGCATTTACAGTTGTCATAATGCTATGTTTTGACCTCGGCGTTTAATACTTGTGGGATGCGGGGCAGTGACAGTAGACCAGTGTTATTTCGCAATTTGAACTACATTTAAAGCGGTGTCTCACACATAGAAAAAGCTTGAGGAACCTTGTCAACGACTCCCTTTCCATTCTTGTGACACGTCTCTTGTCTATATCTCACGTGTCCCATGTCTGACCAGGAGGTCGTACCCAGTCACCCTGACCATGTCGAAGAGCTACCCCGATGGATCTCGTCTACTGCCCTGGAATCTCAACGGATCGCAGTCCTCGAAAGTCATTTTCAGGATATACTCCAGGGACTGTGGGCGTGTAATAGAGAGGGTCACGGCCTCTGTTACCACAGACCAGGTCGTGACGAGCATGTACCGATCAACAAGGACGCGCTTGATTCATGGGTTCAACAAATTGTATGTTAATCTTTTGTTTCGAGGATCGACTCCAACGTGTCGAACTTTTTAGTGCCGTGGTTTGGCAGCTTGCATAGAACCGCCGCAAGGCTTACTGGAATCGTCAGTGATCGAGGAAGGCATGTCCGGCTTTGAAAGCGACGCCATTACTAGGTGGGCCGAACCCGTTATTCGTAATTCAACGGACGTTGAAGTCGGCCCCGGTTACGTTTGTGGTCTGGCACTAGAGCGGATCGGGACGAAGTTACTGTACGGAACCAAGATGACTATTTTGATTGGAAAGTGCTTGTACTACACGCAACGTGTGGAGGAGTACCAAAGAGTTGTCGAAACGATCGTGTTCGCTCCCGAGGAATTGACGGCGACTGGGCTGCTTGACGAACCGCTGACTGTGCGGCAATTGAGCAGAATCGTTCAAGAGGGGGTGGATCTCTTGAGGCATGTACGCCTCTGATGATGGCCATTCATTGCATGCTTAAATCATTTGAATGAAGACCATCTTACCCGCGTAAAGTCCGATATCGGGCGAGTCGCTTCTTACGAATACCTATACGGCCTGTAGATCCCTGCTTGGCACTAGCGAAGAAGCGAGGATCGGCAGAGTCATAGTAGTGATGGCGCGTGTAATGGAGCTCATGGCGTTTTGCGACGATTAGCCAGCTAAAATGGTTCCTATGCTCTACACTGCCCTGGTCGGGTCGCAACTTCCTGGGGACTGCTATGCTGTCGCTTCGATATTCATATCACACCTTGGCGAATACCTCTGTAGGGTGTCGACTGCCAGACTCCCCACTTTATAATATTCTATTATTACTGCTTCGTTCTCCTGCATTATTAGGGAGGTGCATGATTGACGGGGCCTGTCACATAAGGACCTCAATGTCATTAAAACCTATTTCAAATTCTGGATGATGTCGTAGGTTTTACCGTTGCCATTTTAGGAGAATGGCTGAAATGGGCTATATGTAGATACGATCCAACCCAATCTGGACACATGGCCCTGGTTGAAACGCAAATATGGATTTTCTCCCGCTGTTTCACACAGGATCCTTTGCTCCGCAGGACTTATGGAATTCTATTGGATATCACGCTTGACGTTTTACAGACCAACATCGATTCATTTGCGTGTACCGACTCTTCTCGCTATATCACTCATATATTCATTATAAATGAACTCGATGGATTGCTTACGGATGTCACATTGCTGACTGAAAAAATTGATCGAATCAATATCATTGTTTCCATGGGGGTTAAAATGCTGCAGTGAGTCCACAGTTACACCATCGCAGACCTGTCGTCTCAAAAATGATTCGGCAATCAGAATGCTAATTCAGAAGCCAAAACCAACCACTTCATTTTTTTGTGGCGCCTTAATGCTAATAAGGGGCTCATCGTCGTTAATTTCACGATCTCGAGAACCCGAAATTGCGTGTACGGCAGTGCGAGAGGATAACCCAATCCCTGCTCTTCATAACTTACTGGACCTTTCTAAGAGGATTGTCTATATGCCTTGCGAGGAGATATTCGTGACTGGCTTGATGTACGGAGTACAATCCCTCCTCTGTCTGCTTGCGACTCCATCTGTCGGGGTCTCACCAAGTTCCAACACAACTATCCCTCTTGAAGATGCACGGACGGACATGTAACCAGACTGTTCCATACACCTAACGGATTTACTCATTGCCTGGATGTCGTTTGACCTATTTAAGATTCTTCGAAGAGTAACGCAAAGTATGATATGCGAAGGATTGTTTTCTCAGGCCTTAAAGGGCTCAAACGATGGTTTAAGATTTCTATCCTTATGACTCGGAACTTTGCCTTCTTACACCTGCTCTTTCACAACAAGCAACCTGAGATAATCGAGCTTTCCGTGGGGAATAAACCTTTCAACTTCACTAAGGATTATATAACGATCTATGACTTAGGGGTAAGTCCATAATCATAAGGTCTGTATAGAGAGCCGTGCTAGGATGCGCAGAAAGTGGAGGGAGAAGTGTCGGATAAATCCGAGAATCCTAATCAGGCCTGTCCGCTAGGTACCCCGATCCCGGCTGTTCAAGTCCTGAGCTGGCATCCCTTCGACTTGTCGATCCTGGTGTACCCAGGTGTCAGGCTGGCGGCGCTCTGCTTATAATACCACATAAACTACAAGATCACACAGCTAGATCCAACCTGACTAAGATCCGCGCAGATGCTGGCAGCCTCCAGTTCCCTGCCAACAGGGCAGTCAGCTTCCCAGCCCCGACCCTATTTATGACTGGTCCTGAATTTTAGGTAGCCAGTTCAGTTTGTATATTCATTATAATTACTTTCGAGAAAATTAAAGATTATAAAATTAGCACTGGCAGTGTAAATCAAGTCTTCTCCAAGCTGAGAAAGGATTCCTATTTCAAATAAAATCCGAATATGAAGACCATACTCGAATCACTAAATCTTTGGAAACTCGTTACTTACTGCCTGCTACGCGCAGATTCGGGAGGGCAGGTATGTATTCAGGTCCTCACAATGTGCACAAGGAATGGGAAATAAATTGCCAAAAACTATATATGATTTCATGGCCAAGGAACTTAATTGAATGTGTTGGGGTTATGACATAGCAGTATTTTAAGATGTGGGAAGATGGAATTTGGGCTGCAGTGGGTTCTGGGTGGACGATGCACCATCAGTGGGAGATGAGGATCGGCTTCTGCTGAGGCCGGGGGGTGCAATTAGTGATCGATTTGGAATTTCGAGCGACGGTGAGGCTCACTGGATTTGTGAATGTGTATCTGGTATGACGCGAAGTCTAAATCGGTTTATATCTCCCTATATCCCGGGAAAATGCAACATACTGAATTTTAAACCAACGTGATCTCCTATCTCACTTGGAATTGATTTTAGTTCCATCGCACGGTTAGAAACTCGTGAGGAAAAATAAGAGACAACTAAACGAGAGGTTATTGGAAGTCTTATGTTCACAGCTGTCCTATCGTGTCCTTTATCGCTTATTCAGTCAATATACTATCCCAGTATTCATTTAATCCTGCTCTTGCCGATTGGAATCTCGCCAAAGCAACCTCAATTCTCTCATATATTCAGGAACACCCTTATACCCCTTTTTTTAAATATTTATCACTATCCATTTTTTCCATATTATCATTACCCATATCTCTCACATTATCTCTGTTCTCATGCCGTGTCGTAATAGTCCCACAGATAGGTATGGGCTCCGCCCGTTCCACCTCCACCCACCTCCACCTTCCCCCGGTCTGTCCAGTGGTCTACTGGGACATTATTCCCTGGAATACACTTTTATCTCAAACAGAAAAACCACATTCGTGCAAAGTGGATGCTTATTACTCATGTTATACGTAACATTGACAATCCGCGAAGAAACAAGAAAATACCCATCAGAGATGACAATCACTTTGCACCTATTCGTGCACAACTATACAACTTTCCGTTCTAGAGATAGATGTAATGGGGCATCGCCCTCTTCAGAAAAACATTATTTTCCGCAAGAGCCCATCCATTGCACTCAGATAAAATCTATGTGAGCTATCTATGTGAGCCATATAGCTCAATTTATTGCAGGATCTAAGAAGAGCGTGGTTCATTTTCCAGCAGCCTAAATGAGGAAAATGAGGGAACGCACCCCCGCCGTTGCCTCTAGTGTCCCGACCATACACCTTCCCACCCCACTACGAGCCGTCATATCGGCATACGCCCGCTATGTTTTTGGCCACCAGCAAGGAGGGTTAGGACGGAAGGCAATGGCGCAGGGTAGTATTAGACCTCCGAAACCCCAGAGTGGCAAGTACAACGGGAATTGAAGATGGTGGATAACTGGTTGATATTACGTTATTGTTCAGACTTTTCATGGTCGATTCTTTTTTCGTACTCTTTGATTGTCCTGTTAAGAAAACGAGGGGAACGGAGGCATTAGTGAACCCAATTAAAGCCAACGACCATCGATCGATTCTTCGCACCTGCTTATAGGCACTGCCATCAAGTTCAACGTCTTTCCCATATAATTCATCTTCTTGAACAGCTACCGCACCACTATTCTCTACGGTAACAGATGGACTGGGTCCCGCTTTTTATGCACAGTCGAAACTAGCTCATGTGGGTCTTAGCCGACAAGGGACAAATACTGTGTGGGATGAGGCAAACAATGTTGTTGTGATAAAAATCGGTAATGCTCATACCCCAAACGCGGGAACACTGCCAGATCGTATAGCGGACTCGACCACCCGCTTATATTTTTCCTTCCATTGTACGAGCGCATTTTTCACTTACACGCGTATATATGTATGCGATGCTATGGAGTGCAGCCTCAGTCATTTCCCTACGGCCCCACTAGGCGACGACTGAGTCTTGGGCATCCGCTGCCCCTTTCCTGTTCTAGCTCGGTCCAATTTTTTCAGTTGTGCCGTCTTTCATTGTCCTGTAAATAAAACGAGAAGAAGAAGTAAAACATTATCCAACTCAATCAAAGCCAAACCGTGAGGACAAAACATACATCGACCTGACGCACCTACTTGTGAGCTCCGAAATCAAGCTCGGCCTCGTCCACTTTTACTTCATTTCCTTCCCATCCACATTCAATATTCTCTCTCTTCTCACGCCCGTCGAATTATGAATAGGCTCCATCTTGGACGACGTCCTCCTACTCTCCCAACCAATCTCCCCAAGTCCAAACTTGTCCCTTCAAAGTCCGTGATGATGTCTATTTCCACGAACCTCGTCGGAAATAACTTACCCGGTGTTACTTGCGAACTAACTTGTACGTCGAGGGATTACAGCAGGCGCATCGGTGTAACGGCGTACGTGGTGGGGGGTGAACAAGGGCTCAAATGTCGATGGAACTGATTGCTTTGGCGTTTCAGGACAGGGTGCAGAATCCTGTTGACGAGGCTTATGATACTATTCAGTGGAATTGACGAGAGAGAGAGCTTCTGGTTGTCGACATCCATGGACGGTTGCGGCAACTGTGATGCTTCCTCTAGATATTCAAGATAAATGGCACACCTATACCCTCTTGTCTTGTTGCATTTGTTCTATCTTCCTTCTCTTTCTCGTTTTTCTCTCTAGATCTTGCGCGGGTTTCAACGAGACACACTGGTTAAACCAAAGAGCTTCTGGGACGTTCTCCACTATGAGCAGGTGCTGTGACTGCGACGGGACTGTTGGGAATATTTTCTTGTTCGACCGTCATGGTGGAGTGTTTGGCAAGGCTTAGGCTTTGGGCATGACCTAGACTCGTCAACATACTTTATAGAAGACGACGCGCGAGAAGACTTGCCCATGCTGCGTGACCCTGGTGGCAGGGTGTGTGACCCTTGCTGTGGGATTCTATGCTGAACCATTAGCCTGATGCCTGGATTCCCAGACACGATCAGTCAACTGGCTCAGGACTTAAGGAGCGGGGATCGGGTAAGCTGGTATCTATTCAGGCCGACACGGCTGTTCAGGATATTCGGTTTCTTCCGATACTTTTACCAAACCGTGCCTCCAATTTCTCCCCATGCAAACATTACGAGTATGGATTTAACCTCAAGTGATAGAGCCTTATGATCCTATATGAATTTGAAGAGTTTATTCCCCAACGGAAGGGTCGATAGTCTAAGGGTGCTTGCTGTTAAAGAACAGGTGTAGGAAGGCAAAGTTCCAAGTCAAAGGGGTAGCAATATTAAACCATAGTTTGAGCAATTTAAAGCCTTAGTAAACCATCCTTTGGATATCCTACTTTGCGTTACTCCTCGAAGAAGCTTAAAAGTCGAACTTCATTCAGGTAATGAGTAAATACGCTAGTTATATGGAACATTGCACCCCCGTCCGTACTTCTTTAATAGGGATAAGTTGTTACGACTGTGTTGTAACCCATGTCGCAACCCGACGGTCCCCGAGAATACTACAGTCTATCGTTGGTCCAAGGTATTGATCAAGTCATCATTTCGGCAACCTTCGGAACACTGACACTGACATATACCTTGGTTGACGAGTTGAATTCATGCTATTGAAACTGACTAGCATTTTTTCTTTATTTCTGTAGTTGGGAAAGTCTTATCGCGCGTCGCCTTCGATAAGGTATGTTGACGAGTCGAGGCTATTCCCAAAGCCTAAGCCTTACCAAACACTGCACCATGACGGCCGAACGAGACGATATCGAAAAGTCCTGTCGCAATCACAGCACCGGCTCATATTTGACAACTTCCCAGAAGCTCTTTCGTTTAAGCAGCGTGTCTCGTCGAAACCCGCGTAAAGACCAGAGAAGGAGAATAAGAAAGAGATTGAACAGATGCAACAAGACAAGAGGGTACAGACATACAATTTCCTTTAAATATATAGAGGAATCATTACACTTGCCGCAGTCTGCCATGGATGTCGACGACCGGAAGCTCTCTCGCTCGTCATTTCTCAACATGTCCAACAGCGCCGACCCAGTACCCAAAAACTCATGAGATGCGTTGGTTTTACTAATATTCATACAATCTCCACAGGAACAGCGTCAGGAAAGGTTTCCAGTTCACTTCCATGGTGGCAGACATCCGCAAAAAGCACAGAGAAGGAGAAAAGGAAGGAGAAAGGCGCAAGTATTACTGTTGCCGCAACCGTCCATGAATGATGTCGACAACTAGAATTTCACTCGCTCGCCAATTCCGTTCAACGGGGTCACAGGCATCCGCAACACGATCCGGCACCCAGTCCTCAAACGCCAAAAGAATAAGTCCCATCGACATTCGAGCCATTGTTCACGCCGCCGCCACCTATGGCGTTACATCCGATCCGGCCTGTTGTAATGCCTCGACGTACAATCTCGATCAGTTATCTCGCAAGCAACACTTCGTCAGCGATTGATCGACGAAGTTCGTGGAAATGGACATCGTCGCGGACTTTGAACGGACAAGTTTGTGTTTGGCGAGATTGGGAGTGGGAGAATAAGACGACGTCGTCCGATAAGCCTATCACTAATGAGACCAGTGTGAGAAGGGCCACTCCTACCGTAGACGTTTGTTGAAATAAGACTGTTGCGCCTTCCTGCTGTTTTGAATCTACTTCTAGACCTTTTCCTTTCGTTTCCCCATCAGACCCAGTATTTGAGCTGTTTGACTGCGCGCAGAAAGCGGAACCCAGACTGTCTTTTCATTCCAGTGGCGAACACCCGCTGCAGGGCAAAAGGACTGTCGGGTGCGGACCATCAATACTTTGATCAATGGAACGAGCATGTGTCACCGTAGAAACCTTGGTCTGTGGTAACAGAGGCCGTGATCTTCTACATTACACGCCCATTGTCTCTGGAGTATGCCTTGAAAATGACTTTCGAGGACTTCAATCCTTTGAGATTCCAAGGAATCAGGTGAAATCAATGGGGGTAGCTCTGCGACATGGTTAGGGTCACTGGGTACTACCTCGTGGTCAGACATGGGGAACGTGAGATATAGACATGAGGTATGTCACAAAAATGGAAAGAGAGTCGTTGACGGGGTTCATCAGGCCTGCTTCTATTTTTGTGACACATCGCTTTGAACATAGGTCAAGTTGCCAATTAACAATGCTGTACTAATGCGTCCAAAAGTCCTGAGAGCCGAGATGAGCTTTAAGCGCCGATAGTAATGAATATCATATCATTGCGTTGTGACAACTATACATACAGAAAATAATTCATTAATTATAATAAATAAACTGAAAGAAAATAGCTGTGAAGTATGTACAAACCTGGTCTGTTCTCTTATCTGAATACTTCCGTACATATCGACAAGGTTGGAACTTTGAAACAATACTTCGTGTTCATACAAAAATCAGTGAGAGAACTTTTTCTTTCCGTGCTTCGACCGACGTACCGAGTGGTGCCGCCGGGGGGGCTATAATTCCACTATGAGTAAAGACAGAAAGCGGAGGACTAGGGACGCTTATGATGAAACCACATGAAAAAAGTAATCCCGCCAGCTTCTCTTTCCTGCCAATGTGCTTTGGCTGGAAGCCCACCCTTGCAAATCACATGTCACCCAGTCGCCACAGATTCATAACATTCAGGGAGATCGAACCACACCCTGTCGAAGCCGCTGATAAAAACGTGTTCCACGCAACTGGGATAGGCAATATGAAGGTCACTATACCAAACGGCAATTCAATGGGGACCGTCACCCTCAACAATGTCCTATACTCACCTGATCTCACATTCACACTCATTTCACTCGCACGCTGTGACAAATCAGGTTGCTCGGCACTCCTGAAGAACCAAATGTGCTCAATCAGGGACAAAAAGGGCAAGCTAGTTGGGAGGGTCCCATTAACGAGTGATGGCCTCTATAAGGTAGAACACAAGATACCACGGCCCATTGCAAATGTCGTCAGAAAAATATCAATCGACGAATTGCATCGACGACTAGGCCATGTTGAACCCTGAGCGGCTAAGAAAGCTATCCAAGATGGCCACATCACTGGGATCGATCTTGATATGTCGATCGAACCGACATTTTGCTCGTGTTAATTATAAAATTTGAGCTTGGTAGAAGTCGCCTACCTACTTCATTTATACGGACATCAAGTTCTAGCGACTTCCATTATGTCATGTTTTCAGCAAAATCTTTAAACCCGTTTTCTTGCATATTTATCACTATCCGTATTTTCCATATTATCACGATCAATATTACTCACATTATCGCTACCCATATCTCTCACGTTTTCACTATGCCTATCCCCCGTCACAATCTGCACCCTCCCCGTTCTGTCCAGTAGTCTGCTGGCAGATTATTCCCTGGAATATACTTTCATCCCAAACAGACAAACAACATTCGTGCAAGTACTTTGGATGCTTATAACTCACGTTATACGTAACATTGACAATGAGCGAAGAAACTACAACATACCAATGAGAGATGACAATTACTTGGCTCCCGTTCACGCGCAACTGCATATCCTTGCGTTGCTTCTGATCGATGCATGTGGCATCGCTCTGTTTAGAAAAGGTTTTTTCTCGGTGAGAATCCATTAATTTCACTCCGATACAATGTACATGAGCTAAAAAAACTCAATTTATCATGGTTTGTACGATCTGAGTAGAGCGTAGTTCATTTTCCAGTAGCCTTAATGGGGAAATTGAGGGAAAGCACCGCCGTTGCCCCTAGTCTCCTGACCATACAAGTTCCCACCTCACTACGAGCCGTTATATTGGCATACGCTGGGCATGCTTTCGGCCACCAGCAGGGAGGATAGGACGGAAGACAATGGCTCTGGGTGGCATTAGACTGCCGAAAAGGAACGCTGGTAAGTACAGCGGGGATGGGAGATGGGGATACAGGGTTGATCTTACGTTCTTTTACAGACTTTTCATGTTATCTATCCTCTTTCGTTATTCTTGACCTCAACTCTAATTAAATACCATGCATGCGCTGCTTGGCTTTCCTGTAAAGAAACGAAGCGAAGCGACGCATTAGCCAACCCAATTATAGCCAACAGTGAAGAAAAGATCATCAATCGATTCTACACACCTCCTTATAGGCACTTCCACCAAGGTCAACGTCTTTCCCGTAGAATTCATCTTCACGACAGCTTTCACACCAGGTCGTGACGAATATGTATCGATCACCAAGGACATATTTGATTCATGGGTTCAACAACTGGTATATTAATATTTTGTTTCGGGGATCGACTCCAATTTGTCGGACCTTTTTTCGTGTAGTGCCGTGGTTTTGCAACTTGCCTAGAACCGCCGCGAGGCTTGCTGGATTCATCAGGAATTGAGCAAGGCATGTGCAAAATTGAGAGGGACGCCATGACTAGGTGGTTCGCACCCATTATTCGTAATTCAAAGGAAGTCGAAGTCGGCCCCGCTTACCTTTGTGGTCCGGCATTAGAGCGGATCGGGACGAAGCTACTGTACGGCACCAAGATATGCGTTTTGGTTGGAAGGTGCTTGGTTTACACGTGGCGTGTGGAGGAATACCAACGAGTTGCCCGACAGCTGATGTACACGCTCGAAGAAACGACGACGACTAGACTGCTTAACGAACAGCTAACTGTGCGGCAATTGGGCACAATGGTTAAAGAGGGGATAAATCTCTTGAGGCATGTTCGCTTCTGATGAAGGCCATTCATTGCATGCTGAAATTATTTTAATGAAGACCATCTTACCCACGTAAAATACGATATAGGGGGAGTTGGCTTCTTATGAAGACCTATGGCGCCTTTACATCCCGGTTTGGCACTAGCGAAGAAGCGAAGATCGGCAGAATCATAGTACGGATGGCGCATGTAATCGATTTCATGGCGGATGCTGAGGATGCCCCAGCTAAGATGGTTCCTATGCTCTACACTGCCCTGGTCGGGTCGCAACTTCCGGGTGACTGCTATGCTGTAGCCTCGATATTCATATCACACCTTGGCGAATATCTCTGTCTGCCACCCTCACCACTTTACAATATTCTATTATTACTAACTGTTTCTCCACCATTATTAAGGAGGTGCATGATGCACAGCGCCTGTCACATGAGGACCTCAATGTCATTAAAAACTATTTCAAATTCTGGATGGTGTCCTAAGCTTTACTATTGCCGTTTTTGCAAAATCGCCGAAGTGAGAAATATGTAGATACGATCGAAACCAACCTGGACACATGGAACTGATTCGCCCGCTAATATCGATTTTCTCCTGTTGTTTCACACAGGATCCTTGGCTCCGCAGCATTTATGGAACTCTATTGGATATCACGCTTGACGTTTTACAGACCAACATCGATTCATTTGCGTGTGCCGACCTTTCTCGCTACATCGGTTATCTATGCATTCTAGATCCACTCGATGCATTATTTGAGGATGTCACATTGATGGTAGAAAATATCGGTCGAATTGATGTCATTATTTGAATCGGGGTTGGAATCCTGCAGTGAGTCCACAGTTACACCATCGCGGACCCGTCGTCTGAAAATGATTCGGCAATCAGAATCCTAATTCAAAACCGAAAGCCAACCACTTCATTGTTTGATGCAGCCTCGATGCTAATAAGAGGCTCATCGTCACTGATTTCACAATCTCCAGACCCCGAAATTGCGTGCACGGCAGGGCGAAGCACCTAGCCCAATCCGTGCCCTTCATGACTTCCTGGTCTTTTCTGTGAGGGTTGTCTATATTCCTGAGGAGACGTTGGCGACGATGTCGAATGTTTTGATGGACGAAGTGCATTCACTCCTATGTCTGCTTGCGACTCCATTTGTAGGGGTCTCACCAAGTTCCAACACAAATTATTTATCCCTCTTGAAGAAGCATGGACGGGCGTGTCACTAGACTGTTCCATGTGGCTAACGTATTTACTCATTTTCCGAATGATGTTCGACCTATTTTAAGATTTTTCGAAGAGTAACACGAAGTATGATATGCGAAGGATGGTTTCCTCAATCCTTGAAGGGCTCAGACGATAATTTAAGGAAGAGATTGCTACCCCTATGACTTGGAACTTCGTCTTCTTACACCGCGAGCATCCTTAGATAATCGACCATCCCGCGTTGGGGAATAAACTCTTCAAATTCATAAAGAATTGTATAACGATCTATCACTTACGGCTATATCCATACTCATAAGGTCTGCATGGTGAACCGTGCTAGTATATGGAGAGATTGGAAGCACAGTTCGGTAGAAGTGGTGGAAAAAACCGAAAATTATGATCAGCCGTGTCGCCAGGTCCCAGCTTTTCCGATTCCCGCTGCTCAAGTGATGAGCTAGCCGACTGATCGTGTCTGGGGCACCCAGACATCGGGCTGACGGTTCTGCATAGAACCCCACAGCAAGGTTCACACAGCCTGCCACCAGGGTCACGCAGCATGATCAAGCCTGTGTAGATGGCTGTTCGCTAATATCTACGCAGTCGTTGGCAGCCTCCCGTTCCCTCCTGACAGGGCAGTCACCGACCTGTAGGATTTGCGTTTTGGTTGACAGGTTGAATTTATGCTATTGAAACTGTTTAGCATTTTTTCTTTATTTCTGTAATTGGGCAAGTCTTATGTCGCATCACCTTCGATAAGTTATGTCGACGTGTTGAGGCTATGCCCAAAGCCTAAGCCTTGCCATACACTCCACCATGACCACCCAACAAGAGTATCGTGATTCTTCTGAAGACCTCTTCCTCAATCCTTCTTACGTTAATGGACTAAAATCGTCTTGGTCAACCTAAATAACACTACAGTGATCTCTCAAAGCCCAACATATTCGACACCGCCGACACAGCCATATGCAAAACTTCATGGGATACGTTGGTCTTGCTAACCTTCCTAACATGTCCAAAAGAAGAGTGTCATGCAAGGTTTCCACCGCCCAGAGAAGGAGAAAAAGGATGCAGCAAGGTGCAAGCATTTTATTCAACTCGAATACCCGAAGGTTCCGTCGCAGTCACAGCATCTGGTCATCTTTGACAATGTACCAGAAGTTCTTTCGTTTAACCAGTGTGTCTCGTTGAAACCCGCGGAAAGTCCACAGAGATGAACGAGAAAGAGAAGGAAGATAGAAAAGATGCAACAAGACAAGAGGGTACAGGTGTGCCATTTTCCTTGAATATCTAGAGGAAGCATCACAGCTACGACAACCGCCCATGAATGTTGAAAACCAGAAGCTCTCTCACTTTCCACTTCCACTTAACATGATCGTAAACCTCCACAATAGGATTCTGCACCCTGTCCTCACATACCAGACAATAAGTCCCATGGACATTTGACGCATTGTTCGAGCTGCTGCCATGTATGCTGTTCCAACCGATGCAGCCTGTTGTAATGCCTCGTATACTTTATTGTTTAGTCCAACGAGTCTCAGCACTATTTCACCGCTAAGATATTTAAATTGTCTTCAGGGAATGGCCCCTGGCCCTATTTATCACTGATGGCAGAGTTCTAGTTACTCAGTTCAATCTGTATATACATTACCGTTACTCTCAAGAAAATCAAATTTAAGAAATTAGCAGTAGGAGTGTTTATCAAGTTTTTCTCAAGCTGAGAAAATATAATTATTTCACATGGAGTGTAAATATGAAGACTATACTCGAATATTAAATCAATGGCAAATAGGTATCGGGGAACTTACCTGCCTGCTACGTGCAGATTTCGGAGCCACTAAACCGGAGAAGCTACAAATTAAAGAGGCCTAGCAGCGTCGAAAGAAAAGAGCCTATAGATAAATTTTGTTGCACATTGAAGATGAACCAAGGGTGGTAAATATGGTGAATGATCCAAGGAACGCATGAGACAACTGAAAAACAATGTACAGAATGGATTTAACCAATATTCGAACAATGCTATTGTCAGCACTTGTTTGAATGCACTATGACGGAATGGGTATTATCGAATATAAAGCCCAAATGGATTCGAGCAGATTGAAACTATTAGAAGTGAATCGTGTTATAGAAGACACAGACTATCTCAGTCTGTTTATGAGTATGCTTCCGGAGGAGTTTGACGTTGGTTGAGCAGCGGGTATGTTGATATTTTGTTTCGAGGATCGACTCCCATGTGTCGGAATTTTTTCCCGCTTAGTGCCCTGATGTTGCAGAACCGCCGCGAGCCTTGCTGGAATCAGCAGGGATTGAGGGAGGAATGTCCGACATTGAGAGAAACGCTATGAATAGTTGGATGGAACCCGTTATTCGTAATACAACGGGAGTCGAAATCGGCCCCGGTTACCTTTGTGGTCTAGCAATGGAGCGGCTCGGGACGGAGGTACTGCACGGCATCACCATATCCATTTGGCTTTAAGGTGCTTCTTCAACACGCGCCGTGTGGAGGAATACCAAAGAATTGCCCAAAGGCTCATGTACGCACGCGAGGAAATGAGGACGACTAGACTGCTTAACAAATAGCTAACTGTGCGGCAATTGAACAGAATCATTAAAGAGGGGGTGGATCTCTTGAGGCATGTTCGCTTGCGATGAAGGCCATTCATAGCATGCTGAAATTACTTTAATGATGACCATCTTACCCGCGTAAAATCCGATATCGGGCCAAATGGCTTCTTCTGAACACCTATCCCGCCTTTACATCACGTTTTGGTACTAGCGAAGAAGCAAAGATTAGATTGGCAGAGTCATTGTACGGATGGCGAATGTAATTGATTTCACGGAGGGTATTGAGGATGCGCCGGGGAAAATGGTTCATGTGCTCTTCACTGCCCTGGCCCAGTCGCAACTTCCCGGTGACTGCTATGTTCTCGCCTCGACATTCATATCACACCTTGGCGAATATCTCTGTAGCCCATCGGCTGCCACCCTCACCAATTTACAATATTCGATTATTACTACCCGGTTCTGCCGCATTATTGAAGAGGTGCATGACGCACAGCGCCTGTCACATGAGGACCTCATTGTTATTAAAAACTATTTCAAATTTTGGATGATGTCGTACGTTTTACCGTTGCTGTTTTTGAAGAATGGTCGAAATGAGAAATATGCAGATACGATCGAAGCCAACCTGGACACATGGAACTGATTCGCCAGCGAATATTGATTTTCTCTTGCTGTTTCACACTGGATCCTTGGCTCGGCAGCATTTATGGAACTCTATTGGATATCGCCCTTGACCTTTTACAGACCAAGATCGATTCATTTGCGTGTGCCGACTCTTCTCGTTACATCGCTTATAAATGCATTATAAATGAACTGGAGTTCGAAAGGGGGAGTTAGGTACTCCACCATGACGCCCCCCATGTCCCGAATTCCCTCTGATGGATTATTTAAGGATGGCACATTGCTGGCAGAAAACATTGATCGAATTAATATCACTGCTTCCATTGGGGTTAAAATGCTGCAGTGAGTCCGCAGTTACACCATCGCAGACCGGTCGTCTCAAAATGATTCGGCTATCATAAGACGAATTCAGCGCCCGAAAGCAGACACTTCAGTGTTTGATGGCGCCTCGAGGCTACTAAGGGGCTCATCGTCGTTAATTTCACAATCTCTAGAACCCGACATTGTGTGCACGGCAGTGCGAGCGGATAGCCCAATCCCTGCTTTCCACGGGTTCCCGGCCTTTTGTGAGAGGATTGTCTATGTGCCCAAGGAGGAGAGTTTGGCGATGAGCCTGAGTTTTTTGATGAACGACGTACATTCCCTCCTTGTCTGCTTGCGACTCCGTTTGTAGGGGTCTCTCCCAAGTTCCAACACAGACTATGTATCCCTTTTGAAGAGGCACGGACGGCTGTGTGACTAGACTGTTGCATATCGCTAACATATTTTTTCATTACCTGAATGATGTTCGATGTAGCTTAAGATTCTTTGACGAGTAATACAAAGTATGATATCCGGAGGATGATTTCCTCAGTTTTTAAAGGGCTCAAACGATGATTCCAGAAAGAGATTGCTACTCCGATAACTTCAAATCTTGTCTTCTTGCACCTGTTCTCCAGCAGAACACTGAGATAACCCCCATGGGGAATAAACTCTTCAAATTCATAAAGCATTATTATACAACAATCTATCACTTGCCAAAAATGAATACATACCTCCAAGGTCTCCGCGGAGACCCCGGCTAGTACCCAGAGAAACTTGAATGTGGAGTTAGGTAGAAGTGTCGGAAAAAACCGAAAATCATGACCAGGACTATGTTCCGGTTTTCTCGATCCGTGCTCCTCATGGAACTCTTACGGATTTAAATCGACTCCTGGGTAAGAAGAGTATGTTTACAAATTCGAAGTCACGACAGCCGACTGGTCTTGGATGGGGCACCCAGGCATCAGGCTGACGGCGCTCACACTGCCACGCGGGTCACACTGCCACGCGGGTCACACTGCCACGCGGGTCACACTGCCACGCGGGTCACACTGCCACGCGGGTCACACTGCCATGCGGGTCACACTGCCACGCGGGTCACACTTCCACGCGGGTCACACCGCCACGCGGGTCACACTGCCACGGGTACACTGCATGCCGAAGGTCACACTCCCTGCCCACGCAGCATGCAAGCCTGCGCAGACGCTGGCAGGCTACAGTTCTCTGCCGACAAGGCCACCGACCCATATGATTTGCGTTTTGGTTGACGCGTTTAATTCATGCTATTGAAACTGACTAACATTTTTTCTTTATTTCTGCCCTTGGGCAAGTCTTACCGCGCGTCACTTTCGATAACGAGTTGAGGCTATGCCCAAAGCCTAAGCCTTCCCAAACACTACTATGACAGCCGAGCAATTCAATATCCGAAATACCCGTTGCAGTCACAGCACCTGCTCATAGTGGACAGCGTCCCAGAAGCTCTTTCGTTCAACCAGCCTGTCTCGAAACCCGCGTAAAGTCCAGAGAAGAGAGAGATGGAACGGATGCCACAAGGCAAGAAGTACAGGCATGCCATTTACCTTTAATACCTAGAGGAAGCATCACAGTTGCCACAACCGCTCACGGATGTTGACAACAGCTCTTCCACTGAACGGGATCGTAAGCCTCTGCAAGAGGATTCTGCACCTTGCCCTCAAATGCCAAAGTAATCAGTCCCATCGACATTCGGGGGCAAGCGGGTGGCTGCGAATGAGACGGTGCATGATGAAGGGAATGCTACACAGTGTGAGGAAGAGGATGATGAGCGGCGTTTCAGACGGTTTCGGGGCGTTAGGGTTTGGAGAGGGGCTCCTGGCGTACGGGGGAGGTACTAACTGAATCCATCGGATATTCCGCCGTCATTCACTGGCTGCCCCGTAATGAGCCCACGCAACCACCGAATCATCTCAACCAGCCCCAAAACGCTACCCAGTGCATTACACAGCTGCCCAAGCTTCTCAGCCACACCGACCATAGCGAAGAATGACGAATGTGTAGCCATATACATGCTTTCGGGCATCTGGGAAAAGCCTCCGAACGTCTGCCCTATGGTCGAAATGAGCGCAAATGTGTGTCGTTGCTTCGAACTGATGTGTGAGTGTAGGGTTATGTGGATTGAATGGTGGCTGCATCCACTCGACGTGCGTGCTTACGGGCCCAAATCAAGCTCGGCATTTTCCATTTCATTTCCTTCCCATCCACAGTCATTATCATCTGTCGGGCTTCCCTTTCTTCTCAACACTGTTGGTACAACCACCATCCACTGTAGTAGTTGCGCTTGGGAGTCGGCCTTAGAGAATATGGCCCCCTCCTGCTTGATGGATCACTGTTCACAGGATCATTCGCCCAGCGCATTGGGCAAGGTTTGTCCAACATCATTTAATTAATGCCATCATATACTGACTTAACTTAATTTAAGCAAGACCCAATGCCGGGACGCTCCATCCCCACATCGTTCCCAAGGCGATTACCACCATCCGCCCCAGGTCACAAACTGCCGGTCATGATATTGTGCACGTGGATGACGGTAATGTCAAAGGCGCCAATGAAGATCGGGACTATACCCCACGTATCTCGTGGGAAGAAAGGGGGAAGGGGCTCTATCTTGGAGAGTATGGCCCCCTCATGCTGGATGGATTGCTATTGACGGGATCATTCGCCAAGCGCATTGTGCAAGGTTTGTCCGACATCATTTAACTAATGTCATCATATACTTACTGGACTTATTTTGAGCAGGACCCAACGATGAGACGTTCCACATCAGTCCCAAGACGAATATCACCATCCACCCCAAGTCACAAACTGCTGGTGATGATGGATCCGAGTATATGGTACCGGTTTCGTGTCGTTTATTTTTACTTTTCATCATATATTGCTCAACTATCAGAATTTTCCTTCATTGATGACGACGATGAAGCCACTGATCAGAAAGTGTTGGCCGGTACGAGCACGCAGACAGACCTGTCTCCAGCATTTGGTTCATACACCTCATTCCTTTGTGCGGATCTGTAAAACCTCATAGAAATCCGCGATAATTGCAGATATTCCTGTGACAGCATTCCTCCCCGTTGTCCCATTTGTTTACCATGTTGTGTCTTGCCAACTCGACCCCCCGCACATTAGCGCTAGCGCTCCCACCTCTGCGATGGACAGTGAAGGGATGCATAATCATGGATACAGACAAGGTAGTGACTCCTTTATCATAATGCGTCATTGGGGAAATTAATATTTTGTGCAAATATAGAAGTCTATGCAGACATGTCGTATAGGGGCATCTGGGGCAGCTCATCATCTAGTACGCAGTACGTTGCACCACTTGTTTCACTCATACGTCCTTAACCTTCATTAAATTCAGGATCTTCCCTCACACGATGGGACTGGGCACAGTGCGCTTGCAGGACGATCGATCTTATGAGCAGCCTGGATCCTGTGCCGAGGCCAAAGTCTTCACCTCCTGACTTCCCTGACTTCAAATATCAAGAAATACCTCGTTAGTTGTGACTTATTTTAATACCACAAGGAACAAACTGAAGACCACCCTAGCGCCAGCCCCTAAAGTACCACGAAGCACAAGGTCTCCGACCAATGGCCATCCCAGATGTGCTTACCGGGATGAAGCTGAATCCGACGGGCCGTCCGCATCAATGCACAACCCCAAGAACCAGCGCCGGTATGAAGGACATGGTGATGGTTCGCATGTCTCAAACAGTCTGTCCTCCAGGGTGAGAACATCTTCGGGTTGCAGGTGAGTCCCATTGGCTACATTTCTTACACCAACTAACATTGACTTCTTAGAAGGACAAAGCATTTTGAACATAAGTCCTTAACACCTCAACCCCATTACGAGGGAAAGAGAAAGGCGAGACAAGACAAGGCTTTTAATAATAGAGGAAAACCCCCAACATGGTTAGAAAGTACAATTTCGTTTCATTAATTTTGGCAATTATACTCACATGTTATCATCTAGGCAAGTGACGGATACCTCAGTGCGACAGCACTTGCACCTGACCTGGGGTGGCAACAGGTTGGAAAGCCACTCCCGCATGTCCAACTACCCACCACAACGTTTGGCAAAGACACTTGGTGGACCTCTAGCTGCTCAGATGGAACCATTGCCTCCAGGTGCACCTCCACCACAATGTAACTGATGGTGGACAGAGAGGTAAGTGGGTTAAGCAGGGTCAGAAGCGAAAGCAGGGGCAAGAGGGGGGGCAGCGGCGGACAAAAAGTAGGGGCAGCGGCGGACGAGTAGTAGTGGCAGAGGCCAGATATACTCCTTTCTTTTCTTTTCTAGTTCTCCTTCTCCTTCTTTCTTTGGATATTTCTACTTCTTTCTTTTCATCAATTTCTCTGGTTCATGGGCTAGGGATGTCAATCAGTTGGTTCTGGCTTGTATCTTTGAGAACGGGGTGCGTTGTTTTATCAACTTTCCCGATATGTTGACCCATTCATTATCGTTCAGCTGTGTCTGTTCTGTGAGTATTGTGTCTTCGGAGTTTCCTAGGCCGAATACTCGCTGTGCAAGCACTTGATACATCACTGAGGTGCTGCATCGTGCATAATCAAACGTACGTCCATCTCTTAAACGGTGGTAGTCGTGGGAAGGAAATGAAGTATTCTAAACCAACGTGATCTCCTATCCCATTTGGAATCAGATTTAGTTCCATCGCACGGCCAGAAACCAGTGAGGAAAAAGAAGAAACAACCAAACTGCACTATCAAGAGCTTATTGGAAGTCCCATGTTCCCAGCTGTCGTATCGTGTTCTGATATCGCTCATCCGGCCAGTAAACTATCTCAGTGTTCATCTAGTCCTGCTCTTGCCCATTGCAATCTCGCCAAAAGAATATCTGTTTACGACTAGAGAGCAAGAATCACGCTTAGGAGGAGGAAATTGATACTTACAGAGATATTCAGATGTGGATTTTGCAGGGGATACTGAGGACAATCTTTCTTGGAGCGGGACCTGTATCTTGGTCATCCAGAAAACAGACTACCGTAGCACTTTCAGAAGCCGCCTGCAAAGCCATGTGACAAGACACTTCTTAGAAGAACTCAATATCATACATGAAGAGCCAACAGCTACTTTGGGAGACAATCAAAGAATGATAGTACACTTCTAATCAATGTCCACGCCACCAAATGAAACACATCGAAGTCAAATACCACTTTATTCAACATTCAATTGAAAACGGCACCATACAACTCCATTGCCGCTCAACAAAAGAAATGATCATCGACATATTTACAAACCCATTATCCCCATGGACACATATTTATTACACACATTGTCTTGGTCTATTTCCTTCTGCCCATCTGTGGGCCGATTGTCATAGGGTATAGGAATAGTGATAATGTGAGAGATATGGGGAGTGATAATATGTGTGGGGTGTGGAAATATGGAAAATAAGGAGATTGATTAATATGGAAGAACAGGGAAAACATGACATCATTGAAGTTGCTCAGATCATGGTGTCCATGCAAATGAAATGGGTGAACAAGTTCTGACAAGGGCAAATTTTATACACAACACACGATGAGCTGCCAGGCAAATGCACATTGGCAGGAAAGAGAAGCTGGCGGAATTACTTTTTTCACCTGGCTTCATCATAAACGTGTTTACTCCTCCTTTTACGTCTTCACTCTTAATGGAAGTGTAGCCCAATCTATTTCTTTTTTGATAAAAAGAATGAAGAGTGAAAGCTGAGGATGGTGGCGCCCAAATCAGCCGCACCAGTCGATATGTCGGCAGAAGGATAGAAAGAAAAGGTTTTCTCACTGATGTTTGCATGAACACGAAGTAAAAAGTCCCTTGTCAATATGCACGTAAATCTTCGGATAAAGTAACCAAGCCAGTTTTGTACATACGTCACAGCTTTTCTCTTTTTCAGTTTATTTATGATAACTAATCTATTATTTTACGTATTTACAGTCATAATGCTACCATATAATATTTATGGCCCTTGGCGTTTAAAGGCCATCTTTGGAAGCGGGGCCTTTTCCAATGACTTAGTAGACCAGTGTTAATTTGCACTACATTCAAAGTGGTGTCTCACAAACATAGAAAGAGCCTGATGAACCTTGTCAACGGTTCTCTTTCCATTCTCGTGACACTCCTCTTGTCTATACCTCACGCTCCCCATGTCCGACCACGAGGTAGTACTGAGTCACCCGGACCAGGTCGAAGTGCGACCCCCGTTGATGTCGCCTACTGCCATGGAATCTCAACGGATCACAGTGCTCGAAAGTCATTTTCAGGATATGCTTCAGAGACTATGGGCGTGTAATAGAGAGGGTCACGGCCTCTGTTACCACAGACGAGGTCACGAGCATGTATCGATCACCAAGGATGCATTTGATTCATGGGTTCAGCAACTGGTATGTTAAGCTTTTGTTTCAAGAATCGACTCCAATGTGTCAGACTGTTTTTTCGTTGAGTGCCGTGGTTTTGCAACTTGCCTGGAGCGGCCACAAGGCTTTCTGGATTCATCAGGAATGGGGCAAGGCATGTCCAACATTGAGAGAGAAGCCATGACTAGGTGGTTCGCACCTGTCATTCGTAATCCAACGGACGTCGAAGTCGGCCCCGGTTACTTTTGTGGTCTGACAATGGAGCGGATCGGGACAAAGCTACTGTACGGCACCAAGTTATCCATTTTGGTCGTGAAGTGCTTCTTCAACACATGGCATGTGCAGGAGCACCAAAGGAGGGTTTTTGGGCTCACAGACACAGGCAAGGGGGCAAAGACAAGGAATAGACTGCTTGAAAAACAGTTAACAGTGGGGCAATTGAGCATAATTGTTAAAGAGGGGGTGGATCTGTTGAGGCATGTTCGCTTCTGGTAAACGCCATCCATTGAATGCTCAAATCATGTTGAAGAAGGCCATCTTACCTGCGTCAAATACGATATCGGGGGAAATGGCTTCTCATAAGTACGTATACCGCCTTTATATCCAGGCTTGGCACTAGCGAAAAAGTGAACATCGGCAGAGTCATAGTAGTGATGGCGCATGTAATCGATCTCATGGTGTTTATCGAGCATTCACCAGCTAGAATGGTTCCCCGCTGCTTAAGTCATGACCCAGTCGACTGATCGTGGCTGAGGCATCCAGGCATCAGGCTGACGGCTTTGCATAGAATCCCACAGCAGCAAGGGTCACACAGCCTGCCACCAGGGTCACGCAGCATGGGCAAGTCTTCTTGCGCGTCGCCTTCGATAAGGTATGTTGACGAGTTCGAGGCCATGCCCAACCTCTAAGCCTTGCCAAACACTGCACCATGACGGCTGAACAAGAAAATTCCCAACAGCCCCGTCGCAGTTACAGCCCCTGCTCATAGTTGACAAAGTCCCAGAAGCTCTTTCGTTTGCCCACTGTGTCTTGTCAAAACCCACCCAAGGTCTAGAGAAGGAGACTAAGAAAGAGATGCAACAGATGCAACAAGACAAGAGGGTACGGGCATGCCATTTACTTTGAATATTTAGAGGAAGCATCACAGTTGCCGCAACTGTCCATGGATGTCGACAACCAGAAGCTCTCTCGCTCGTCACGTCCACTGAAGGGGATCATAGGCCTCGTCAACAGGATCCTGCACCCTGTCCTCAAACGCCAAAGCAATCAGTCCCAAGGGGAAGGAGGCCGAGCTTGATTTGGGAGCTTCCAAGTTGGTGCATCAGGTCGATGGATGTTTTGTCTTCATGGTTTGGCTTTGATTGGGTTGGCTAATGCTTCACTTCTCCTCCTCGTTTTATTTACAGGACAATGAAACACAGCACAACTGACAAAATTGGACTGAGATAGAATAGAAGAGGGGCAGCGGATTCCCAAGACTCAGTCGCTGCGTAGTGGGGCTGTATGGAAACGACTGATGTTTCACTCCATAGTATCACATACATATATACGCGTGTGGGTGAAAAACGCGCTCGTACGATGAAAGGCAAAATATAACCGGATAGTCTAGCCCGATATACGATCTGGGTGTTCCCGCGTTTGGGGTATGAGCATTACAGGTTTTTGTTACAACAACATTGTTTTCCCCATCACACACAGTATTTGTACCTTGTCGGCTAAGACCCACATGAGCTGGTTTCGACTGGGCATAAAAGGCGGGGACGCAGTGCGTCTGGTACCGTAAAAAATAGTGGTGCGATAGCTGTCACGAAGATGAATTCTATGTGAAAGACGTTGAAATTGCCTGTAAGCAGGTGCGAAGAATCGATCGATGGGTTTTCTTTCATTGTGGGCTTTCATTGGGTTCATTAATGCGTCCCTTTGCTTCGTTTCCTTAATAGGACAATCAAAGAGCGCATGAACAGTCTCATGTGTAGAGTCGAGGTCAAGATGAACGCACAAATAAAAAATACGAAAAGTCTGTACAAGAACGTACAAATAACCCGTTATCCACCATTTCCAATTCCCGCTGTACTTACCACTGTAACTTTTCGGCGGCCTAATGCCACCCCTGTGCCATTGCCCTCCGTCCTATCATCTCTCCTGGGAACCGAAAACATCCACCTTGTATGCTCATATGACGACTCTTAGTGGGTAGGAAGGCGTATGGTCAGGAGATTAGGTGGAACTGCGAGTCATGTTCCCCATTTAGTCTGCTGGAAAATGAACCACGCTCTAATTAGATAATACAAGGAATGATAAATTAAGTTTTATAGCTCCCATGGATTACTCGTCCCCATGGATCACGCTGGTAAAAGCTCCCAAGGCTGTGTCTTTCACCACCTTGTGATGAATAATCCACCCAATTATATGCAAAGCGCGTATACCCAACAAATCCGCGGATGGATTGAGGCTACCCAATAATAATCGAGCGCATGTTTGACGAGGAATATAAATTTTTAATGTATCAGTTAATATATCGAAGGGCTTCCGAAGAATTTGATCACCGAGACGTCCGAAAATCGGCTCAAATACTAGACACGAGTCACATACCACAGCCCACGGCCTCCCATGACCGACACTTAGCATTAGCGACTTCCCTATCATGGGTCCCAAGGGCACCCATGTCAGATTCAGCGCCATTAAGAAGCATCCTTCCAACGCTTAAAACAGGCGATACCGATCACACGTGACCTAAATTGATGCTTCGTTTCTCAATCGTCTGGTCTTTTTGTGTCTTTGGCGAAATAGAGGTTGTGTAGGGTATGGACTGATATGGTTTCATTACATCTAACACAATAAAGATAAATACTCTTAGTTTTGTCCATGAATAATTCAGACCCCCGTATTAGCCTGGAGGGGCCATAAAACAATAAATGGGCTGATTTTGGGGTCTGAACTAGTATTCTGTTAACCGAATAATTTTGAGACGACAGGAACAATGTTGTTGTGACAAAAACCGGCAATGCTCATACCCCCAAACGCGGGACCACTGCCAGATCGTATATCGGACTAGACCACTCGCTTATATTTTCTCTTTCATCGTACGAGCGCATTTTTCACCCGCACGCGTATATATGTATGCGATGGTATGAAGTGCAACCTTAGTCGTTTCCCTACAGCCCCGCTGCGCAGCGGCTGAGTCTTGGGCATCCGCTGGCCCTCTTCTATTCTAGGTCGGTCCAATTTTGTCAGTTGTGCCGTCTTTCATGGTCCGGTACATAAACCGAGGAGAAGAAGTGAAGCATTAGCCAACCCAATCAAAGCCAAACCATTAAGCATCCATCGACCTGACGCAACAACTTGGGAGCTCCCAAATCAAGCTCGGCCTCTTCCACTTTTATTTCACTTCCTTTCCATCCACTTTCAATGCCCTCTCTCTTCTCACGCTCGTCGCATTGTAGATAGGCTCCATCTTGGACAACGTCCTCCTACTCTCCCAACCTCCCGACCTCCCCAAACCCAAACCCAAACCTGTCCCCTCAAAGTCCGCGACGATGTCTATTTCCAAGAACCTCGTCGATAAATCACTGACCCGGTTTTGCTTGTGAGCTAACTTCTACGTCGAGGCATTACAACGGACTGCATCGGTGGTAACGGCGTACTTGGTGGTGCCTCAACAACCCCTCGAATCTCGCTGGGACTGATTGCTTTGGCGTTTGAGGACAGGGTGCGGGATCCTGTTGACGAGGCTTAAGATCCCCGTCAGTGGAAGTGACGAGCGAGAGAGCTTCGGGTTGTCGACATCCATGGACAGTTGCGGCGACTGTGCTTCCTCTAAATATTCAAAGTAAATGGCATGCACGTACTCGACAAGACACAGTGGGTAAATGAGGTTCTGCGACGGGACTGTTGGGAATTTTCTTGTTAGGCCATCATGGTGCAGTGTTTGGCAAGCCTTAGACTTTGGCAATTGCCTTGAACTCTTCAACATACCTTTTCAAAGGCGACGCCCAAGAATATTTGCCCATGCTGCGTGACCCTGGTGGCAGGCTGTGTGACCCTTGCTGTGGAATTCTACGCAAAGCCGTCAGCCTGATGCCTGGATGCCTCAGACACGATCAGTCGACTGGCTCAGGACTTAGGCAGTGGGGATCGGGCAAGCTGGCACCTATTCAGGCCGACACTGCTGATAATGATATTTGGTTTCTTCCGATACTTTTACCAAACTGTGCCTCCAATTTCTCCCCATACTAGCACGGCTCCCTATGCAAACATTATGAGTATGACCCTCAAGTGATAGAGCCTTATAATCTTTTATGAATTTGAAGAGTTTATTCCCCAACGGAACGGTCAATTGTCTAAGGGTGCTGAGAGCTATCCGCCAAGGTGTGATAGGAATATCGAGGCGAAAGCATAGCAGTCACCAGGAAGTTGCAGGGAACGTTTTAGCTGGCGAATCCTCAGTAAACACCATGAGATCAATTACATGCGCCAGCACTACTATGACTCTGCCGATCTTCGCTTCTTCGCTGGTGCCAAGGCCGGATATAAAGGCGGTATACATATTTATGAGAAGCCATTTCCCCGGATATCCGATTTTATGGGGGTAAGATGGCCTCCTTTAAAATGAGTTTAGCATGCAATGGATGGCGTTTACCAGAACGAACATGCCTCAAGAGATCCACCCCCTCTTTAACAATTATGCTCAATTGCCCCACTGTTAGCTGTTTTTTAAGCAGTCTATTCCTTGTCTTTTCCCCCTCGCCTGTGTCTGTGAGCCTTACAACCCTCCTTTGGTGCTCCTCCACATGTCATGTGTTGAAGAAGCACTTCCCAACCAACATGGAGATCTTGGTGCCGTACAGTAGCCTCGTCCCGATCCGCTCCATTGCCAGACCACAAAGATAACCGGGGGCGATTTAGACTTCCGTTCAATGACGAATAACAGGTTTGAGCCAGATGCTCATGGTGTCTCTCTCTCAATGTCGGACATGCCTTGCTCGATCCCTGATGAATCTAGCAAGCCTTGCGGCGGCTCTAGGCCAGTTGCAAAAGCACGGCACTAAAAAAACAAAGAGTCCCACTCATTGGAATTGATGCTCGAAACAGAAGATTAACATACCAGTTGCTGAACCCATGAATGAAGCGCTTTCTTGTCGATAGGTACATGCTCGTCACGACCTGGTCTGTAATAACAGACGCCATGATCCTCTCTATTACATGCCACTTGCCTCTGGAGTATATTCTGAAAATGACTTTCGAGCACTCCGATCCTGTTGCGGATGAATGTTTATTGACAAGAAATACCCAATCCTATGATGTTTCAGCAGCCGAGGCGAAGGTGCTCAAGTTTGTCTTGAAGAGTGAGTCGACTTCGTGGTGAGAAACTCGCACTTTATTCCTGACGTGCTCGTAGTATACCAATTTTCGAACCATCCCAGCACGGGGTTGGAGCCTGGTGGCTTATGATGGAGTCAGATGAACAAAGTAATTATGCCAGCTTCTCCTTCCTGCCAATGTGCATTTGGCTGGACGCTCATCCTCCATTGTTTATACAATTGGACCTTGTTAGAACTTGTACACCTATTTCATTTACATGGACATCATGATCTGAGTGACCTCATTTATGCCATCTTTTCAGCAAAATTTTTAAAATCTTTTTCTTGCATATTTATGACTATCTATATTTTCCATATTATCACTATTCCTATCCCACTGTCACAACAGTGCCACAGATCGACATGAGCTCGGCCCAACCCCACCTCCACCCATCTGCACCCTCCCGTTCTGTGATCCAGTAGTCCACTGGCAGCTTATTCCCTGGCATACACGCTCATCCCAACCACACAAACAACATTAGTGCAATTACTAGTGGATGTTTCTCACTCGGGTTATATGCAACATTGACAATGAGCAAAGAAACAACAAAACGCCCACCAGAGAGGATAATTACTTGGCACCCATTCCCGCACAATTGCACATCGTTGCGTTGTTAGTGATAGATATAATGGGGGATCAACCTCTTCAGAAAGAAATTGTCGTCGGCAATAGCCCATTCATTGGACTCAGCTACAATTCACTTGAGCTATAAAACTTAATTAACAATCGCTTGTACGATCTCAGCGGAGCGTGGTTCATTTTCCAGCAGCCTAAATGGGGAAACTGAGCATGAGGGAAAGCACTCCCGCCGTTACCCCTAGTGTCCCGACCATACGCCTTCCCACCCCACTAAGAGCCGTCATATCGGCATACGCCGTGCATTTATTTTTGTTTCCAGGAAGGAGGATAGGATGGAAGGCAACGGCACAGTGGTGGCATAAGACCGCCGAAAACCTACAGTGGTCAGTACAACGGGAATTGGAGATGGGTCTTGTACAGACTTTTCATGTTCTGTCTCTGTTTCGTTCTTCTTGACCCCAAATATAAACAAGAGACTATTAATACGCTCTTTGGTTGTCCTGAAAGAAGACAAAGCGAAGCAACGCGTTGGTCAAGTCAATTAAAGCCAACGATGAGAAAAAAACCATCCATCGATTCTACGCAACTACCTATAGGTACTTCCATCAACCTTAACGCCTTTCCCGCAGAATTCATCTTCTCAACAGCTTTCGCATTAATATTTTGTACGGTAACAGACGCCCTGTTCCCACTCGTCGGGTATGGAAAGAGACAATGGCTTGATTCCCAGTTCTTGTACGGGGACCTTTTCGGTGTGGCTTTTCCTTTTCTTGTTTAGCACGGGTGGTAGCCAAAGAATATCGTTGTGGCGTCGCTCATTGTCCTATAAATAAAGTGAAGAAAATAAATGAAGCATTAGCCCACCCAATCAAGTCAAACCATGAGACAAACAACTATCGACTTGACGCACCTACTTGTGAGCTCCCAATCAAACTCGGCCTCTTCCACTTTTAATTCATTTCCTTCCCATCCATGTTCAATGTCCCCTCTCTTATCACGCTCGTCGCATTATTGATAGGCTCCATCACGGACGACGTCTTCCTACTCTCCCACCCTCCTAATCTCGCCAAACCCAAACTTTTCCCTTCAAAGTACGTGACGATGTCTATTTCCACGAATCTCGTCGAGCAATCGCTTACCCTGTGTTGCTTTCGAGGTAACTGATCGAGCTTGTATGTCGAGGGACATTACAGCGGGCTGGATCGGTTGCAACGGCATACGTGGTGGCGGCGTGAACAACGCCTCGAATGTTGACGGGGCTGATTTCTTTGGCATTTGAGGACAGGGTGCAAGATCCTGTTTCGGAGTTATGATCCCGTTGAGTGGAAGTGGCGAGCGAGAGAACGTGTGGTCAACATTCTTGGGCAGTTGCGGCAACAGTGATCCTTTTCCCTTTCTGCTTCCTTTTTCTCCATCTCTAGGCTTTTCGCGGATGTCTGCCGCCATGGCAATGAGCTGGAAACATTTACTGACGCTGTTCCTGTTGAAATGCTAGGAAGATTAGGAAAACTATCTCATGAGTTTTTGGGTATGACTGGGCCGGCGCTCTTGGACATGTTGAAGTGACGAGCGAGAGAGCTTCCGGTCGTCGACATCCATGGGCGACTGCGGCAACTGTGATACTTCCTCTAGATATTTAACGGAAATGGTAGGCCTGTTCAATCTCTTTCTTATCTCCTTCTCTGGACTTTACGCGGGTTTCGACGAGACACGCTGCTTAAACGAAAAAGCTTCTACTTCGTTGTCAACTATGAGCAAGTGCTGTGACTGTGGCGGGACGATATTGTCTTGTTCGGCCGTCATGGTGCAGTGTTTGGCAAGGAGGCTTAGGCTTGGGGCCTAGCGTCGGTTCGTCAATATACCTTATCGAAGGTGATGCGCGATAACACTTGCCCTGGATCTGGCTGTGTGACCTTGTAGTCTGTGCGGGATTATAAGCAGAGAACTACGAGCCTGACACCTGGGTACACCAGGGTGGACAAGTCTACTGGACGCCAGCTCAAGACTTGAGCAGCCGGGGACCTAGCGGACAGACCTGATCAGGATTTTCGGATTTATCCGACACTTCTACCTCCACTTTCTCCGCATCCTAGCACAGTTCTCTATGCAGACCTTATGAGTATGGATTTACCCTTAAATGATCCATCGATGTATGATCCTTGATGTCAAGAGTTTATCCCCCGACGGAACGCTCAATGATTTAAGGGGGCCTGTCCAAGAACAGGTGTAAGAAGGCAAAGTTCCAAGTCATAGGGATAACAATCTTAAACCATCGTTGGAACACTTTCAGGGCTGAGAAAACCATCCTGCGGATATCATACTTTGTGTTATTAATCGTACGATAGGTCAAACATCATTCAGGTAATGAGTAAATACGCTAGGTATATGGACCAGTTTAGTCACACGCCTGTCCGTGCTTCTGCAAAAGGGATAAGTAGTTTGTGTTGGAACTTGGTGACACCCCTACAAACGGAGTCGCAAGCAGACATAGGAGTGAGTGCACTTCGTCCATCAAATTATTCAAGCTCGTGGCCAACATCTCCCCGGGGATATGTACAACTGTCTCAAAAAAGACCAGGAAGTCGTGAAGGGGAGATTGGGCTATCCGTCCGCACTGCCGTGCGCGCAATTTCGGGTTTTGGAGATTGTGAAATTAACGACCATGAGCCCCTTATTAGTATCGAGGAGCCAATAAACACTAAATATTTTGATTTCGGGTTCCGAATTAATATTCTGATAGCCGAATAATTTTGCGACGACAGCTCCGCGATGGTGTAACTGTGGACTCACGCAGCATTTTAAACCCCGATGGAAACATTGATATTAATTCGATCAATGTTTTCTGCAAGTAATGCAAATGAATTTATCTTAGTCTGTAAAACGTAAAGCGCTATATCCAATAGAGTTCCATAAATGCTGTGAAGCCAAGGCTCCTGTGTGAAACAGGAGGAGAAAATTGATATTTGCAGGAAAATCAGTTTCATGTGTCCAGGTTGGTTTTGAACGTATCTGCTGTTAGAGTATGATATTACAGCTCTTACATAGTCTATGATGTTCCCTATATTTTTCTGATATTTGTAGTATTTTTCCCAGCACTGTAGGTGCAGTATTGAGTGAGTTACCTAGTAAGGTAACTAATGTGTAGGTGCTTAGGTAAGCACCCTGTAGTATACTCCGCTGTGGGTGTGGGAAAGTCTCCTTAGTGTTTACTTTCCTCACACTCACAGGGTGTTTGTCAAGAGTTATTCAACTGTTTCAACAGGTTATGGGCCCCAGCTTCTAAACCGGTACATCCAGTTGTCATCTGCGCAATCCATCACTTTGCACATCTTTTCTGACAACTTCTACTTGTCCAAAACACTCTACATTGCGTTTGGATTTTATTTTGGTTATATCTCCTTGGATTTTGGCCTGATTTGGTCGCTTTTTGGACTCACATCTCACACCTGTGATTGTGCGCATTTTTCGCCCATTTAGGCGCCCGTGTCCATAAAAGGAAATATATTCCCACGCTCCAAATCGCTTGTCGTCGCTCAACTTCCTTTTTTTGGGCAACTTCATTTTTATCACCCTTGTGACTCACCCTGTCACACCCTGTCACCTCTCTCTCCAGTCACACTCTTCCCTCACACCTCAAGCACTTCACAGTATCATCTGGGTCTGTGCCACATCATTTTCCCTTTTTAACACGGTCTTTTAGATACATTGAACTTGAACTGTTGGCATTGTGCTCTTCAGTGGGCCTTTGTTTTTACCTTCCTTGCAATATCACGGTAACCCTGTTGAGCAAGGCGGTGTTACAACTGCGAGTCCAATTACTTAGTTCTTTTTAAGTTAAATTCTTGGTGGATATTGACGTGTCATGGCATCCAGTGATACTTACAAACGTAGTGTCATATTGGGAGAGAATAATTATGAGGATTGGAGACATGACGTAATTGGTCTTTTGCGTATGGAGAACTGTCTCTCTATTGCCACTGGCAAAGAAAAACAACCTAGTGAGACTAGTTTACAGTCTGCCTGGTTGGAGCACTTCAATAAAGCAGCTGGTATCATATGGCGCTCTCTTGGACCTACACAGTGCACCCATGTTGACATTGATGATGGTCCTGATGATATGTGGTCTAAAATTGACAAGGCACATAATAAACAACTCCCTGCAGTTCGTTTTAGTGCCTACAATGACCTCTTTAATATTCGGAAGGAACCTGATGAATCTCTAACTTCATTAATGAGTCGTGTTGACAAGGTTTGTGCACGTGTCCAGAACTTGCGTCCAAAGGGGTACACTCTTGCCATGCTGGATGATAAGCTTGCTGCTCTCACTTTACTTCGTTCTCTGCCTGAATCTGACTCTGTGTGGACTTCATCTTTAATGATGAATACTGCTATCACATTCTCTGATGTCAAAACTCACTTTGCATCACAAGAGAGTTTGCAGTCTGCCAGAAGTTTAGAGACGGCGAACAAAATTGTGTCAAAGACTTCCAACACTTCTGGTAAAGTTCCTTGCACATTCTGCAATGGTTCCACCCACACCCAAGACAATTGTTACGAGTATGCAAATGCACAGAAACAGGCAAAGGCCAAAGTTGAGCAGAAGAAAAAGGAGTATAAAGAAAGAAAGACTGCTAAGGCTGACAAAGCTAATGCGTCTGACAAGGTATCAGAGGAGAAGAAACCAGAGAGTGCTGGAAATGCAAGTGTTTCTATTCCTGACTCTACCGATCCATCTTGTGCTCTCCTTGTCAATGCTAGTTCTGACTGGACTGCTGACACAGGTGCTTCTTCGCACATGACTCCCCATCGTCATTGGTTTTCAAGTTATACCCCATTTCAAACACCTATCCAAGTTGCAAATGGACAAATAGTTATGTCTGCAGGGATAGGAGCAGTGCGGTTTAAGCCTAAAGGGAATGGAAATGTAATAATAGAGTTTGAAAGAGTTCTCCATGTTCCCCATCTCACAAGTAACCTCCTCTCCGTCTTGTATTTGACAAAGAGAAAGAATTTCCGTGTCTCTATCTTTCATTCCACCATGTCTTTCTATTTGAGAAAGGTCTTGCGTTTCACTGCCACAGTCAATGAACATAACCAGGCCTATTTGGATGGAATGACGGTACCTATGACGGATTATGCAGGTCTTGTTACAACCTGTCCCTTGGACTCCACACTTTGGCATCGTCGCTTTAATCATCTCAATCATGCCGATATCCAGAAGCTCCTCAAAGGTGATTTGGTTGGTGGGATAAAGATTGACTCTCACACGTCTCCTGATCCTATTTGTGAACCTTGTTTGGCTGGAAAACAGAACAAAGTGATTAATAAAATAGCAACAACACGCTATACTAAACCACTTGCACTCATTCACAGTGATGTTCATGGTCCCTTGCCTACACAAACTGTGGAAGGGTTTCGCTACTGGATCACTTTCATCGATGATGCCTCACGCTATGCTTCGATTGCATTACTCAAAAATAAGAGTGATGCCTTTCAGGCATTTAAGCAATATAAGGCTAAAGTGGAGAACTTGCTTGGTCAGAAGATCAAGATATTCAGAGATGACAAGGGTGGAGAATATATGTCTAAGGAGTTTGATACCTTCCTTTCCACTGCTGGCATCAGCCGGCAGCATACTGTGCGGAATGAACCACATCAGAATGGGGTTGCTGAACGCTTCAACAGAACATTGGAAGAAGGGGCTACTTCAATTATGGCTGAATCCCACCTCCCTCCCTCATTCTGGGGACATGCTGTCATTGCCATTACTCATGTGCGCAACTGCTCACCTACCACTGCTCTTAAGCATTCTGTGCCTTATACTGTTTGGCATAGTAGGAAACCAGAAGTATCACATCTTAGGGTATTTGGCTGTACTGCTTATGTGCATGTACAGAAGGATCAACGTATTGGACTTGGCTCTCATACACAGAAATGTGTCTTTATTGGATATCCTCCAGATTATAAGGGTTGGATGTTTTACAATCCCTTGACTAAGAAGACTATTATCAGTAATAATGCTGTCTTTGATGAGAGAGTCTTACCAGGCTTGTCTAAACCTGCCATACCTTCTACTCCTACTGCTCCTGATGTTCTTCCTGATACTCCACAATTTATTGATTTGTTTATTCCTGGACCCTCTAGGTCTATTCAGGTGGGAGCCCAGCCTAATCAGATGGGAGCTCCACAGGAACCAAATCCAGTGGGAGATGGTCAGAATAATGCTTTGCCTCCTGGTCCTAGTTCCAACTCTGATTCTAATTCTGAACATTCTGAACGTTCACCGAGTCCTCCTCCTCAACCACGTCGCAATCCACCCAGAAACAGAGTTCCTCCTAAGCATTTCTGGCAAGTTGACCCTGCTCACATCCACAACTATAGAGAATCTACTCCTGTAGTTGAGTCCAGTGATGAGGCAGAGGATTCTCCACTACATTCTCCTCCTCCAGTTGAGTCTGAGGAAGAAGCCCTAGCTGCCAGTGAGGGAGATCTTTACATTGGTGTGGATGAAGCCTTTGAGTTTGCCTACAAGGCCAGTGCTCATGATGATGCACCGAGAACTCTCAAAGAGGCCTTACAAAGTCCTGATGCTGACAAGTGGTATGACGCTGCATATGCAGAAATGCAATCCCTGCTTGAAAATGGCACTTTTCGCCTTGCTAAACTACCTGAGGGTCGTAAAGCTATTGGCTCTCGTTGGGTGTTTGTGATCAAGCATAAAAAGGATGGGTCAATTGACAAGTTCAAAGCTCGTCTTGTTGCAAAAGGCTATGCACAACGACCAGGGTTTGACTTCACTGATACCTTTGCTCCTACTGCCAAATGGGCCACTTTGCGTGCTGTCCTAGCATTGGCTGCACTGGAGGACATGGAACTTGAGAGTGTAGATATCTCCTCTGCATTCTTGAATGGTGAACTTGAAGAGGAAGTATACTTGCAGCAGCCTGAAGGTTTTCACCAAGGTGCTCGTGATGAGTTCTTACTTCTTCTGAAAGGACTATATGGTTTACGCCAGTCACCTCGTATCTGGCACAAGAAGTTGAATGCTGTCCTGCTCAGTTTGGGTTTCAAACAAGTGCTATGCGATCATAGCATTTGGGTCTTCCAAAAGGGTGATGTCAAAGTCATTATACCAGTATTTGTAGATGACATGACT